>CM065135.1:16909441-17509441 GCA_033026305.1 Cirrhinus molitorella
TGTAAGTGCAAGCGACATGTGTCTGGCAGACAGTGCAATCAGTGCCAACACGGATTCTACAAGCTGCAGTCGGCGCTGGCTGACGGCTGCCGCGCCTGTAACTGCAATACCGCCGGGACCGTGCAGCCAGATATTACCTGTCACCAGGACTCAGGTCAATGCCAGTGCAAGGCAAACGTAATCGGTACGTATCAAGCAGCATTGTGCCCTCCATCGCTCTTTCGCTCTCTTCTCCCATCCTTCTCTTCCTCTCTCTCCAACTTCTTTTTTCTGTCTCTCAACCTTTTTCTCTGTCTCTCTTGGTTATTTCCCACAAAGTAAAAAAAGGGCAAAAGGGCAAAATATAAATACATAAACAGATAAATGAGAATGGCTTATATCATAAATTTTGTACTAAAGAAATTTGCCGGAACAGCCATGATCTTTAATTTGATCAACATTAAGATTTTAGCTTAAAATGTATGTGAATATAAAAGGGAACTTTTAAGTTGACTGCTATTGTTTCTTAACCTAATTCATTTTAAATGGACCTGAGGTAAGACAGACTTATTTAAAAAAAAAATAAATAAATAAAAAAGTTTTCTATGCTCATCAAGGCTGCATTTACTGTATTAAAATGCAGAAAAAAAACAGTAATATTGTCAAATATTATTGCATTTAAAAAAATTGGTTTTCTATTTTAATATATATTAAAAGATAATTTATTTATGTGATGCAAAGCTGAATTTATTATCAGCCATTACTCCAGTCTTCAGTGTCACATGATCCTTCAAAAATTATTCTAATATGCCGATTTCTTATTTTTATTATCAATGTTGGAAGCAGTTGTATTTTTTGCAACCTGTGATTGTTTTTTTTTTTTTTTCAGGATTCTTTGATGAATAAAAAAGTTAAAAAGAGAAGTATTTATTCAAAATAGAAATATTTTGAGAATACCTTATTTTCTCTAACTTGAAGTAAAGAACATCCTTTACCCAGCGGGTATGGGACGGAGGATGAGGGCTAAAATAGAAATATTTTCTAACAATATAAATATTTGCTATCACTTTCTATCAGTTTAACACATCCTTGAATAAAAGTATTATTTTCTTAAAAAAAAAAAAAAAAAAAACGATAGAAAAAACATTTACAGATCACAAACTCTTAAATAGTAGTTTAGATTGTTACAAAAGATTTCTATTTTTAAAAAAAGCTGAATCCTGATAAAAGTATCACAGGTTGCAACAAAATATTAAGCAGCACAACTGTTGTCATAATTAATAAATCTGCATATTAGAATGATTTCTGAAGGATCATGTGACATTGAAGACTGGATTTATGTTGCTGAAAATTCATCTTTGCATCATAGGAATAAACTACATTTTAAAATGTATTCACATAAAAACATTTATATTGCATTGAATTGTAACGAGGAGGCTGAAGCTGAGTTAGAATCCATATGCGGTTGTTTATTGAACACAGAAGCAATAAACAGAGTTGTCAAAACAGGCAAAGGGTCAAAACCTAAATAGCACTACTGTCGACGTGTTCAGGGGTAATCCAAAAAGCAATGGTAAGGAGACAGGCAATGGGTCGAAACAAAAACATCAGTCCAATCAAGCAAACAAAACAGAAGGGTAATACGAAAACAGAGAAACAGGCAGGATCATATACAGGAAAGCAGGCAGAATCACAGGGAGAAATAACACTTGGTAAGGCAGGTACACTGGCTATACTTTGCAATGAGAAGCAGCATGGTCACAGTTTATAAAGCCACCAAACAGGAAGTGAGTGTAGAGGAAGCAGAGGGAGCAGAACATGATCAGTATTCCGGTGACGGCTCCCTCTGCTGGCCTGGTGTTACAGAACCCCTCCCTCTAGGAGCGACTCCTGGAACTCGACGTGGGCGTCCCCGTGGCCGTGGTGCTGGACAGTTGGGTCTGGCTCGATGAAACTCCTCGATGAGAGATGGGTCCAGTATGTCATGGGCGGCCACCCATGATCTCTCCTCTGGTCCATAGCCCTCCCAGTCCACCAGATATTGGAGCTGACCCCCTCTCTGCCTTGAGTCCAGCAACTCATGCACCTGATAAGCAGGAGTTCCGTCAAAGTCCAGCAGTGGCGGTGGTTCTGGGGTCCTCATTAATTCTTTCAAAAATGTTGAATGGACCAACGTACCTTGGGCTGAGCTTCCTGCTTGGCAGCCGCAACTTGATGTCCTTAGTTGAGAGCCAGACCCATTGTCCTGGTTGGTAGGGAGGGTGTGGACAACGTCGTTTGTTGGCCTGGAACCAGTACCGTCCAATCTCCTGGTTCAAATGTTCCACTTGACCATTGGCTTGAGGGTGATATCCTGACGTGAGACTGACATTTATATCAAGTTGTTTGCAGAAAGCTCTCCAGACTTGGGAAGTGAATTGCGTACCTCGATCGTTGACGATGTCCTCAGGTAAGCCATACACTCTGAATACATTGGTAAACAACGCTTGGGCTGTTTCCATGGCTGTAGGTAGTCGTTTCAATGGTACAAGGCGACAAGATTTAGAGAAACGATCGATTATTACCAGGATAGTGGTGTATTCATTAGACGAGGGTAGGTCTGTCTATAGACAGATGGGACCGAGGACGTTGTGGGATGGGTAGTGGCTGGAGAAGACCAGAGGGTAGTTCTTTGGGGGTCTTGGATTGAGCGCAGACTTGACATGATTTTACATAGGCAGTGATTTTTTTTTGTCATTGCTGGCCACTAGAAAGAGTTTTGTAGCAAGCAGACGGTACGGGAAATGCCAGGGTGACCAGCACTGATAGAGGTATGGACCCATTGCATGATGTGGTGATGAAGATTATGAGGAATGTACCATTTATTTGGGGGGCAATGAGCAGGTGGTGGTTCTTGTTGCTGTGCAGTTTGCAGTTCCTCCATGATGTCCCAGGAGATTGGAGCAAGGATGACAGGAGGAGGAAGTATGGGTTCTGGAGTGTTTTGGGTGGTGCTGGGATCATAGCGTCTGGAGAAGGCATCCGCCTTGCTATTCTTGCTGCCAGGTCTGCAAGTTATGAAAGCGAGTAAAGAATAATGACCAATGTGCTTGACATGGATTTAGCACTCTTGATATACTCTAGGTTCTTATGATCTGTGATGACTAGAAATGGGTGAACAGCTCCCTCTAACCAGTGTCACCACTCCTCTATGGCAGCCTTCATAGATACCAGTTCCTTGTTTCCTACATCATAGTTGCATTCAGCAACAGTTAGCTTCCGGGAAAAGAAGGCACAAGGATGTAATTTTCCTGGTTGGCCATGTCTTTGGGACAGGACTGCTCCTATCCCACAGTCAGAAGCATCTACCTCCAGAGTGAAGGGCAGATTGGGGTCTGGATGCTTGAGGATCGACGCGGAAGTGAATTTCTCCTTGAGGGCTATGAAGGCATTGTCAGCTTCTTTAGCCCACTTGAGCTTGGAAGGTTTACCTTTGAGGAGTGAAGTGAGAGGGGATGCGACGGTGCTGTAGTTACGGATGAATCTTCTGTAGAAGTTGGCGAAACCCAGAAATCTTTGTAACTCCTTGACGGTGGTAGGTTGAGGCCATTCAGTGAATGCTTGGATTTTCTGTTTGTCCATCTTGACTCCGTTGTGACTGATGTTATAACCAAGGAATGAGGTTTGAGTGACATGGAATTCACATTTTTTTTAGCTTTGACAAAAAGTTGATTTTCTAGGAGACAAGAGAGGACAGTTCTAACGTGGTGAATGTGTTCAGCTTCAGACTTGGAGTAAATGAGAATTTTATCTATGTAGGCTATGACAAACTGGTTATGTCCTTGAAGATGTCATTAATAAAGGATTGAAATATAGCTGGGGCATTGACGAGCCCATAGAGCATGACTTGGTACTCATAGTGCCCCCTAGTGGTGAGAAAAGCAGTCTTCCATTCATCACCCTCCTTAATTCTGATCAGGTTATAGGCACTTCTTAAGTCTAGTTTGGTGTAAATGGTGGCTTCTCGTAATTGTTCAAGTGCAGATGGTACTAAAGGAAGTGGATGGCGAAACTTTACCGTAATGTCGTTCAGTCTTCTATAATCAGTGCATGGTCTGAGTCCTCCATCTTCTCAACGAAGAAGAATCTGGCGGCAGCTGGAGAGGTAGAAAGTCGGATGAACCCAGAGTTAAGAGCCTCTTCAATATATTCTTCCATGGCCTGGCTTTCGGTTCTGGAGAGGGGATAGACCTTGCTTCTTGGAGGCATGACATTGGGAAGAAGGTTGATGGCACAATCCCAAGGTCGGTGTGGTGGTAACTGTGTGGCTTTAGTTTTACTGAAGGCTTCAGACAGATCGTTGTAGCAGGCGGGTCTTGTGGGTGTCAGGACTCTTCACTCTAGTGGTCAGACATGGTTGGAGTTTAGTTGGGAAGCAGTTGTTGATGCAAAATGTGGACCAATGAATGAGTTCACCTTGTGATCAGGAAATGTTGGGATCATGGGCTTAGAGCCAGGGATGGCCTAGGATGACTTTGTGCTTGGGACAGTCTACGATGTACTGTGAGGTGGATTCTTGGTGAAAAAGTCAGACGTTGAGGGTGATGGTCTTGGTCTGGTGAGTGATCCCTTCTCCGATTAAGGTGTCATTGATGGCTTTGATTTTGATAGGTGGAATACATGGTTGAATGGGAATGTTGTATTTTGTGATGAGATCTTTGTGAATCAAGTTGAGAGTGGCTCCAGAATCGATCATCACTGTCAGATCAAGAGAAAGAGTATCAATTCTTATGGAAATAGGTATTGTGAAAGATTTGTTGCTGAGGAGTGAGAAGTGTTCAATATTTACCCTGGGTGTGACTTGGAGTTTGTGCGGACATCCCAGAATGCGATGGCCTGTCTCACCACAGTAGAAGCATAGGTGATGTTGTTGACGTCTCTGTCTCTCCTCTTCGGAGAGTCGTGATGTACCAAGTTGCATGGGTTCATCGTTGGAGTCATTATCACTGGTGACTGGGATTGATGAGCTTCGTTGGTTTCTCTGGCTGCCTTTGCATTTGGGAGCTTGTCTCATGAGATTGTCGATCTTAATGGCAAGGGTGACAAATTCAGAGAATGAAGATTCTTCTCCTTTATAAGCTAGTTCTGCCTGAAGTTCAGTGGAAAGACTATGATGGAACATAGCTTTGGGTGCAACATCATTCCATCCACTTTGTACAGCTAGGGTTCGGAATTCAATGGCATATTTAGCAGCAGTATGGTTTCCTTGAGTAATATTTAGAATCTGTATCAAAACATCTCTGCCCCCCACCTCATATTCGAACACTTCACAGAGCTTTTGGATGAAGTAATCAGCTGAATATTTGAATCGGAGTCCCAAACTGCTGAGGCCCAGTCAATAGCTCTGCCAGTTAACAGTGTCATTATGAACGCCCATTTCTTCTCTTCCGAGTCAAACAAATGTTCTTGGTGATCAAGGTATAACTTAACCTGACTTGAACACAGAAGCAATAAACAGAGTTGTCAAAACAGGCAAAGGGTCAAAACCAAAATAGCAGTCCGATCTGTCAGTGTGTTCAGGGGTAATCCAAAAAGTAATGGTAAGGAGGCAATAGGTCGAAACAAAAACATCAGTCCAATCGAGTAAACAAAACAGAAGGGTAATCCGAAAACAGAGAAACAGGCAGGATCATACACAGGAAAGAAGGCAGAATCACAGGGAAAAATAATGCTTGGTAAGGTAGGTAAACTGGCAATACTTCATAATGAGAAGCAGCATGGTCACAGTTTATAAAGCCACCAAACAGGAAGTGAGTGTAGAGGAAGCAGAGGGAGCGGAACACGATCAATATTCCGGTGACGGCTCCCTCTGCTGGCCTGGCGTTACATGAATAATATTTCACAATATTAGTATTTTTTCTGGATTTTTGATCAAATAAATGCAGCCTTGATGAGCATAAGAATCTACCTTAGAAAAAAATGCAAAAATTGTACGATCCCAAATATATATAATGTTCCAAGTTGTTTTTAGTAACAATAGTTAATATGCTATTTTTTTAGTAGAAATTTTTTATTTTTTTTACTTGTTTGCAAGTTATTAAATGAAAACATAAAGCTTACAGTAATCGCTCTGCAGTGCTTCATATGTAAATAGCATGATTAAATTGTTTACCATCAGGCTCTTATTTTTGGCAAAGCCCTTTTTTTTCCACAAATTTATTGTGGAGCAGCCAAAAGGATTTTTTTTTCCAGCTTTTCCAGGCATTCCAGGTCCTTTGCGATAAATCTGCTCCATTTTTTTCTTCTTCTTTGTACCTTTGAACCGTTTTCTTATGAAATGCAAAAGAATGTTACTTAGAAGATCATGTGTATTGCTAAGCCAGGATATCAAGGGCCACCTCATTTTAATTTTGTAATTCAATGCCAAGTTGATTATAATAAACTGCCCCTGTCTTCCTTATTTTTCACGCTTCTTACAAGACCTGCTTCTTTGTTTGTAGTTCCCACAGGTATTTTTCAGAAATTAGATTTGATTAAGGCAATTTATTACCTCCAGCGCGTTTGAGGCCAGCCGCGGCTTCATAAGGACAAAATTTATCAAGCGTCCAAAGTACTCTGCGTACACAATGTGCTTTGAAATGTTGATGTATGAGAATATTATGCAGAAAAGCATTACTGATAAAATGTGGGCTGCGCTCATACACGTCCCACTCCATGGGTGCACCAGTGGGCAGTCAAATGCATATATATATATATATATACATATACACACACACACATTTATATACACACACATATATATATATATATATATATATATATATATATATATGAAGAGTTCAGATGCAAAACCCACCCTTACCCCAATCAGAAGTACAAATTTGTGTGTGTGTGTGTGTGTGTGTGTGTGTGTGTGTATATATATATATATATATACATAAAAGTATAAGTCATACTGCTTAAAACCAAATACGCTTAAAATAATATCTTAAGCCTAAAGATTTACTTATTTTTACCTGCACTTTGTTGTTAGATTTAGTAATTAATTTCTTATTATGTTCACAGTTGGATGGCACACAGTTACAGTAGCGTTTTGAGAGTTACACAAATTTCCCAACATCCACAAGCCATGCACACAATGACAAATTGCAGCACCTTTGGCGTGATATTATTGGGGTATTCATCTGTGTCACATTGTGCATTTAACATAATGTTGTAATGAGGTTTAACTGTGGGTAGGGAGCAATATATTAATATCTAAATTCATTAAAGTGGAGCTGTGTAGCGGAATACGCAGCAGCGGAGGAGTGTGGAGTTCTCAGTACTTATGGCTGTAAACGGTTTGCCCTGTAGGCTCTGCTCAGCAACATTAGGAATAGATTACCTGTCAGGAATATGTATGGCATATTCAAATAAGCACCGCACACATTTTAAAAAACTTGATATGATTTGATTCCACCTAGACCACTTTTTAGGCTCTCCAAATGAGCTGTAATTCTTTTTTAGCCTCATAGTTATTTTTACTTTTCTCCTTTCCATTGCCTTTCTTGGGTCTTTTAATTTATTTATTTTCCTTTTAGAGAAATTAAGTGTTATGCCCGAGGTGAGTCATTCATCATTGGGAAAGGGGCTCACTTAATGATGACATTACCAATTTCGTTTTTTATTCCTTGTGTAATATTTCACTGATTTATTTATTTGTTTACTATGTAGTACAATGTGTTATGAAATGTGGGTTATGATGTAAAGGCCAAGAGCAAATCAGTTCAGATGTTGAGGTTGGTGGTTTGTGGATGGTAAGGCGAATTTGAATAACTTTAGTTGAATGAAATGAAATGCTGCAATCTGCAAAAAGAAAGACACACATGAATTTTTTTGTTACTAGGGTAGTGCTGGGCGATATACCGGTTCAAAGTGTAAACTGGTTTGAATTATGCACACAATATCAATTATTATTATTATTATTATTATTATTATTATTATTATTATTATTATTATTTCAATATTATTATTAATTTTATATTATTATTTATTTTATGTTGTGAATTGAGAGGAGATCCCTGTAAACTCTACTTCTGACTAATAGTTAGAGAACTATTAATAACTAAGCGAAATATGCTGAAGATGAATGCAAAGAGCAGAAAATACTGTAGCAGGCAGAGCAAACAAACTGTTCACGATGTGCAAAATACTGGAAGAAAATCCTAAATAGTAAATTGGATTGAGGGTTTATAATGTATCTCTGAGGGGAACTGTCTTCAGAAATGTTTAGATCAGATGGTGTTTTCTTTTAATCTTACCTCTGTATAATGTAGTATTTTAAAGCATTGCGCCGCTTTGTTTACAGCCATAATAAAGGAAACGTCTAGGTTACATAGGTAATCCCCGTTCTTCGAAGGAGGGAACAGAGACATTACTTTGAATGACGTATTGGGATCGCACTTGAGAGACCTATCACCTCTGAGCTAAAGAGAAAAGGCCAATGAACATTGGCGAGTGGAATTTGCTTAATAATTGCAGCGCCACTCCCCCATACAAATGGGTATATAAGATGGTGGTGTGCATCCACTCATTCAGGTTTTTGCTGAGGAGCCGAGCCATATCCCAGCTTTCAGCAGAGCTCAGGATTGTGGCAGGGGGGTGTAATGTCTCCGTTCCCTCCTTTAGGGAACGGAGGTTACCTACACGTTCCCCCTCAGTCATTCACTCAGTCATATACGAACACGAATGATGTATTGGGATCTACCCATGGAAAACGCCACAATCCTGAACTGTGTTAAGTGTGAGGACCAAATGCTGACAGGCAAGGGTGTCAGGACAAATTGGCTCAACACATAACCTGCCCAACACCCTGTAAGCCAGTAATAGACCCACCTGGGAGCTAGATTTTACAAGCAGCCGTCGGGGGGTGGAGACAATGAGAAGGTTTGAGTCATGTGGAATAGAGGAAGAATATACCTCTTCTAGCTATAGATATGCAGGGGAAGCACGGCGATGACCGTGGAGATACTGAGACATGATGCCACAACCAGGGGCGAAGGAGACCCCTGCCAGAGCACAGTCACAGACTACCGGGCTGCGGGGCATGGAGGACCCAGAGTTCACCTAGGGAAACAACTAGGAAACAGTGCACTGATCTGTAAGGAGTGGCACAGCAAGCAGACACCGAGCCGGCCTCCCGCAAATTACCTGATGTTACCTTAGCACATGGAAGGCACAGGCTCAACACGGAGATTGTAGAATCTTGTGAAGGTTGTCACCCAACCTGCAGCCCTACATATATCCGCTAGAGAGGCGCTGTGCACCAGCGCATAGGAGGAGGCAACACTCCGGGTGGAGTGAGCTTGAACTCCTAGGGGGCACAACTCACCTTGGGACTCATGTGCCAAGGTGATTGCATCTACCACCCAATGGGCCAACCTCTGCTTGGAGACAGCATTCCCCTTCTGCTGTTCCCCGTAGCAGACAAAGAGCTGCTCGGAGCGTCTGTACCTCCGGGTGCGGTCCACGTAAAAGCGCAGGGTGCGAATGGGACACAGCAACACTAAGACCAGGTCTGCCTCCTCCTCCTCCTGCCTTTTGTTCGTGCGGACCAGCACATGCTTGTCGCGCAGCGTCGGAAGTAACTGACACAGGGTGAGAAGCACTGCTAGCAACTCGAGGCAATTGATATGCCATAGCAGACGAGGTCCTGTCCAGGAGCCCGAGGCTGCCTGCCAGTTGCAAATGGCACCCCAGCTGGTCATGGAGGCATCTGTGTTGACCACAACATGCCTCGACACCTGTCCTAAGGGTACTCCTGCCCATAGGAAGACAGGGTCAGACCAAGGGCTGAATAGGCGGCGACACTCCGGGGTAATGCCAACCCAAAGGGCACCACAGCGCCATGCCTATCTCCGGACTCGGTCATGTAGCCAGCACTGAAGCGGTCTCATATGGATCAAGCCGATCGGCGTGACCGCAGGAGCCTCTGAAAGATTTTCTGAAGGATCACTGTCTTGTGCCTGAATAACCTCAGGCAGTTCAGCACTGACTGACTGTCATGCTGACCAAGTCCAGCTCCGTCCCAAGAAAAGAGATGCTCTGCACAAGGGAGAGCTTGCTCTTCTCCTGGTTGACCCAAAGCCCCAGATGGTTGAGGTGGGGGGGCACCCTCAGTGATGAGCAGGCGGAGGCTGAGCACCCGGCTGCCTGGTGGTCTCATGCCAGGGTAAGATGTGTTTTATGGCCTCTGTCTGTCTCTGGACTGGGTCCTGCAGTCGTTGTCCGCACCAGGAAGTGAAAAGTTTCCACTTCAAGGCATATTGCTTCCTTGTGGCGGGAGCTCTGGATTGGAGAATGGTCTCAACAACCTCAGTTGAGAGGCCAGAAGCTATGAGGTGTGCCCCCTCAGAGGCCACGCCCACAACTTCCAAAGCTCCAGGCGGGGGTGCAGGATAGCACCTCCTGCCTGAGAGAGGAGGTCCCTCCTGAGTGGAATCTCGAGTGTAGAGCCGTCTAGAAGGGCCACCAGGTCCAAGAACCAAACTCGGGCCGGACAGAACGGTGCTACCAGAAGTAAACTGACCCCGTCCTGGCATACTCTCTCCAGAACTCCCGGGAGCAGAGTGATCGGGGGAAATGCGTACAGACGTAGCCTCGGCCGTGTCTGTACCATGGCATCCAACCCCAGCAGAGCTGGATGCGTGAGGGAAAACCAGAGCGGACAGTGTCGTTTCCTGCGACGCAAATAGTTCCACTTCTGCCTGGCCGAACTCCCTCCATAGGAGCTCCACCGACTGAGGGTGGAGTCTCCATTCCCCAGGCCTCAGCCTCTGCCACGACAAGATGTCTGCTCCCTGATTGAGATGCCCAGGGATATAAACTGCCCTCAGTGAAAGAAGTTTTCCCTGAGCCCAGAGGAGGATCTGGTGCACCAGCTTGTAAAGGGGGCGTGACCGCAGACCCCCCTGCCGGTTGGTGTAGGAGACCAACGATGTGTTGTCTGTGCGGACAAGCACATGGCGCCCCCTGAGGTCTGGAAGGAAATGTTTCAATGCTCGAAACATGGCCAGCATCTCCAGGCAATTGATGTGCCACATGAGATGGTGACCTTCCCACAGACCTTGGGCCGAGCGGCCACTCATGACTGCTCCCAGCCCGTGAGGGAGGCGTCCGTTGTTAGCGTTATGCAACCACAAGGAGCCCCCAGCACTGGGCCTTGTGACAGGAACCAATGTAAGCATCGTTGCATGACATTGATCATGCGAAATGGATTTCCCCTTGGGGAAAACCCTTTGGTCCTGAGCCACCACTGCAGAGGTCTCATGTACAGCAGGCCAAAAGGTATCACGTTGGATGCAGCTGCCATCAGACCCAGCAGTTTCTGAAACTGCTTGACAGTGAGTGACTGGCCTTCTCTCACTCTCTTGACTGCTGTGAGGATCGAATCGATACGAGCAGGAGACAAACGTGCCTGCATCGTCGTCGAATCCCACACCACGCCCAAGTAAGTGGTCTTCTGTGATGGAGAGAGCACACTTTTCTTGGCGTTTAGTCTTAACCCCAAAACTTTCTTATGGGCGAGGACGACATCTCGCTGCCGACTCGCCTCCTCCTGCGACTGAGCTAGTATTAGCCAGTCGTTGATATAATTCAGTATGCGGATGCCCTGGAGTCGCAGAGGAGCCAGGGCAGCATCCACACAATTGGTAAAAGTGCGGGGTGAGAGTGATAGGCCGAACGGAAGAACCTGATACTGGTAAGCTTCGCCCCCGAAAGCAAAACTCAGAAACCTCTTGTGTTGAGGAAGGATGGAGATGTGAAAGTATGCATCCTTCAGATCTATAACCCGGACTCTCTGTCGAGAGGAGGGACCACCTCGATGGCCTCCTTCCTCAAGAGAGTATCTACTTGTTCTAACACCAGAGCTTGCTGGGGGGCCACGAGAGTGAGAAGGACCCCCGCAAAACGAGGTGGATGAGAACCGAACTGGATTCTGTAACCTCATTCTACACTCTGCAGAACCCATTGTTAGATATTTGGCAGAAGCTTCCACGCTGCCAGAAAATCTACTAAGGGAACCAGCGGCTCGAGGCTGCTCTCTGGTGTGGCCAGAGGATGGCTTTGGAGGGCCAGCCCCTCGAGGCTGACTTCTCCTATGGGGAACGAGCATTCCCGCGCCGAACCGTCTCCGGGTGACAGCTGGGTAGCTTGCTCGCTGGAGCCTGCTGAGCCCTGAAGCACACGAGGTGGCAGGGACATCGGCACCGTATGCTGAGGTGTACACCTTCCCTCCCCAGAGGGGGCTGCTCCCAAGCCCATGATGCTGGTGGCATCAGGGCCGCTTGGTCTGGGCCCTCTTGGACAGAATAACGGTCCGCAGATCCTTTTTCTGGCCAGAGGACCCAGACCCAGAGCGTCGCCCCGACCCCAGATCTTCTTTAGGGGGGCATGGATAGCGACTCTCTGTTTCTGACGCTGGCGGTACGAGGAGCTGGACGGCTGGGGCTGCTCTCACTCAGCGACCCCTGGGACCTGGCGTCGAGGGAGGAAGCGGTGGAACGCCGCCGCCTGCTTCTTTGCCTCCTGAAACCTATTGACGACAGTATTTACTGCGTCGCTGAAAAGACCAGAAGGTGAGAGTGGGGCGTCCAGCAGGAAGAACCTGTCCTTATCTTCCATATCCAGGGTTTCCCATACATTCATTTATTTGTGGTGGACCGCCACAAATAGATTTTTTCTTTTTTATTAAAATTTATTTTACTATTTAAAATGCGTGAAATCGTGCTTAAGTAAAGAGTTGTGCACAGCGCGCTGACTGAAACTGGTTTACCATCCGCCATAAAACATCTAAAGAAGAAGAAGCGCGCTGAGGCAAACAATGGGCTCGGTAAGAATGACGATCACGCTCACCCAGTGTATCCCATATGTTGATTTATTTGTGGCGAGCCGCTACATCAACATCGACTGCCACAAATACCCACGGTCTGCTGCCGTCATCTCCCACGTCTCACACACGCGAGCGTGACTTCAACACAATATCTAGCAACTTTCAGACCCTTTTGGCGTTTTTTTCCCATAACGGGTACATACTGACAAACCTAGCGACTTTTTTGTACAACCTAGCTATTGTTTAGTTGGAAGATGTAGCCAGTACTGCCCCGCGTACACAGGGTCTGACTTTCCAGGTGCAGTATCGCCTCTCTCTACGTCTATTCTGTGTAACGTTAGTGAATGGCGGAGAAACTGTGGGCTGTGCTGAACCCCGCGGCCAGTGCAGCGCTTTCCGCGTTCGGCCGCTTTTACGCAGCAGACTCGTCAATAAAGATGATGTTGTGATTATAAATCAGATTTTAAGGAGTATACTGTCCGTGATTCCTGGTTGACACATATTAATAATGGATTGTGCTTATTATTAATACTTGTTTTATGCATGACAGCAGAAAAAACATGCTTTGACAGCTATATTGGCCATTCATTTGTATTACAGTATGTGACCGTTCATAGAGTAGAACAGATGCCCAGACTCGTCTAAACGCAAACTTGATGCGATGACGTCACAAATATGCAAATTAAGGTGTGACGTCACCTGCCGCCACAGGTATCACAAAATCCTGTGGGAAATACTGATATCAGACAGGTTCAACCACAGATGCCACTCCGTAGCTACTAGAGCTGCCATGGAGCGGCCAATGGCACGGGCTGTCTCCTTAGTGGCACTGAGCGACAAATCTGTGGCCCGATGCAATTGCTGAATTGATTCCTTTTCCTCCCCAGCATCCAAGTCCCTTAGCAGGTCAGCCTGGTATGCCTGTAACACCGCCATGGTGTGCAGGCAAGCACCAGCCTGACCCGCCGCCGTGTAAGCTTTCCCTACCAAGATGGATGTTTGTTTTAGCTTAGGGGCCTTCAGAGACATTGCCGAAGATGGGGAGAGATAGCTCGCAAGCGTCTGCTCCACCGCTGGCACCGCCCCATAACCCCTCTCATTCAGTCCCACCACGTTTGAGTATGTGGTAACAGTGGGACTGAATATACAAGACGAGTAAGGTTTATCCCACAATCTAGACACCTCGGTGAAGGCCCCTACATGAAGGCTGTGATCTTACACGCAGGAAGCATTCATCTAATTTACTTTTGGGACGAACGTCCTGCTTCTCAGATGGCCACTCAAGATTTAATTTAGCAACCACCCGAGTCACAACCTGCACGAGCTCCTCGTACGCCAGATACTGTGGTGGCGAGCCCACAGTCTCTGTGTCGACGCTCATTACGTCAGCCTCCTAGGAGGAAGACAGATGAAGCGCCGAGCCCTCCCTCTGGGGGGAAGAAACCGCAGCGCGGGCTTTCGTACCCTGAGAGAGGGCTGTAGATCTAGCGGTTGAGGACCGAGATAGGGAAGAACTCGTCTCGGATCCCTCCGCTAGATCCACTTGCGATCCCCATGACAGCAGTCATGCCCACTCGAGGGCTGACTGTGCGTGCTCCGCACCCAAACAAATGGCGCACAGATCGAGTGTGTCCTCGCCTGCCAAATAACGAGGGCAGGGAGGAACACAACGCCTGAAACGTTGTTTGCTCGCCACACTCTTTGTTTTCCTAGTACACTTTGACATAGTATTCTTTATAACTAACAGAGTTGTACTAACTGAATCTGGCACACACACACACAGAGACGTGCTCGCTGAAGAGCAAAAAGCTGAAGTGAGCGTGCTGCCGGTGCTCTCTTAGGCTTCCTGATCGCTACGTCATCTGGTTCTACGCACACTTCAGTACGGTGTCTCGCCGGGGGCGTTCCCAAAGCGTTTCGACGCAGCTCAAAGTAAACTGACAGGGAACACTGTATTCTTAATACATTAAGGGTAGGTGTACACCTACCTACACCTAGGTTTAGGTGTAGTGCAGATGGTACGTTATTTTAAAACATCAAATAAATTACATTTTGAACCAGTTAGATTTTGTTTTATTAACGTCTGCACCTACCCCTTACAATAATTATTGTACAGTAAATCTTTATACCATCTAGCCTTTACCATAAAACGTACAATATGTATGTTCATCTGTTCGGGGGGAAAAAATAAGCACTCTTTGAGCGCCACTCAGAAGACATTTCTGTTGAAAACTTTAGTGATATGCACTTATTGGCAGGGTGTGATTTGTGAAAAAAGCAGAGGAGGGGAAATCTCTTTTTAATCTCTTCATAGGTGGATGTTGACCCAACTCTAGAGTACGGCTACAGCCTAAATAACATAATGTTAGTGTAATCTGTTAACAACGCACATCATAAACTTGTCTTTTTTGACAAGTACCAGATAATGGGTGACATGTCATGACATGTTTTTAATACGACGGAAACTATATTTAACGTGGTCACAATTTAATAAAAGTTAGGTCTATTAATTGTAAAGATTAAATTTCCATGGTTATTCAAACAATTAATAAATTATAAAGACAAAGCGAGCAAAGAACAAAAGTAGCAAGTACCAAGTGAGCTTTTTGAACTCATCCATTGCAATCCATTGCGTCACAAAATTCTTCACCATTTCGAAGCGCTCCAATCGGATTGCATATCGCAAATCATTTGAGTCAGAACGGGACTGCAAAGCGGGTTCGTTGGATGTTTTTTTTTATCCCCACTGGGAAGTAATTCAGCAGAGGCAAGGATGCATAGACCAGAGGAGGGTGGGGGAAATCCCCCACCCCCCCTGCAAATCACATCTTGCTTATTGGTGCACATTTTGCGAAAAAGTTCCCCGAGATACGCTTTTGTCATAAGACAAGGTTGCAAATTGAGGAAATATCTTTATTTGAAATTTGCAATTACACTTAAATTATTTTTGTAAAAAATAGTTGAACGAATAAATTAAATTAAATCCTTGTAGTAATAACCGTTAAAATTTTAAGAAGATAAGATAAGATTTGAAGTTGCTATTTTTGTTCTATAAATAAGCAAAATCTAAATCTTTCCTATTAGCTTCTGAAACCTGCTTAATGGGGATAGTTCACCCAAAAAAAAAGAAAAATCTGTGATTATTAATCACCCTCATGTTGTTCCAAACCCATAATACCTTTATTCATCTTCGTAACACAAATTAAAATATTTTTTCATTGATTTGATTGATTAAATTGATTAAATATATTTTTATTGATTTAGGCCGTTTGAACCTGTCAGTTACGGCGCTGTCTATGCAGTGTCAGAAATCTCTTGGATTTCATCAACAGTATCTTAATTTGTGCTCCAAAGATGAACGAAGGTCTTACGGGATTGGAACGACATGAGGATGAGTAATTGACAGAATTTTCATTTTTGAGTGAACTATCCCTGTAAGTACTTCCTGGGGTCCTAGTTAAGAATTGAACTAATACTGTTCTCCTCTTTTTATACTTAGGTCTAACATGTGATCGTTGTAACTACGGCTTCAAATTCCTCAATCGTGCAGATCCCGATGGCTGCGTTCCCTGTGGCTGCGACCCACGGGGTTCTCTACACCAGTTCTGTAATCCTTTCACCGGCCAGTGCGAGTGCAAAGATGGCGTACAAGGCCTCCTCTGTGACACCTGCATTCACCACTTCTATAGTCTGAATGGCAGTGGAATCTGCCTACCCTGCGACTGCAGTTCGAACGGATCTGTTCCCGGTATCTCCTGTGATGCGGCAACTGGACAGTGTAAGTGCAAACCTCACACAGAGGGCCGGCGGTGTGATGTGTGCCGGGATGGATACCACAGTCTGGATGGCAGCAACTCTTTGGGCTGTCTGTCTTGCCAGTGTGAGTTCAGAGGCACGGTGAATGGCTCAGGTGTGTGCGGCAAGATTACGGGTCAATGCATGTGTAAAAACAACGTAGAGGGACTGCGGTGTAATCAATGCTCCTCCCACACCTACAACCTGAGTTCTGCCAATGCCACGCATGGATGTCAACCATGTCACTGTGACCACATGGGCACCGTGCCTGCAACCGTGTGTGACCCTGTTAGCGGTCAATGCGTCTGCCTGCCTACACGCTACGGCCGAGACTGTGGAACCTGTAGACCAGGTTGGTGCTTTCAGTCTGATTTGAACCTCTTAGTATGTCTGTATTTTGTAAGCTCATTATACTGTGTTAGCAATGCCAGTGAAGTCATCGCTTTTGTTGTTTACCATGATGCCTAGCCATTGCGCATTGCATTTGAAGTATCTGCGTAAACATCTTTTAAATTACAAAGCACTCTCTTCTTTTTCTTTACTAATGACTCCCTCACATTTTGTTCTTGGCTCTGCAAGCTGCTGCATTGTTTTGTTATTCCTTTTTCCCTAGATTGTGCCTGGGAATTGAGTGTGTTTGGCAGTCACTTTGGCCGATGGCGTTTAACTAGCATAGCTACAGGCCATTCCTCATGTAACCTCAATCAACCCCCTCAGTGGCTGTTGGGCCAGTGCTGGCCTCATGACTCAAGTGCACTTTAGGGGGTGGAAATGTTTGCACTTCCCTTATTCTTTGCAGCATGGTAAGTGCTAAAAATGCACTGCCAGGGGCTCAAGAGTCAGTGTGGCTAGACCAGCTGTACCAGTTGGTCTCTTTGTCTTCGTAATGAAGATTAACTCTCCCTATTTACTGTAAAACCAACGTTTGCACACCAAGCATAGTCTTCCAATTCCAAAAAGTTCTTCTTAGACTAGTTTAGGCCAGCTTAAAGACCACATGAATTAAATTTCAAGTTTACTTCTTTGAAGCATGACAAAAGATCAAGAAAACAATTATTTAAAAATGTGACCCGTGCTGGCAAAATAAGTCCTCTTCTAGTGATCCTAATGCTTTAGATTAAACATCTAAAATTATTTTTATTTGTAAATTTTCTGAGAGAAGTACATTTTCTCTGTTCACTTTGATGACTGCTGCTGCTTCTCACCACAAATTGCAGGTCTATTGTTACAAAGCGCAACATTCCAGCTTTGTGAATATTCATATTGAATTCTCAATGACATGAGTTCAAAGCCATGCTGATGAAAACAAAACTATTGTGCTGACTGACATTTGCAAAGCGTACCTTCTAGAGTGTGCAGTCTCCCTATAAAGTACATTATTGCTAAATATGTCTTGGCAAGATTCACACAAACATAATCTGTTATGTCTTACATGAACGTTTAGTTAATGGTTGGGGGAAAATGTGTAACATTATATTAGATTCATGCATTACAGTCTTAATATAGATCTGTCTCAATGTCAATCGAACATTAAAAGAAAGACGGAATTACTCGCTCTTGATTAAACTCCTGTTTATTTGCATCTTTGTTCTATTTTTAATAACAAAGATAAAATAAAAAATAGCTATATTGTGATTAATAATATAGTAATTATTATTAAGAAAAGAATTGGAGGAAAATATGCAGCGTTGCTTGGTGATTTTGCTTTCTTTTTTTTTTTTTTTTTTTGTCCGAATCCAGCAAGTCATATATGTGACCCTGGACCACAAAACCAGTCAAGTAGCACGGGTATATTTGTAGCAATAGCCAAAAATATATTGTATGGGTCAGATCATTATCATTTTTTCTTTTATGTAAAAAATCATTACGATATTAAGTAATGATCATGTTCCATGAAGATATTTTTTAAATGTCCTACCGTAAATATATCAAAACTTAATTTTTGCTTAGTAATATGCATTGCTAAGAGCTTCGTTTGGACAACTTTAAAGGCGATTTTCTCATTTTTTTAACTTTTTTTGCACCCTCAGATTCCAGATTGTCAAATAGTTGTATCTTGACCAAATATTGTCCTATCCTAACAAACCATACATCACTGGAAAGCTTATTTATTTAGCAATTTCAAAATTAAAAAACTCAATTAAAAAAGCCTTGTATGGCTGGTTTTGTGGTTCAGGGTCACATTTCAGTTTGAAAGTACTTTAACAGAGAATGTGAAAATAAAAAGAGCTAATTTTTGAAAATTTGCTCATCCAGACTCATTTTGCCAGCACGGGTCACAAATATACTTTAGGTACACTTAATTTGCCTTTTATTGAATTATTAATTGTACATTTTTTGGTAAATAACTTTTAAGATCTGAAGTACACTACAAGTGAAGCTAAGCGCACTTCTTTCAAACTACTATGAGAATGTCCAAAAAATATTTTTTTTGACCGTTCTTACTTATTTGAACTGGAATATACAGACGATGCACTAAGAGAGATGGACATTCTACATCAGAACTCCTGCATCAGCAGCACCACATGCATGCGCAAGAGAAGAATCCATTGAATAAAGTCATTATTTGTGTTGTCTTTGTGCAAAAAAAATGGTATACGTGAACCAGTAATGTCACATGGACTGTTTTATTTATGTCCTTACTACCTTTTTGAGCCTTGAACATGTCAGCTGCGTTGCTCACTATGCAGGGTCAGAAAGCTCTCGGATTTCATAAAAAATATCTTGATTTGTGTTCTGATGAAGATGAACAAAGTTCTTACAGGTTCATGACATGAGGGTAATTAATGACAGAATTAAAATTTGTGGGTGAACTATCCATTTAAGTGACCTTTTTTCATTATTAATAGTATTTTTTTTTTTTTTGATTGAAATGTAATTTTGAAATTTAAAGTACTCTACAAGTGTGCATTCAATACAGCTAAACACACTTTGTTTTTTAAGGTTAGCTATGATGAGTAACTAGTCAAACCAGTAACTTGTTTCTGGTCTAAGCTATTTTTTCCAGCATGGAAACCATGCTTCCCACCACCCACCAATGAGCCTATGCATATGATATGAGGGTGCTAAGCTCGCACGGTAACCAGACAAGGATGTACGGCCAACCCTCCCCTAGCTTGTGTCCCCCCCACCACACATGATGAAATAATGCGGGCGTACCTGCTGCTCACCAAAGCCTCGGCCGCCAATGCCGGCACATAAAGCATGTGTACGGAGAGTGGGGCTGGCAGGAGTAAATTGAAAGCACAGGGAGTGGGGGGAGATCCATTTGGAGGAGGGTGGGGGGACTGATGACTGTGTTTCTGCAGGCCCTCCCCCGGCTCCCCTCACGGAGCCACTCTGTCGTATTTCACCGGAGGGGAAGCAGCCTGTGATTGAAACATCTCAAACTCAGCGCCCCCTGTCTGATTGATGCGCGCAGGAGCCTGACGGAGCCCTTGAGATTCAACTCGTACTTTATTCTTAAGAAGATATAGACAGAAAGTGGACCAGGACACTCTTAAAGGCACAGTTCACCCAAAAATGAAAATTACCTCATGGTTTACTCAACCTCAAGCCATCCTAGGTGTATATGGGACGAATATGATCTGAGTTGTATTTAAAAATGTTCTGGCTTTTCCAAGCTTTATAATGGCAGTGATTGGCTGTTGAGGTTAATAAACCTCCGGAAGGTTAATAAAGACCTTCTGAAGAGATTTGATCCATTTGTGTAAGAAAAATATCCATATTTAAAACTTTTTAAACTGTGATCTCTAGCTTCTGCTAACTGTTGTATGTGCATTCACGAGAGAGTGCCATTCCAGCGGATGATGTAGGACTCTCCAGTGAGAATATGCTAGTCTTGTGAGAACCAAGTTTTGTTTACAGCAAGGGAAAAGCAGTCTGCCTGTGGCTTATATTGAAATCTCCAACATTTTTTTTTTTTTTTTTTTTTACAAATCCTTGTTTTGTACTTCTAATTTGTGACTGGTGTTTTGTTTTATTCTTCCATGTTCATCACTTGTGCGTTCATCACCGCGTTGCCTACGTCATTGGCCACTCTGTAGTGAAGACCGATCAGATAGACGTTAAATTTTGGTTGAAAATGAAAATCGGGTTGACGTCAGTATTCAACATCAATTTGATGTTGACTTGACGTTGGATTTTGGTTACACAACCTAAAAACAACGAAATATCAGCGTCAGCTGACGTCGTTATTGGGCATCAATTTAACATTGACTTTAGATGTTGAATTTTCATTGAAATTTGGTCACCCGATGTCGCAACCAAAATTTTACAAAATATTGTGTCTTATGACATTGTGTGCCTGCTGGGTGCACTTTTATTGGACTTCAAAATCTCAACAGGCATTCACTGCCATTATAAAGCTTAGAAGAGCCAGGACGTTTTTTAATATACATCTGATTGTATTAATCTGAAAAAAGAAAGTCATATACATGTAGAATTTTTTGAAGGTGAGTAAATCATGGGGTAATTTTCATTTTTGGATGAACACAATCACATTTCAGGCAAAAAAGAATACCTACTTCCTTTCTTTTGTGAAACTCCAAGTTAAACGCAACAAAAGTGATAATGATACACTTTGCTTATTTTCTTAAAGGGATAATTAACCCAAAAATGAAGTTTCCGTCACTGTCACCCTCATGTCATTCCAAAATGTTCCAAAGCGCAATAAAATGCATAATGAGTCTGTGGTTCTTCACATCATGTGTCATTGCAGGTTTCTTCCTGTCTGAGGCGGGGCTCAGCGAGTGTGAAGTGTGTGAATGTCACTCGGTCGGAGCGGTGGGGCAGGTGTGTGCTGCCCACTCAGGGCAGTGTGTGTGTGCTCACCCATCACTGACCGGCCGCAGATGCGACCAGTGCCAGGATCTCTTCTTTGGCTTTGATCCAAGTGTTGGCAGGTCAGTGCTATAGTCTAACACCTTTATCTCGGTCATGTTTGAGAAAGACGTTTTAATTTATTATCATGCAGCAAGATATAACTTCAAGTAAAAAAGACCAGTGTAAATCACCATCGAAAATTACTCCAGACCTCCCTCCCGTCACCGAGACTGAACACTAGTGAATAAAGCTCATTTAGAAAATCATGCACATCACTTTTCATAGCGATTTGAGCCAGTTAGCTGCTTACTGGCCCACGGGTTCAGACAGAGCCAGCAAAGGTCAAATTAGCCATTAAAGTCTCCCGCCTCTAAACGAGGCTGCATTTTAATACTCTCTGCATAGTTGATTTGTTGGATACATCAATTAGGTTGTAAATACATCATATGTTAGCTGTCTTAATGATATACTCCAAAGCAGCTCCCCAGCTTGAACATATGGCCTAAGTTGGGGATGGAAAACTTGGCATTCTCGGGACTCAGTGGATTGGAAAATTATTTTTCTTCTTCTTTTTTTTTTTCGTTTCCTACACACGGCAGATTTTCTTTTGATGATTTTTATGTTTAAGTCTTGGTTTGGTTGAAGTCTCATTGAATGACCTTCCTGAAGGCTTGCAGGAGATATTTAACTACTCCAGCCACGCTGGGTGAATAAAAGGAACAGTAGGGGACATCGTCAACGCTTCCCATATCAACCATCGTTTACCTTTTAAGCATTTCCCCCCTCAAAATAAAAAATATGATGTTGGGATGCACAGTAGGCAGGGAGAACATTAATTGTTGGCTGGTGAGATGCAAATAGCATGAGCGCGTGTTTTCAATGCATCAACAACAGGGCTACCGGACATCACAAATTGTTAATCCATACGAGTCGTGACAGATCACTGCATACGCAATCCATCCAGCTGCACTCGTTCGCCCGGTAAGGATGAAAAATGAACTATTTAAACTGATTAGAGGGGAAGCTTGAACTGCATCAGGAGATCCTACACAATAAAGATTTCTTTATCTAAATATTATAAACTCATTTGTCTGCCCCAGAATCAATAAGACGATGCATCTTATTTTGTTTTCTTATATTGGGTCGTTCGCTGCGGACCACCTAATAGAGGTAGTTAAAAACCCACAATATGGTTAGGGAAGATTAGCCATCACAGCAAATGACAGTTGTGCTTGGCTAATCATTTAACCTTGGAGGAAAAAGCAAGTTTTATTTTACAGAATTGTAGGTCATATTCATATCTGTTGCCAGTCAGACTTGCTTAATTCCTCGTCTGCAAACTTTCCAGCTCTGTTTGCAACACCTGTTCTAGACATTGAGGTGCAATCTGGAGTCATTTACTTGGATAGCTGCAAGCTATTGGTATATTTCAAATATGGAGAAATGTAAGCATGTGGAACTTAGCAATATTGCTACTTTGATACCTCAATTGGCTTCATTTTTGCATGACGAAAAAAAAAAAAAAGTTCACTGTCTCCTTTTGAGGAGTCAAGGTCGAACCACATTGGGAAACGGGTGGCTTAGGCCAAAACGCCCCTCTAGTTGACAGAACAAATTTTCAGCTCATTAAGAGTCTGTGGCTTTTATCAGCTGCTTTCGAGGGTGTCAGGAGCTTGGCCCCCACATCACCCGCTGCTGGCCCCTCAGGGCCTTTCCTCCTCCATCCCCTACACCCCTCCCAGAAGTGTCACTGACAGGTGCATCTGTGAATGCCTCCATTTAGTCAAGTGTCCCCCCTCCACTTCCCTCACAGTAACACACGCACTTTTTGCAACTCTTCGTATCTTAGCCAGTCGAAAAGATTCACAGTTTTTTGTAAACAGAACTGGACTTGTTACTTTTGGTTAATTACCTGATTTCATGTCCTTTACAGACATGGACAATGTCAGTAGAAGTGATACTGTTTTTTTATCTTATGAAAATGGTTTTTGTGTCTCTTGTGATCTCTATGTGTCTAGGTGTGAGCCGTGTGGATGTGATCCTGTCGGGGGATTCAATGGCACGTGCCACCCCCAGACGGGACAGTGTCTGTGCAAGATGTATGTGACTGGAAATAAATGTGATGTTTGTGTGGAGGGAGCCAGTCATATGGATCCAGACAACTACCTGGGCTGCAGTAAAGGTCTGAATCAATGTATATTTTAAATATGCATTAATAGCAGCATCTTTAATATGTTTTGAATTAGCTTTTTATTGCAGCATTTCAGTTTTCATTTAAATATTAGTTGTTGTTTTTTAAGTAACATTTTTGTTTGTAGATTTTTTTTTCATTTTCCCCTTTTTTAGTACTTCAATAATAGTAATTATATTACTTAAACCTGAAGTTTGTTTAGTTTAACTTACTTGCTAAGTCAACATTTGTTATTTTCTTTAAAGTTTAAATGTTTAAACTAACTATTTACATGATGTTTCGATTAATTAATCAAATGAATTGCAAAATAAATTTGACTGTGAAAATAAACACAAAAGATGATTTAAAGCTATTTGTGTGTTAAATGAGAAAGGATCAAGTAGAGATTACAGATTGTTGCTTTGGAAAGAAATATTTTATTTGATTTGGCATAAAATTAATTACACAAACATTTAGGCTATAACGGCCTAACAAAATCTATGGAGCATAAAAGAGGATAATTTGAGAAACATCTCGGTACTTTTGGTTCATAAAATGAAAGTAATTAGTGACCAAAACAACTTTGTTACCAACACTCTTCCAAATTATTTTATGGTTCACAAAAGAAAATTTTGAAACGAAATGAGGGTGAGTAAATAATGACAGAATTGTAATTGTTTGGGTGACCTATGCCTTTAATGTTTTCATTCTTCTTATTTTTTTATTTTTATTACTTTTTATTTTTGAAATGATACTATAAATAAGAAACAAAATCTGCCAGCAGGTGGCGATAAATGTCTTTAAGATTCATTCAAACGGCTGATTCATTCAGGAAATAAGTAAATGGCTCTCTTTATGAATGGGCCTTTGAATCACATGATTCATTCAAAACGCAAATTCATTCAGAAACTAAACACTGTGTTGCTCAGTGACACACAGCAATTCTGCTATGACTGTAAAGGTAATATGTTCTCTGCAAAATTGAGCAAAAGCACATGATATTGTGTTTAGAATATAACACAATATCAACTTATTTATCATATGATATAAATATGAGTCAAAAACACATACAGGAATTAATTAATTAATACAAATACATTTGGTTAACGCGTTAAACTGACAGCCCCACATGGATATATATATATATACCAACAGTACAATACGCCACTAAGCATAACGATACATAGAGCAATTGAAATCACTCTGAACTGTTTTTATTGATGCTTTTCAATATTAAATAACATTTACATTTATTTCCAATCAGCAGATTCCCATTATATCTAAATTTGCCATAAATTAAAGGCTATCGGCTAATAAAAGGACAAGCGCTTTGATATCTCAGTCCTCGGTTTCAGCAGGAAATATTTAACATAAAAAAGAAAAATCAGAGCACTTGTATTTAATAGTTAAATATTAAAATCCTTTGGCTCAAAAACAGGAAAATGCTTCTTATAGATCACATCACAGAGTTTCTTTATTGTAGTGCCTGTAATTTAAATGCAGATTTCCCCAATATAGTCAAATTGCTTTGTAAGTTTAATGCAAGAGAGGCATACCTAAGGTCAGAACTCACTGCCATCACTCAATTGCTGTGGTATTTACGTTAGACTTTATTACATACTTTATTCAAAATACTTGCCCAGGAGCTGACACTCAAATTTAATCATGTTGTATCCTTATGTTTTAGCGGAACATTTCTATTTAATATAGATATATATCTCTCTCTCATGATCTTATGCCATTCCTGGGTGCATATCTACATTATAACATTATAAACATGCAGCATGTGTACTGTAAGGTGACCTGTTTATGGGTCTGTATGTGTTTAGAGCATACAGCACTTAACCTCACGGAGACTCTTAAAGCCCTAATGTGCCCCTTCAGTACAGTGTTTTTTATTAAGTTAGCATTTTTTACATGTAACAAATGATTGTTGCTCTGGTATATTCATAGTCCATTTTCCTTGTTAGCTAGCAGTTTTGGTGCTTTAACCTTGTGTATTCCATCTCTTTAGTTCGGTTGCACAATGCAGATTTATCACCAATATGTATCGGCTTATACTCTCTCACTCTTGTTTAGATCCTCAGCAGCAGCCTCCTCCTCTCGGCCGGGTTCTGAACTCCACGGCTATAGAGCTAAGCTGGAAAGCCCCAGACTCCCCCAACAGCAATGAACTAATGTACACACTGCTTCGAAACTCTGAGATCATCCATGTCAGCAGCAGCCAGCGCCCATTTGGTTAGTGGCATATGTGTCTTTGTGAGAGTTAAAGTATCATATTTTATAATATGATACTTAATGTCCTAAACAATTGTGACGTGATAATATTGATAGATTTAAATGATATCATAGAAAAAAACACATGACTATGTGTTAATTACTCACCCTCATGTTGTTCCAAACTTGTAAGACCATGTTCATCTTTGGAACACAATTTAAGATATTTTTCATGAAATCAGAGTGCTTCCTGATCCCAAATAGACAGCAACGCAACTGAAACATTCAAATGACTCTTTGTCAGTTGCGTTGCTGTCTTTGCAGGGTCCGAAAGCTCTCAGATTTGATCAAAAATATCTTAATTTGTGTTCTGAAGATGAACAAAGGTCTTACAGGTTTGGAACATCATGAGTAATTAATGACAGAAATTAATTTTTTTGGGTGAACTATCCCTTTAATTAATTGACAATTAACATATTGTCATCAGTTCCGCAATTTGTTTGACAGCTTCCTTGTTTTCTTTCTCATACAGGAACTATGTATTACACAGATGCTGATTTGTCTCCTTACACGTCATACTCTTATCAGCTCATCACTAGTAATATCCGTGCTAACACCAGCAGCGCCACAGTCAGCTTACGCACCCTGTCTGCTGTACCTGAGCAAGAGGAGCTTCAGTTAACTCTCGTGGGTCGAGCCAAGCCCACCAGTGCCATCTTTAACTGGACAGATCCCTTGAACACCACTGGTCCAGTGGACAGCTATATCCTGAGCTCGATACAGGATCTGACCGGAGAAGAGAGGATCCACTACAGAGGACTTAAAACAGAGGCTACTGCTGAGGAACTGCAACCCTTCACTCGATACAACTTCAGTCTACAGGCTTGCACTAATGGAGGCTGCGCTCGCAGTGAGAGTCTGATTGTACTTACCGCTCAGATACCTCCTCAGCAGCAGCCTGCACCCACAGTCACAACCTTAGGGTCCTTTCAGCTCAAAGTGGACTGGGAACCACCAGTGTTACCCAATGGTATTGACACACTTAGAGCATTTTTCGATTTATTAGATAATTTTTGACAGTTTGAAACATAGGTGGCACACATTAAAGGTGCTGTATGTCATTTTTTGACTGTACCAAAGCATAAAAACACAGCAATACATTCACAGATATTTAGGAAACATGCTAAGTTCACATACGCTAAAGCTAGTTATTCTGCTTTGAAAATGTGCATTCTGTGTCAGAATGCCTGTTTTTGTTTTTGGTCTGTGTGATTCCACCCACTGTCACTTTAACCAGTAGTATTTTGACACCCCGGGTTGCCAGAGAGAGCAGAAAGGAGGCCAGCAAACTAACTGGGTCAGAGATCGCAGATTCTACCCAATCTAAAAAGCCTCAGCATCCATCTAAAAAGCTCTAAGAACAGAGGCATATTAAAACAAGGATAAAACATGTCGCCTTCCATTGTCAATTGCGTTTATTCTTGTTGTGTGTCTGAGGAGGAGGAGGCGGTCCAAATTTTGAATATAGGCTACAGTACCCATTTCAACCACATACTGCACCTTTTAGACATGAGCATATGCCAGTGGTTTGTCTCGGTTACGTATGTAACCCTCGTTCCCTGAAGGAGGGAACAGAGAAGTCACATCGGACCGACGAATTGGGATCTCGCTTAGAGGAACCAATCTACTTTGAGTGTAAACTAAACAAGCCAATACACATTGGTATGCGATGATTGCATCCAGCTGGTCGCAGCGCAAGTATAATTAGATATATTAAGTATATATTAGTTGCAGAGCATAGTCTGAGGAGCTGAGCCGGAGACCTGGCACTCAGCGGTGGTACAGCAGCTGTGGCAACAGGATGTGATGTCTCCATTCCCTCCTTCAGGGAACAAGGTTTACATACATAACCGAGACGTTCCTTTTCAGTCGGTCACTCTCAACATCATGTCGAACTAATGACTTGGGATCCCTACCAAAGCGCCACGGCTGCTGCCCCTTCAAGTGTCCTGAGCGAGCCTCCCGTGCTCTTTTCTGGCCTAGGCCGGGGCTCAGAGCTTCTATCCATTTGAGATGAAAACACAGGAGGATACTGGCTCTGCACAAAGGCTCTAGAACCTAGCAAACCTGTTAGGGGTCGCCTAGCCCGCAGCTCTACAAATATTTGATAGCGAGGTGCCATGAGTCAGCGCCCAGGAGGATGATACTTGGTCTGCCTCCTCCGGGGGCAGCGCTTGCAGGCTCATGACAACCCTTGCTGCAAGAAGGACAGCATGACCCTTTGAGACATTTCAAGGCAAGGCATACTGCTAGCAGCTCTAGGGATTTGATGTGCCAGTGTAGCTAGGTGCCCGTCCAAACCCCAGACAGGAGACCTGTTCCAGGGGCACTCCTGCCCAAAGAAACGTGAGGTTTGACCACTGGGAGGAAGGTTTGGCTGCAAGCCGGTGTCATTTTGGCACTGGAACGCCCAGCTCTGGACTCGGCCAAGGAGCCAGTGTTGAAGCGGCCTCTCATGGAGCAGCCCCAGAGGTGTGACTGCCGCTGTAGCTGCCATATGCCTCAGAAGCCTCTGAAACTTTTTCAGTGGGACTTCCGCACTGCTGTTGAATGTATTCAAGCAGTTCAACACCGACTGGGCACGTTCCTGTGTGAGGCATGCTGTTTGTTCGACCCAACCGGCTGAGGTGCGGAAGCGCAAAGTCCCTGTCTTCACACAACTGATCCTGAGCCGGTATAAGCCAGTCATCGAGGTAGTCAAGGGTCACTTTTGTGAAGACACAGGGTGACCGGGACCGTCCGAAGGGCAGGACTTTGTACTGACATGTTTGTCCATCGAACTCGACCCGCAGTTCAAGATGCACAGATCCAAGATCGGTCGTAACCCACCGCCATTCTTGGGTACTGTGAAGTAAGGGCTGTAAAACCCCATCCTCGTATTAGCTGGAGGGACCACCTCCACAGGTAAAGTTGTGATCTCTGCATGCAAGACAAGGGAATCTGTAGCCTTCACAGAAGTAAAGTGGATGCCCCTGAACTTGAGAGGGAGCCGGGCTGAATCGCATAACTGAGTCTGATAGTCCGGAGGAGCCAACAAGATGGGCTGGGGAGATCTAGCCAGGCCCCCAGATAACGCACAAGTGGCACCAGCGTGGGACACTGAGAGGGAACGCAGGGAACCCACTTGGGCGTCTCGTTGCTGAGTATCTGTTTGTTGGGTGTGTGCAACACTTACCTGCGTTCGGGCAGAGGGTGCATGAGTAGTACGTTTAATAGCACTCTCGAACCACCCACTGCTGCTGACTGGCAAGTGGGGAGGGTGAGTATGGTTCTGAGTTGGCCCGACCAACACTCCCCGTTCCCTTTGGGGACCCAGAGATAGAGGAAATCTCTCTATTGTCAAGATTTTTTGGAACAAATGTTCTCCACCTAGCCCTCCTCTGGTGAGTGAGTGGCGCATTCACCCTCTCCCAAAGAGCAGTTCCCTCCCTCCCCGGGTCACCCGTCCCAGGGCCTCTTGCTGTTCCGCTTGCCAGCATGTTTGACGGAGGCCAGGACAGGCAGGGCAGCCTGCCTACGCCCGGCTTCACAGCGCCGCATAGCGCTGCTGCAGATGCAACAGGGGAGCAGGGCGAACGCAGGGGGGCGCCCTTGGCGACGAGCAGGTGGACAGCACCTTTTACTGCCAGAAACAGCTCCAGTGGCACATCCTCCCTCACCAACCATGATGGCGCACCAGTGTGGGGGTACACGGCTGTCCCGGCGGTGGAGTGTGTGGTGGCGATGCAGTTGTGTCTGTGTTGCTTCCATCTGGTGGGGTAAGCTATTGCTCCCTTTTCGGGCCTGTAGGCATTCTTCAGTCCTGATCAGCAGTGCCTATATGCTGTGACGTTCATGCTCCCGCAATGAGAGCATGACTCGTCCACAAAGGCCACCTTGGCATGCATAATGCTGTGAGGCAGCGATCATGACCATCACCTGGTGCCAGGCAATGCGTCTTTATAAAGATCCCAATTCATCTGTCTGATGTGATGTCGAAAGGGAACTCAATGTTTTTGACTTGAAGTCCCCAATATATGTGAGCACCTTGAGTAATCTATAATAATATTCAAAATTTTTCGGTATGTACTGCTTGTTTTAATTTTTTTTTTATTTAATTTTATTTTTTTCAGAAATAGTCGGTATAAATTGATTAACCACAATTATTTTTTGTTCCAGAAGTTTTACTTTTTCAGAACTGTAATTTTAATAAAACAATAGTTTTTAAGAATACAAGTATTTAAATGACACTTCATTTTTATGTTTACATTTTAATTAAATCATTTTACAGTGTTAGTTCACCCAAACATAAAAAAATCATTAATTACTCACTCTCATGTCATTCCAAACTTGTAAGACCTTCAGTTATCTTCGGAACACAAATTAAGATATTTTTGATATTTTTTGTTTGTTTTTTTTGTTTGTTTTTTTTTCGCACACAAAAAGTATTCTCTTTTCTTCATAACATTACGGTTGAACTCAGCTTTTCAGCTGATATCACATGGACTATTTTTTTTTTAGGTATTTTTCTTAATACCTTTCTGGGCCTTGAACATGGCAGTTGCATTGCTGTCTATGCAGAAACAGAAAGCTCTTGGATTTCATCAAAAATATCTTCATTTGTGATCTGAAGATGAACAAGGGTCTTACAGGTTTGGCACGACATGAGGATGAGTAAATAATGACATTTCATTTTTGAGTGAACTAACCCTTAAAGTTATCCTGTGGCTCCCTTGTTTGATTAGACCCAACCACTGGAATATACAAATAGTTTCAAATTCATGAGGTTCATGTTCTTGTTGTTAGAATGATCGCTACCCCTGATTTTGACATATTTTTGTGGTATTTTGTTTCATTATCTAAATTTTTGTCTGAAAGAAATTAAATAAATTCAAATAATCAGCTTTTGACTTCCTAACCTCGCAGTGATACAGTATTAGATGTTAAACTTGTTGAAAGTAATGTTGCCTTCTTTGTTTAAATATTCAGATCAGTCCCCAAATTTCACTCTCCTTTTTTATTTAGAGGGAGTAGTGATTTTGTTAGGCATGATTTTATTTAACAGTGATTCTTAAATGCATACAGCAGAGCTGAAATGCTCTTCCACTCAGCTTCCTTTTTAGTTGTCTCCAGCTACATCATTACAATAATGAGAAATACTATTATAGAGATGCCATTTGATCTCAGCCGGGATGAAAATTAATTCCTTACGAACTTTAATCTACAACCAAGAGGCTTGATTAAGGCTCAGCCCATGCTTCATTTCGCAATATAAACTGATGGGACTGCGCGGCGCAAAGAAACATTTCACATTTAAAACAGTTGATTGCTGCATACAATTATGTATTGTGCCTCGCGCCATTGAAAGCGTTGCAAAATAGCCCTCTGTATATCAATGACTTTTAATGCCAGTTATCATGCTTTTTGCCAAATTAGCTCATTAACATGGACCATTATAAAGTGCCCTTAGAGGATTCTCTCAATGAATTTCCTCTCCGTTTAATTGTGTCTATCTGATTCTCTCTGTCTGCCTCTCTTTTCTACATAATTTCATGCAGCAGCTGTAATTGTGTATTGTCAATGGCCAGTCTTACATCTCAATATCATCTGCTTCTGTCTGAGGCTTAATAAGGGATTTTGAAACATTCTATGTTTCATGCATCTCTTTCTTTCTCTCTCCAGGTATAATTATCAGGTATGAGCTTTTTATGCAGCTGCTGAATGAGTCGCAGAGAAACGCCACCAGTTACGGTCCAGAGCAAAGGGTTTTCCTCAGTAGTGGCTGGCTAAACCCAAGGCCATCGATGAGTTCAGCCAATGAGAATGCTCTAACCCCACCTGAGAGCAGTATGGTTGTGTCCAATCTTGAGCCCTTTTCCACCTACCGCTTCAGAGTGCTCACTGTTAACATGGCTGGCAGTACCCTGTCAGAGTGGGCCATAGGGCGAACTGCAGAAGGAGGTCAGTCGAACGCCATTTAAATGTTTTTTTAAGTGATTATAACTATAATAAAATAATATGAAACTGTATTAAATTTTGGTTGGGGATGGCCCATTTCATTTAGTTTTATATCCGAAGAGATTATGAAACAAATTATCTTGAACAACACTCAAAACAGTTTGAAATAAACAAGTATTGCATTTCATAGGCTACAAACGCGGCTCTGTTCCGCAGAGAAAATCCTGTATCTTCGGTCTTTATTCAGATGGGAGCCCTGGAGAATTGATTTTGAGGAGATGCTTATTAAGCAGAGAAAGAATCGGTGGCTAGTGTTACAGCATAGAATGACAGTTCCTGAAAAACGGAAACTGAGAATTAGCATAAACATGTGAGGGATTGTTTATGTGGGATAAATTTTCACCACAAGTGCTTCACAGGAAGGAGCCCATCCAGGCTTTCTACTTTATTTAAAAAGAAGACAGCTGAAGTTTCATTTAGTGTTTCTGTCAACTTCCTCTCTATATTTTGACACTTAGAGAGAGGTGTACTTTACTATTTTTATTTCTCGCCATGTTTTTGTTTGACGAGTTGCACTTGAGTTTGCAGATTTCTTTGTCAAAGGTTGTGTTAAGTGGACAACCCAACAGCTGTTTGAAATAAGTCAGGTTTAAACAGTGTAGAGCATTATTCCAGTATTTATTTGTGAGTTTGTTTATTATTTTTTTTAAGTATTTTGACTATATGTAGTTTATATACTTTATACGGTTGAGGTCAAAAGTTTACATCCCCCTTTCAGAATCTGCAAAATGTTAATTATTTTATCAAAATAAGAGGGGTCATACAAAATGCATGTTAGTGTTTATTTAGTCTTGACCTGAACAAGATATTTCACATAAAAGATGTTTACATATAGTCCACAAGAGAAAAATAAAGAAATAAATAAAATAAGTATAAAAATTACCCTGTTCAAAAGTTTACATCCCCTTGATTTTTAATGCTGTGTTGTTACCTGAATAATCCAATTTTTTTTTTTTTAGTGATAGTTGTTCATGAGTCACTTGTTTGTCATAAACACAAATTCTTCTTCATTTTTGTGGATTTGAACCCTTTCCAACAATGACTGCATGATTTTGAGATCCATGATATTCACACTGAGGACAACTGAGGGACTCATATGCAACTATTATAGAAGGTTCAAATGATCACTGATGCTCCAGAAGGGAAAAAAAAACATGCATAAAGAGCCAGGGGATGTAAACTTTCAAATAGAATGGAGATATGTACATTTTTTTTGTTTTGTTTTGCCTGTTTTTTTTATTTATTACTGCCCTTCAGAGGCCACAGAAGATAGTTACGTTTCCTAGAAGACTCTTAATGTGTGAATGCAAACAAGGGATTCATGAGCAACTATCACTAAACAAAAGCAAACAAACAAACAAACAAAACAGCTGTTGTTAATTCAGGTAAGAACACAGCATTAAGAATCAAGGGGATGTAAACTTTGAAACGGGGTGATTTTATAAATTCAACTATTATTTTTTTCTTGTGGACTATATGTAAATATCTTTTTTTTTTTTTTTTAAAGATTTATTTTTGGCCTTTTTTGGCTTTATTGAGATAGGACAGATCATTATTGACAGGAAGTGAAGTGGGAGAGAGAGAAGGGGGTAGGGTCGGGAAAGGTCCTCGAGCCAGGATTTGAACTCGGGACGCCCATAGCGCAACAGCACTATATGGCGGCGCACTGCCCACGAGGCTTTCGGCGCCGACATGTAAATATCTTTTATGTGAAATATCTTATTCAGGTCAGTACTAAATAAACAATAACATGCATTTTGTATGATCCCCCTTATTTTAGTCAAATAATTAATATTTTGCAGATCCTGAAAGGGGGATGTAATCTTTTGACCTCAACAGTATACAGACTTTTTTATGTTTTACAATTTTTTTTATGTTATGCTTAAAATAGTAAATAAATTGTGTACATTTTCATCTCAAGTAGATTCGTTTATTGGACAACAGGACAAAAAAGCTGATTAAGGAGAAGTTTTATTGTTTTGATGAATTATTTGTGCTGCTCCACAGTGCCAGAGTACATGCCCTCTCCTCACGTGTCCCCAGTGTCCTCGTCCTCACTCAGAGTGAGCTGGGAGACGCCACAGGACAAAGACATCAGGGGCGAAGTGACTGAGTACAGAGTCAACCTTCAGCAAGAACAAATGTCCAACCCATATGCTCCACCTATAGTAACACAGGTATCCATTTCAGCACATTCAACTTTTTTTTCTTGATAGAAAAGGGCCACTGCCAGAATATTCTGATGTGTTGGCATACAGCTTTGAAGCTTCTGTGGCTATATTGTCTTGTGCTTTGCTTCATGCATCACACAGAACACTTCCTATTGCTCCAGTTTTCTCATTCTTTCATTGATGTGTTGCTGTATTGATAAAGAAAGCTGTAAGTTTACGTTGAAGTGAAAAAAGCTGTTTTTTGTCACCAGTAACCTTCATTCAGTCCAGTTTTATATTTCCATAGCTTGTGCCTGGTGTCCCAGTATGCATGTGGTGTGGGCTGAACTGTCCAAAAAGGTCTCCTCTATTACTCATGTGAATCTTTGTGTTTCTTTTTCTTCGTTCGGGTAGCAAACCTTTAAAGGTTAAAGTAGCTCCGTCTCCCGCATGTTAGTCTGTATTTAAAGCGCTGTTTTCCATATCAGGATCACCTTTCCTGTCTTCGTGGTTGAAATGTTTCAAGGATGTTTTTTGAGATTACTTTTTCTGAACAATCCTCTTTTTAATTGGATTTCATTATCTTAGATTTTAATTAGTTTGATAAGTGTATGTTAGCATTGAGGATGTTTTCAATCAGCAACCTGCAGATATGAACATTTTTAATAAATATGGTCAGGTAGGTATCGAAAGCTCTGAAGGCATGATCTGTGCATGTGCATGTCTACATGTGTCCTTTTGAGCGGTTGTAAGAACTCCTATTGGCATGATCATTTGCTGAAATATTGCATGTACTTGCTGAGTACTGTTCCACTGTTTTCAAAACAGCAAAATGTTACATTGCTGGTTTGTTTTTGTTTTGTTTTTTTACATTGTATTATTTTGGTAATTGGGAAATCTGAGGAAATAATCAAACATGCTGTTCTAGATTGTTACCATGAACAATTGGAAAATAATAATAATAATAATAATTTAGCAAACTGATTGTCTTAAATGATTTGCTATAGCTCATTCTGATTAATAAATGATACTTAAATGATTAAACAGTATATGCGCCAATTAATGTACATCACCACTCAGTAGTATGCCCCAAAGTATTTTTTTATTAGATGGCTAAACTAAACTTTTTTTTTTTTACTTTAAGAATAATTAGTAGTTTATGAAATTGATTTAACATGACATTTTATGTAATTCTACTGTAAAAATGTATAGTTTTTAGAAATTACAATACAATTTATGGTTTGAAACCGTAAAAGGACATCTCTGCATGATGCATCACATATAATTATATTTTTATCATCATTTGAATCATTTAGTTCATGTTTATTGCATAAATCATGTTTTTTTTTTTTTTTTTTTAACCAATGTTTTTACAGGGCAGGTTTTGATACTATCCTCTAGTGTAATTATAAAGGGTCTTAAAGAGTAGCTTAATTGTAGTTGACTTCTGTATTATCAGTAATAGTTTTAAAATAGCTGCTCTGTTAGCCTGTCTCATTGTTTATACTTGGGTATTAGTAAAGTTTACAAGCACGTTTAAAATTTAAAAATTGCTGCATATTTTTTGTTAAAAAGCGTAAGATGTTTACTAATCTTTCATATCATTAACATTCTTGTATTCATGCATTTTTATAATTTTTAGATTTTTAGACCCCTTAACCAACCCCCAAACCGAAACCTACCTATTTTATAGTGAACCTAAAATAGATATAAAATGCAGTTGACAAAATATTCAGGGAAATTACAGTTTTACACTGAACAAAATTATAAACACAACCCTTCTGTTTTTGCCCCCATGTTTCATGAGCTGAACTCAAAGATCTAAGACTTTTTCCATGTACACAAAAGGCCTATTTCTCTCAAATATTGTTCACAAATCTGTCTAAATCTGTGTTAGTGAGCACTTCTCCTTTGTCGAGTTAATCCATCCACCTCACAGGTCAAGATGCTGATTAGAAAGCATGATTATTGCACAGGTGTGCCTTAGGCTGGCAACAATAAAAGGCTACTCTAAAATTTGCAGTTTTACTATATTGGGGGGGTCTGAAAACCAGTCAGTATCTAGTGTGACCACCATTTGCCTCACGCAGTGCAACAAATCTTCTTCGCATAGAGTTGATCAGGTTGTGGAATGTTGGTCCACTCCTCTTCAATGGTTGTGCAAAGTTGCTGGATATTGCCAGGAACTGGAACACGCTGTTGTATACGCCAATCCACAGCATCACAAACATGCTCAATGGGTGACATGTCCGGTGAGTATGCTATGTTTTCCGCTCCCAGGAATTGTGAACAGATCCTTGCAACATGGGGCTGTGCATTATCATGCTGCAACATAAGGTGATGGTCGTGGATGAATGGCACAACAATGGGCCTCAGGATCTCGTCACGGTATCTCTGTGCATTCAAAATGCCATTAATTAAACGCACCTGTGTTCGTTGTCCATAACATACACTTGCCCATACCATGACCCCTTTACAGTAAAAACCGGGATTCATCCGTGAAGAGAACACCTCTCCAAAGTACCAGACGCCATCAAATGTAATCATTTGCCCACTCAAGTCGGTTACGAAGACAGTTGTGCAGAAATTCTTTGGTTATGCAAACTGATTGTTGCTGCAACCATCCGGGTGGCTGGTCTCAGACGATCTTGGAGGTGAGGGTGCTGGATGTGGAGGTCATTCTGCCGTTGTGGTGTTTAGTGTCCATTTTTATAATGAAGAGTTTTTTTTTTTTTTTTTTTTTCGTTTTAAAGTAGTAATGTAATAATTTAAAACCTTCTATAGATAAGGCAAGTATTCGCTGAATTTTGTTTCATTTCATTTTTGCTCCTGTTCAGCATTGAGACATCAGAAAGCGCATCTTGTTTGTTTTCTTTATTTTTACAAAAGCATTTCATTTTGTTGATATTGTGAGTGCACGCAAACAAAATTAGACCCTTTACAGTTCCAGATGATATATTATGCTTACCTTAATGAGCAAAGATTACGCCACCTCCATGTCCTGCAAAGCGCAATTAGCTTCCACTCTCCAACTGTATGCGTATAATAGCGCGCATTTATCTAAGTGAAATGTTTAAAATAATATTGTGATATGCTTGAAGATTTTATTTTAGGCAAGTCGTGATGATTTGATAAGGCAAAATTGATCAAACATACGCTGTAATGACCCCACCGCCTGCCGCTTGGTCGTTAAAAAACAGATACTTTAACAAACCAAAAATGTTCCAAACATATTTCTAAAATAACTTTATAAAGAAATTTAAATAAATATAAACACGTTCCTATAAAAAACAAAACTAAAAAAGCTATTTTAATGGATGCAAAAGTTTAATGGGGAAGAGAGGGAGAAAAGCCACGGGTTCCAGTTGAGGTTTTTACGAATTTATGCAACAAATGTCTGTTTAATATTAACCATTCTTATTTTGGCTACTTTCTTATTTAAATTTATAATTTCTTTGATATTTATTTTAGTGTTATGTAGGCTGCTTGCTCACTGACGGAAGTGCTGCAGTAAACATGCACGTTTGTTATTTTTTAGCCTCATTTCAAAATGTATATAGTTCAATAATAGATAGATAGATAGATATATGTATATATATATATATATATATATATATATATTAACACCGCACCACCGGTGGTAGTAAAAATCTGCAACCGTCACAGCCCTTGTGGCCAGCCTAAGGCACACCTGTGCAATAATCATGTTGTCTAATCAGCATCTTGATATGCCACACCTGTGAGGTGGATGGATTATCTCGGCAAAGGAGAAGTGCTCACTAACACAGATTTAGACAGATTTGTGAACAATATTTGAGAAAAATAGGCCTTTTGTGTACATAGAAAAATCTTAGATCTTTGAGTTCAGCTCATGAAAAATGGGGGCAAAAACAAAAGTGTTGCATTTATAATTTGTTCAGTGTAGTAACAATGTGTTTTGTTGTGTTTTTGTTTTGTTTGGTGTGGCTTGTTTTTTTTATTTGTATTGTATTGTTTTTATTTGTATTGTTTTGTTTTTTGGCTGTTTTGTTTGATTTGGTTTGGCTTGGTTTGTTTTATCTATGACGAAGCAGAAAAAAATACATTGGCTCTGACTTTGTTGTCTTAGTTTAAGTACCTGGAAAACAGTTTCAGGTCATCTTAATGTCTGTAGTTGTGTGCTTGCAATTGTTAGTGCTGCACTTATCTGTGTCTGTTTCTATTTATTTTAAACTGTAGTCAGTGTTGAATGTGCGTTTGCATGTTTTAGGTGCTGTACAGTGGATCAGCACAGGAGCGTAGTTACACGGCAGAAGGACTCAAGGCCTATGAGGAGTACAGTTTTACTGTGACTGTGTGTAACCGTCAAGGCTGTGTGAGCAGTCCACCTGCATCAGGCCAGACTCTGCCTTCCGGTCAGTACCATCCTTAGAACCTACATCCAGTGTACCACACGAGCAGCCTTTGATGTTAAGTTTTTATCACAGGTCTCCTTTCTAAATCTTTGCTGTGGATTTGCTTCGTTCTCATTTACGTCACGTTTACTGATTGGTTTAAATTTCTCTTTTAGCAATGCTACATCATCCTTGATACAAGAACCAATCCACACTTTTCTACTTTTAGAAATTCAGAGTTTATAATGGATTACACACAGAGTATGTGTGTGTGAGCACCCAACATCCAATTACGTGTGAGAGCTTCGATATATGTTGTCGTAGAAAGGAGAAAAACCTGAATAGGTGTTAATTCTTATGTTAATATTAATGAAGTGCCTTTAATGGAAAGTGTCTGTCATTGCTCATAGTCAGTTTGTTGAATAGGTCTCCATCAGTGAAGGCCAGGCCAGACAACCTTTAATTGTGTACGTAAACCCATCGGTGAACTGGAGCACATATGGTCTGCCCTGCTCTCAATTGAGAGAGGAAGTCTTTTATCTCAAAGGAATACAAACTAAATCTATTTTAGATTCACTCTCAGGTTATCTCTATTATTTTCATACTTTAAAATTGATGAATTTTGAATAGTCAAGCAATCGGAGGAAGGTTCATTCCTTGCGCAATTTCTGAAAGTGTGTCATCAAGAACACCATTTTATTTTTTATCAGGCTTTTCTGCTTTCTCTCTGTCTGTCTCTCTCTTTCACTCACTTTTTGCTCTTGCTGCTAGCTTTTATATAGTGACTATATATATATATATATATATTTTACTTGTATATGAAATATATATTTTTTTGTCTTTGTTTTGTTTTTTGTTTTTTTTGTTTTTAGTTTTTGTTTTGGATTGGTTTGTCTTGTTTTTTTGTTTGTTTAATTTGGTTTGGCTTGATTTGTTTTTTTTTGTTGTTGTTTTGTTTAGCTTGGTTTGTTTTTTTGGCTTTTTGTTTAATTTGATTTGTTTTTTGTTGTTTTGTTTGGTTTGGTTTTTTTGTTTTGTTTTGGCTTGTTTTTTTTTCTTGGTTGTTTTGTCTGATTTGGTTTGTTTTTTGGTTGTTGTTTTTTTTTGTTTTTTTTTTTTGGCTTTATTTTTTTGGTTTTGTTTTGTCTGATTTTATTATTATTATTTTTTTTTTTAGTTTGATTTGGTTTGGCTTGGGTTTTTGTTGTTGCTTTGTTTTTGTTTTGTTTTGTTTGGCTTTGTTTTTTTGGGGGTCGTTTTGTCTGATTTGGTTTGTTTTTTTGGTTGTTTTGTCTGATTTTTTTTTTTTTTTTTTTTTTTTTTTTTGTTTGGTTAGTTTGTTGTTGCTGTTGTTTTGCTTTTTTGATTTGCCGTGTCTTTTGTTGCTGTGTTGTTTTGTTTTGTTTTGTTTTGTTTGGATTGATTTGTTTTTTTACTTGTTTTGTTGTTTGATTTGGTTGTTCAGTTTAATTTAACTTGGTTTTGTTTTTTTCTTTAGTTTGATTAGGTTTGTTTTTTTCTGGTTGTTTTGTTTGATTTTGATTTAGCTTGTTTTTTTGTTTTGTTTGGCTTACTTTGGTTTTTTGTTTGTTTTAGTTTGATTTGATTAACTTTTTTGTTTGTTTGTTTTGTTTGATTTAATTGGTTTTTTAGTTGTTTGTTTTGTTTGATTTAGTTTGGCTTGATTTTTGCTGGTTGTTTTGTTCTTTGTTTGGCTTTGTTGTTTTTTTTGTTTTGTTTTGTTTTTTTGGCTTGGTTTCATTTTGTTTGGTTTAGTTGATCCAGATTTTGCATATGTTCAGAAATGACTAATGTGATAAACTGAATATGACAACTGACAATTTTGTAAATGCAAAAATAGCAGATGTCTGATCCTCCATCATAAAATTTTATTCGGCAGTTAAAAATGCCTGTAATACACTACATATTTATATAACACAAGAAACTGGCCCTTCTTACCCTGTATGTGTATAGTATTAGCTTAGTCTTTCCAGATTTCTCCTTTTCTTAATTGTACAGGAAGGCGATGTACCTCCTGACAATGACTAGCTTCATTTCCCTTCACTTCAGTTTTTTTCCTTTGCCTTTATTTTGCCATTTACACATTGGCTCACGTGACGGCTTAATGAGTTAAACCAACCCCTCAGTCAGGATTCTCCACTCCGCTTCTTACTACTTCATTTGCGGCCCAAGCCGAGAAATTCATTGTGCGGCAGTAAAAACAATTTACTGTTAATTACAAGGAGAAAAATGTGCCGTAGCGCTCTCCCCGATTGCCATGAATCACCGCACACTCCCGGAGATTTATAAGGAATATGTAAGTAGGATGAATTAGCAGGGTTTAATAACAGAGGCACAAATCATGCAGCCTTCAAGGGCCTTTAATTGATACAGTGGAATGTGATGGGCATGAATCAGTCAGGCTCACAGCGCCGCTGTAACATATGGTCAGCTCAATATGCTGCAGCCGATGGAGCTGCCGATGTCATCGGCTCTTCCATATGGCGGGAGACTTTTAACGCTTTGCTTCTGTTTATAGGGTTATTACTGAAGGCTTTTTCGTCAGCATAGGGTATCAGCAGTTATACTTTAGGACATAAACAAATATTTGCTTTGATTCTTGTTGATCTTTGAGTGGGTTTGTGCTTCCGTTTTTATTGCATATTTGTGTGGGTTTTTTACAATTAATTTTTCATATGAAAGCTCATTTTATGACCACTTAAGCTGAATTTGCCTCCAAATCATTAATATTCTGCTCCCACACAAGCTGCTCTTAACGTCCTTACACACCTCCTGTATGTCTGAACAAACAGCACGCTGACTAACCCAACACAACCTGTTGTCTGGACCACTCAAGACTATGTCTCCCTCAAGCCTTGTTTTCGCCCACTTCTCTGCCAGGATTTAATGTTGATGATTGCAATTTATTTGAGCCTTACCTCCGTTTTATGACTGTCTGTATACACAATGCACATCACTATTACATCAATGCACTATTAGACAGAATTACCATCTGTTCAAACCGAGAAGTTAGCATCTGCTTTCTCCGAGTGGAATGACATCAAATTGCTTTAAATAGCACACCACTGAAATGAACGGAGACACTTAAGTTATTCATAGCTTCATAGCAGAATGGTTAAACTGTAGATTAATGGTTCTCATAGCTAAAGAACACAGCGGTGGAAATAAACTGTTTGTTTCCAATAATTTGAACTTTATGAGTCAGATTTGTCTTTTAAGTCACATTCTTTAAGGCAATATTTAATTGTTTTTGATTTATCTTTGCTAATATGCGCTGCAATGTCACTTTTCATTGAACAGACCGGAAAGATCTCAGCAAACACAATATTTGATATTTTGCTCCAGCTTGCGGTCAAGGTTTTGCTTCCATATAATCAATGAAAATTACATTAATCAACAAGGCAGAATGTGACACAGATCAAAGAAATTTCTGCATGCATAGCAGGAGAGTAACTATTCAAAATCATTGTGCACAATCCATTTAATTGTTGGTTGGCAAGCTGCCGTCATTGGTTCAAATGCATAAAATCCACAGTTTATAGGCCTGTCAGATGCAAGATTAATTTTAAGACAATTTTCTTGTTCTTTTGTACACTGCCATTCAAAAGTGTGGGTCAAAAATCAAAAACACACTAAAAACATTAATATTGTTAAATATTATCAGAATGTTTTCTATCTTTGTGTGTGTGTGTGTGTATACACACACATACATACACTGTGTGTTTATTATTTTAGATTATGCTGCTCAAAAATATCTAAAAAATATCCATAATCCCTCGAAAAAGCTTCTTCTTTTTCTATGAAAAAGGTACCATAATTCTCTTTTGAGCGCACATGCCTTCTCTGATGAGGACATAAGCCTGTAGCATTTTAAAAAGGAAGCACACTGCCGTTATTGATCTTGTTGAAATGTGAACAGCTAATCAAGAGTTGATGGTAATGTTTTATGTATATTACATCCATAAAGACAAGCAGAACAAGTGTACCCCTCCTGTACACATCGCATTGACTCGAAATACGGCGTGCATATACCCCCCACCCCCCACCCGAGAGGGTTAGACAATTATGCATAAATCAATACTTTTCCTGTTACAGAAATAAGTATTATAGTTCCACGGAAAACGTCAGGCTGTATAAATACAGCAAACACTCAGGTCAGGCTGTAATTGGTGCTAGACATGTCTGTCTTTGACTTAGTCATTAATATGATGAAGACAATATTAACCTTTTTGCCGAGCCTGTGAGCCATGTCAAAACATTAAATGCGCTGGTTTGAAAAAGAAAAGATGAATTGCTTAACCAAGGTGCACTACTGTGTTGTTTTAATTTTGCCTATAATACACCCAGAATACCCTCATGTCATTCTAAACCTTTATGGCTTTAGAATTTAGAATTTAGAATAATAGAATTTTTTTTTTTTTTTTTAATATCCTGGACTTTAAATATTACAGCCAGTTTTCTGAACTGGAACAAGATGCTACTGAAAAGAACAAGTCATTCACAAATTGCTGCTTTTGTAATTGATGACAGAATTATAATTTTTGGGTGAACTGTCCCTTTAATGAGTTTCCACCACCTGCAGACTCTTCATGAATAATGACTTCCTTTGTAGTACTTAAGGGCACGTGAAGCCACGTCAGTCACACTTCATTTTTACCGCCTTATGTTTTAAGGCAAAAACGATAAATGTCCAGCGAGACTTCACACAAATCCTATTAAATCAGCGGGAGGGATTTGAAATGATATCAGAGTTTCAATTATATAGACTCAAGTGCTATTGATTGAGTGTAATTTATGACTTGTGTGCCGTGATGGGCCTTGGAAGACAACACGTCCATTCCCTATGGAGGGTTTTTATTAGCGCTGCTGGTGTGGACAGCCTGACAGGCAGAGTGGGCTAAATGCACAGAGGATGTGTCAGGCCGAGGTAATTTACCTCCTCTCAGCCTACATGAGAGCCCCATTAGATCATTACAGTAGCATGCATGAAACTGAGCGATGACTATAAATGCACATCTCTTTTTTTTCATTCTCATATCTTTCCATCCTTTTCTCTTCTCCGTTATGATAGCTCCAGCAGGTCTGAGGCCCCCTGCATTAAGGCCCCTGAATATGACTGCGATGAAGATTTCCTGGGATGCCCCAGCCAAACTTAACGGGCCTCCACCTCTGTACCACGTGGAGCGGACAGATGTGTCTTTGTCTGATGCTCAGGGCCAGGTTATAAGGGGGAGACGCTTCACAGGGAGTGGCTATCTCAGATTTCCCAGCTCCACTTTGCCTGTCAACACTGACTTCACAGGTATGGGGTCTTATCAATAATCAATGTGCATCAAATTGCATGACTGATTGTAAAATGCAGACCAGTACCCATTTTATTTACATAATACGGTGTGTTTTAAGAGAATTCAGAAAATCAAAAATGTTAGGATGGAATAATTGTATCTATTGGGGACTGATTGGATTGTGGGAATAACTTAAAAAGTAAGAGGGATTTGTGAAGTTGGTCAAAAAGGAGAGTTGTTTCAGGGAGTGCTGAAAGATTAAAAGACAAACTTTATTTATTTTATTTATTATTTATTCATTCATTCATTTTATTTTATTTTATTTTATTTTATTTTATTTTATTTTATTTTATTTTATTTTATTTTTGAAAAACATGCTCTGATGCAATATAACTTGTATTAATGTAAATTAGTGTTAACGCAGGTGATTAAAATTGAACGTCTCACCCTCCCTGCAAATCGCCGTCAAAGCCTTGCCCCCTGATCGCATGAATGTGAACAGACCAAACGACCAGAGACAACATTTCTACAATACATCATGTGTTATGCACAAGTGAGAAAACTTTATAGTACAGTTAGAAAAACTACTACATTACCAGGAAGGAAGATCAGGTTGTTGATGCATACGCAGAGGTATACAAATACATAGATATATATAGAATATATAAATACATATAAATAGGGTAGACCGGGTGCAGTTGGTATACTTTTTGCTTTTTTCATTACCATACTCAAACTAGGGACTGAAAAGTAGTGATTTTTCAAATGACATTTTCGTTACTTGTCTACTAAAATATTAATAATTATTAACATCCGTAAGTATGTCATATTTGCCACAATTAGCTTATAAACACAGGAAGCTTGTTTGTCGGGTACAGTTGGAACAGTACCCGAGTACAGTTGAGATACCCATCCATAATACTGTAAAGCTGCCTAACCAATTCATTGTAAATGTGAAATACCTTTAAAAATGAGTATTCAACAATTTTTAATTCCATTCAGTATTTTATTTAATTGTTTGTTAGTTAAAAGTAGTTAATTTGTAAAACATTGTACAATAATGGCAAACAGCGATACAATATTTCATTTCAGTTCATTTTAATAGTACTAGTTGAAAAGTTAAGTAACACTGAACTTGCAAACAGCAATAATAAAACAGAACAAATACAAATAATTGCTAACCTAACCTAACGACAAAGTCATGCAATAAGCCAGTTTTTGGAGCACAGATTAAGGTTTACCAAAATGTAAGTTAACTTGAACAGTCATGTAAAGATGAGAAGCTATTCAATGTCGAAGGGTCATGGTAAAGTGGAAATTTTTATGACTACATCAAATGGGAGACTTTTCATACTCGTGCTTCAATTTCGCTTCAGCACTAGTCAAAACGAGCATGAGAAAGGTACAGGTGACGAGAGCTTCAGTAGAACAACAGTGAACTGTGGTCAGATGAGATGATGTCAGGCCACATGTCAGTCAAAACGAATTTACCTGTCCTGCCGTTATACTGTGCTTGTAGCCTCTGTAGTCTGTATCATTTTTAGATTTAAGTGCGAATGAAACCACAAGCATGCGTGTCAGATCCATGTCACATTCAGCAGCAACAGGTCTTAAAGTAGTAGCAGCCAAATAATCTAGTAACCCAGCTGCTGTGATGTGTATTAATCATAGAATAAGAAAAGAAAAAAAGAATTAATTTATATTTAATTTAGTATTTCGTGTTTGATAACTTTCAATTTCTTTGACTTGATTTATATTGATTTGTGTTGGTTCCAAACAAAAAAAGTTTTCCCACCCCTAAGGCATTTTCAAATGTTCATGTGGGCCACTCCAATCCCATCGCTCCGCCCTAAACACTCTTTATTCATCCCTCACTTTCCTCACTCTTCTCCATACTGATGTATTAATGACTTCCATGATTAGACAAAGGGCAATTATACTTTTGTTTACAAACATAATTGGGGAATTGAGTTCCAAATGAATACAGGTTCCGGTTCATCTACTAATGCAAAAATCCTTCAGCTTGCCATTTGTTTAGATTACTTGCGCTTTAATTGCGTTAAAAGCTTGGAAGGCGTTGCTTTAAGTTATCAGATTGGTCAGTGTGATGTGACAGAGGAGGCAAACATCAGATGACCTCCTCTGAGTGACATTTTCTGTGTGTGATGTGATACATTTTTAGCATTGAAAGTGATTCACAGGTGAGAATGTGCTTCATGGCACATTGAGGCCCTCTTGCCTTTAAAGAGGTTTCTGCCATTTCCTCTTTTCTATTCCCTGGTCTTTCTCTGCTGCATAATCCACAAACGAACATGAAACCATGTCATGTCGCGAGTCCTTTTTTGTTGGACACATGCTCTAAGATATCTGGGAAATCTGACTTTATTTATATTAAAACGAGGCAATTAGTAGATCCTCCCTAAGAAGTCGGGGACATTAAATTGCCTCCTTAAGGAGCGTGCATATAAATGGGTGACCCTTTGTGACCTTGCAATTTCAGGAAATGAATGGTCATTTCCCCCTCTAACTCTATTAACATTTAGCACTGCAATTTCCAGTTTTTTTCCTTAAATAATGACAAACGGATAAATCTTTATAAATCAAGCCCTGAGTTGAGTTCAGCTCACTCCCTAATTGATCAATGGCTGCAGTCAAAGTGGTGAGCTCGTCCTTGGGCCTGCTGGGATTATAAATGGCCACCAACTAATGAGGGAACCCAAAGAACAAACCAGAACGACAACACCCCTTTTAGCCGACTTTTCTTTTTACGCTTTCCACACCTGTAGTTCATCTGATTTTATTTCCAATTTTATTTCAAATGCAGGTACTAAAAGGCTAAATGTTTGTGGTGTTGATTTCTGCTGAAAATAAGATGCTTGTTTTATTGAACTTCGAGAACTGGATAAATCGGACTGCAAAGCTCAATGGCTGAAATGAGGCATAATGACAGCAAAAAGCGATGAACGAATAGCATGCTCAGGGACAAATACTTTGTATATTATTGAAATGTAGCCAAAGCAATAAATTAAGCAAAATCAATGGTCATCTAATCTTGTGCTTGAAATGACTTTGTTAAAGGATTCAAGTCCCAACAAATCAAAGTAAAAATGAGATTAAAAATGCAATGTAGTTGAGGTGAATTGACTTGAGTTTTGATCGTCATTGAAATAACAGCAGTCGTCGTCTTTTTTTCTGTTTATGTAAAATGTTTGTGCTTTAAAGTAACAGTGAAAATGTATTTTATTTTACTTGCAATATATTGTATTTCAGTCTATTTCATTTGTATTTTTCCCCTTTCAAGTCAGTCTGTTTTCGTATCTGCATTGAGTGGCATTGAATAAGCGTACAATTTCACAAAATGGGAGGCAGTAATACATGAGAATAAAGCCATTTTCAAAGACTACATGCTATTGTAGCACAAAATGTTAAATGATACAAATTATTTTCCTTAATTAATTTGATTGATTGTCAAACGGCCTCAGTCAGTGGAAAGTAGAGGGAAACTTTGTACAGACATCATTAGTTTTTCCCCATTTAAAGATTAATCATGAAAAGCTCTGGCTCTTTAATTCTGTAATTTGTATATTTAATGGGGTGCTGCAGAATCTATGACAGTAATTAGCATTTCCTGAAAACTCATTAATACGCAACAACTTGATTAATGCCGCAATAATACTAACATGACTGAAGTTATTCAGGTTATGTACTAAGCAGATTAAATCCAAATAGCCCTGTTTGTTTTACTTATAGCTGATATGATGGTTTTTGGCAGAGAAAAATATTTTGGGATGAACATGTTTGCAATCAATTCCCATTATCCACCAACTGCCAAATATATCCTTGCTTCATAGTTTTCATATATACTCACACGTGTATACATATTTATTTTAGTCTCTGTCCATATTTGGTATGTGCATTACCCTGAGCACTGTGTCCTAAAGTGCTGATGCAGTCCCTGTGTAAAAATGCTTCATATCTTTCCCATGTCTTAGCGCTAGTCTTGAGACCCACAGAGGTGAATCTCATTCCTCATCAGCCCGCTCAGACCGGCCCTGTGCCTGAGAGACCTCTGACCACAGCTTTTCTGGACAGGCCTGTCAGTGTGTACAGCGCCACGCTGCTCTACTGGGATCTCAAATCCCACAGATGTCCCTTTAGCCTCCACGTTCCCTCTCCTGTAATGGACCAGACGTTCTGATGGATGTGAAGCACTTGTCAAAAAATAGCTGATCACCCCAGAGAGATCTGCTCTGCTGAACCTACAACTTCTGATCCAGGTTCTCCCCCACCACCCTCCACAGGACTAAGACTGTCTGGTCAACATGAGACAAGATCTCTGTGTTTTTTACAAAACACATTCTTAAGGGCTAAATTAATGTGCTCTATCCTCACAATAAAGTTGACCATATATTTGTCTAGGGGCATTTCCTTCTAGGAGGCAGTGCCTACTCAAAATATTGGATGAGAAAAAAAGGTGCAGTACAAAAATAAAACAACACCAATATTACAAACTATGACATTAAAAAGTGTATAAATTAAGTGACACCAGCAGGTAAAGTTATAGAGGGAGTCCGCGTCTCTCTCGCCTCCCCTGAGCCCACTGAGTTTTAACAGAGCCCCTAAAGTGTGTGGTAAGTTTGGTGGGGGCTAACTGAGATTGAGTGAAGGAAAGTCATGTGAGATGAGGCAATGCCTCAATTGCAATATGATTGGATATCACTGGTTATGTTTGGCTGTGATTGGTTCATGCGATAAATCCCACCTCTTGTGATTGTGCATGTTCTGCATTAGCAAATCAGTCTGAATGAACAATAAAATGCTGTTAATGGGAAGACTAATAAAAAAATGTAAATAAACAACAAACACACTTTGTTATGTCAAAACAAGACCTAAAATGACATGAAAACATGATCTGTGAAAGTTTTTAGTGAGTAATCCGCTTGGTGAAATGTAAAGTAAATCTCTGTCTGTGACCAATATTTACCAAGCTTTGATGACTGATACAGACTTGATGACTGATACTATACAGTTGAGGTCTAAAGTTTACACCCCCTTTCAGAGTCTGCAATATGTTAATTATTTTACAAAAATAAGAGGGATTCATACAAAATGCATGTTATTGTTTATTTAGTACTGACCTGAATAAGATATTTCACATAAAAGATGTTTACATATAGTCCACAATAGAAAATAGTAGTTTATGAATTTATTTTTTAAGGTCCCACAAATTCTTTGGTTTTCCAGCTTTTTTGTGTATTGGACCCTTTCCAATGACAACAATTTTTTGATATCCATCTTTTCACACTGAGGACAACTGAGGAAACTATTACAGAATGTTCAAATGCTCACTGATGCTTCAGAAGGAAAAACCATGCATTAAGGGCCAGGGGGCGAAAGCATTTTGAATTTTAAGATCAGGGTAAATTTAACTTATGTTGCCTTCTGGGAAACATGCATATATCTTCTGTGGCTTTTGAAGGGCAGTGCTAGATGAAAAAAAAAAAAGATATTTAGGCAAAATAAGAAAAATGTACACATCTCTATTCCATTCAAAAGTTTTCACCCCCTGCTCTTAATGCATGGTTTTACCTTCTGCAGCATCAATGAACGTTCAAACCTTCTGTAATAGTTGCATATGAGTCCCTCAGTTATCCTAAGTGTGAAAAGATTGATCTCAAAATCATACAGTCATTGTTTGAAAGGGTTAAAATGCACAAAAATGTTGGAAAACCAAAGAATTTGTAGGACCTAAAGGATTTTTCTGAAGAACACGGGCAGTTTAACTGTTATTGACAAACAAGGGACTAATGAACAGCTATCACTAAACAAAACAACAACAACAACAAAAACACAGCTGTGGATCATTCAGGTAAGAACACAGTATTAAGAATCAAGGGGATGTAAACTTTTGGATGGGGTCATTTTTATAAATGTAAACATTGTTTTCAATATTGTTATAAATGTCAAAAATGGTTGAGAACTGCTCTGCTGCCTAATATGTTTGTTGAAACACTGAAGAACACTGTTTATTTGTAATAGAAATCTTTTGTAACATTATAAATGTCTTTATTGTCACTTTTGAGCATTGTGATGCATCCTCTATAATGTAATACATACTAGTTTTATCAGTTCAATCCAGCATATAGAGTCAGTCCTGTAGGGTTGGTATTCAGATGGTATAATCCCTGTATCAGTTGTATAGATCTGAAGCCTGAAGAAACATCTTGCTGCTCTACATGAGGTCAACCAGACTTACAACCTCTTCAATCCACTGGAGATTCTAAGATAGATTAAGTGGAATCTTTTTAATCTAAGCAGTCTGTATTTGAGTGGGTTTGTATTCACAGTCCTCAACATATTAATGAACTTATATTGAAGAGGGATATCACTTCAAAGGTGTTTTTTATGTCTGATTTTAGGTCAGATGGTGGAAGGTTTTACTAAGAACAGTTCTGGGTTTTTTTCTGTCAGGATAAAGTCTTTAGAGGGTAGATCTGTTCAGGCACTGCTCAGTTTTTCGTTCTCACAGGCATCAGACACTCAGGTTCTCACACTTCTGGGCATTTTTATCTTGTCGATTGCTCTTACATTCTTATAAATGTAACTTTTGTTATGTTCATGCATTTTGATGTGTTTTAGCACAAGTTTATAATCTTTTCTGTACAGTATTTTGATCAAACAGTCAATTAATATGCAACATGCATTGACTGTCTCTCCAGGCCTACAGCTGAGTTTCCGAACACGCGTCGAGGAGGGGCTTATGCTGTTTGCAGTTTCCCCTGGAGAACAGGAGGAGTATGTCGCTCTGCAAATACACAATGGTCGTCCATACTTCCTCTTTGACCCTCAGGTACATCATGGTCATGAACCGCTGTGTGTTTGTTTATGCTACAAAAAGCCTTCAAACCTTCAAATGTAATAGATCCCAACCTCTAGATCAGGGATGTATTATATATCAGTACCATATTAGTTAACGGCCTACGTTAGCGATTTCATTTAACTATATCAGTTGATATTGAAAATTTAATAGTGCATGCTCATGTTCACTTTTTGCATTTAGATTACATTTTCAGTATGTGATTAAAAACACTAATAATTTAATAACACTAATAAATGTAGTGTTTAAACTTTTTTTATATAATTTAGCAAAATCTTTTATACTGTACAGTACATTGTAGTGTTGTGGTACCTTGTAGCATTTGCATTTTACATTTATTCATTTGGAAGACACTTTTATCCAAAGCGACTTACACTTGGGGAATACAACAAGCGATTCATCCTAAAGAGGCAAATCGACATAGGAAGTGCTCATAGTACTATATATTTTGACTGACACTGATGGTTTTTGTAACAATTTTAACAAAACTGAAACAGATTCTGATAATTTTTATACAAAAAAGAGAGAGAGAGAAAAAGAAAGAAAAATCATTACACTCAAAGGCAAATCACATCTACATTACAAATACTGGCCATTAGTAACAAATTGATTTCAAAGCAACTATGAGCACAATTAAATACAAATGTTTGCACAAAAAGGTGTAAAAAAATCCTCTATTGTGATTAAATAATAATAAAATAAGAGTATCCAAAGCAAATATGAGCACAATTAAATACAAATGTTTGCACAAAAAGGTGTAAAAAAATCTTCTATTGTGATTAAATAATAATAAAATAAGAGTATCCTTAGGCCAGCTAAATATGTTGAGGGTGTTTGACCAAAAACATTAAAAGTACTGAAAGCATTTGAAAGTGAAATCTATGATATTTTTTTAAAGGCATAGATACCAAATAAGTAGCTTTTTGTGGAAACTGTTATCCTTTTCTACCGTTAAATTTAGCTTATGTAATTCTGCAGTATTGATGTACCCATCCCTAGTAATAAACCTATTTAAGTGTTTTAATACAACGATGACAATTATTTTGTGGGTGGGGCCTATCTGGTAGCAGAAAGTGACAGTTTTATAGTAGCTGTCTGTGGAAGCCATGGAATAAAAAAAAATAAAAGAAAATTCCTCTTGGCTCAGAATCATAATTTTATATCCCACACTTCTTTTTCCTCAGAATTGACAAACTCACAATTATTGAGTTAAATCAAGTCATAAAGTCTGAAATAGGAGATATAAACTTGCATTTGTGAGAAAAATAAAATAAAATAGGTAAATGTTATGTAAAATGTTGTAGGATTAAATAGTATTTCATGTTATAACTCTAGGACTAATACAATGTTTGCATATGTGAATATTATGTAAACCTATTGTTTAAATCTAATTTATGCTTTAGAAGTAGAGTAATCATAGCAGGTTTCATCCCTAGTCTGTCCATTTAAATGTCTGCATTTAGTTTCAATCTATAAAAATTATTTGCATTCTGATTCTGACATCCAAAGGCACAATATTAAGTTATTTTTATCTTACTCCATGGATTCTCCTTATTTCCCTCCACTTGTTTTCAGTGTTTTTCACAATGCACACACAGCTACAAGTGACATAACTGTGATGTCTACTCCAAATTGGCCTATAATGTAAAAATAATGATCAACTTATCATATCGTCCAGAATTTTAATATCTATTTTAATACCTGCTTTAGACAGAAATTTGTGGATTTTGATGGATGAGCTATCAAGTTCTTCTATGGTACAAACTTCAGCTAAAAGAGTGTTTGAGACCAATTAACTCGTTACCCGCAGACATTGGGTGGGAATAGCAATAGCATGCTAATTATGCACACTGCAGCACTAGCATGCGGGGTTGAGTCTATTGCTCTGATGATGAAAGCAATCATGAAAGATGATTTCACATTAGTGTCCAGGAGACCACCGAGAAACTCTCCTCACCAATAAGCGACATTGGCGAATATTGCCAGTTTTGCATTCGTAAACACATTTTGTCGGGGTAGTTTGATAATTATAACTAAAAGTGGTGTCATGCCCAATTAATGTCCCCTGATAGCATGCCCATTAGTTCCCCCATTAACGAATTCAACAATTCTAATGGGATTAGCACCATGGGATGCTAATTGAGCGTGACACAGGGAACTGGTATGCTTCCCCACACACTCTTTCTAATGATGAAATTAATGAGCATTTTATGAAACACTGTCTCATGAAAGCGTATTTAGTTCCTGTAAAGGCTGTCACAAATGATGCTGTTTTTTTCACGATGTCTCCTTATCGGAGCCTCTCAGAGATAAGCCAGTGATGAGTGGTTTCCAGGCATACAGTGAGGAGAGAAGGTCTCTCCAAGGCCCATGGGCATGATTAGTTGCATTAGTAGCATGGACAGCGCCCATTTCATCTTAAACAAACTCAAGGGCTATTAAGCAAGAGTACGCTGCTCACTATGTTAATGACACACACTACATCACCAAAACCTATAGCAGCTTCCATAGGACTGTTGTGGAACAGATCTTTAATGAACTCTTTGGAGTGGTAGTGCGTAAATTCTTTTCACCATGCTCACTGTTTTCCATTGACCATTAGTTTTTATAGTTAAAGGATTAGTTAACTTCCAGAATAAAAATGTACTGATAATTTACTCAACCCCATCCAAGATGTTCATGTCTTTCTTCCTTGAAAAGAAAGGAATTTTTTTGAGGAAAACATTCCAGGATTTTTCTCCAGATAGTGGACTTCAGTGTGGATCGAAGGGTTGAAGGTCCAAATTGCAGTTTCAACGTAGCTTCAAAGGGCACTACACAATCCCAGCCCAGGAATAAGGGTCTTATCTAGCGAATCGATTGGTCATTTTCTGGAAAAAATAAAAATAAAAATAAATAAATAAGTGATATACTTTTAAACCACAAATGTTTGTTTTGAAGTACTAACCCAGTGTTTACAAAGCAAACATCCCAAAAAAAGTCAAACGTCCTTTACGCAAAAAGGTAAAACAACGATGTTGGACAATTTTGAAGTTGGAGGAGAAAATGAGATGGAGTTTTTCGCCCTATCCTCCATTTTTGAACCAAAGTACACAGACAAAGTACTAACCACTTCTTTAATAGAACAGTTCAAATGAGTTGGATATTTCCACTGAATCACTATTCTGGTTCACAGATTTGGACTAATTTGCTCATGAACAGAATCTTTTGGTCTCAGTGAATCAGTCATAGTGGTTTCCAGCCTTCTGAAGAAAATTTTCAGTGAATACTAGCTTACCTTTTGGTCTTTTTCTAAAACAAAACTATTTAATGACATTTATATATAGGATTGTACACTTTATATGGGTAGTATGGACTTTAATGGTACTTTTAAGGCAAGTTTCAAGGGTTTATTCACCCAAAAATTAAAATTGTCATTAATGACTCACCCTCATGTTGTTTCAAACCCATAAGACTTTCGTTTACCCTTGGAACACAAATTAAGATATTTTTGATGAAATCTGAAAGCTTCTGACCCTCCATAGATGTGGCATCAGTTGCGGGAACACTTTTTTGTGTGAAAAGAAAACAAAAATAACGACTTTATTCAGCTATTTCGAAGGTCTTACGGTTTTGGAAAGACATGATAGTGAATGCCCGTAATTTATGACAAATTTTCATTTTTGGATGAACTAACTGTTTAAGGCCAAATTCTTTGCACTTGCTAGAACCAACCAGTGCATCCTTCAGAATGTCTCTTTTTGAACCCAGTGGAAGAAAGAAATTAGGTTAAATGAATGAAAACAGGATTTTAGTTTTGGATTAGTAATTTCTTTGAGCATTTCTCAGGAGCATTTGTATGTTAATCTCAAAAAAATTATCTTGAAACAAGACCTAATTGATAATTCATGAGTGCAATTAGCAATTAATTTATGCAAGTAGATGATTTGTGGTGTAAATATCCTCTAGCATTGTTCCAGTGTTTTCTTAAAATTGATGAATGCTTTGACTGATGGTTTGGGGTTGAGTCATTAGGACTCCCTAGCTGATGTTTATGGCACGTGACTGAAACTTGAATACATTGCATCAGATGTTCGGGTCGTCATGACAGGTCTGCCTATCTGAACAAGACTGATATGATTTTTTTGTTCTCAAACATCTAAAATAAACACATTAATTCAGTAAACACATTTTGGTCTGGCATAATTAAAGTTAGCTGTTAAACTGCTGGCAGATGATTTTATTCAGAAAGGCTTTTAGTTGTTGTGACAGAATTGATCTCCCATCGTAAAGAAGCCCCATTGAATACTTTCAAAGGGAGGAGGGATAGGAATGCAGTGTTGTGTCTGTCCTGACTTCTCCCTAAAGCTGTTTCTTCTTCTCCCTCTCTCTCTGCAGTAAGCATATCACAGGGCTGACTTCCCTCAGCATCCACACACATATTGATTTGATCATTAAATCTTCATCACAAAGAGGAGATGCGATACTTTGTGTCTCGGTGCTTTCACTGCAGAGCACTCAGTCAGGCTGTTAAGTGTATGAACCTGAATGATGTCATATTTTAGCAGGACAATAACCCCATCTTATGTTGATGGTGCCAGCCCATGAAATTTACTGCTTTTGGGGAATGTCCTATCTCCGGGCAGAATTCCTCAGTGCCTGAAGTTCTGTGCCAAGAGGGATTCTGCTGCTAGTTCCCCTTCAGTCGGTCAGTTCCGATGTACGTTTCCGTTCCCTCCTTCGGGGAATGAGGGTTACATACATACCGAGACGTTCCCCTTCAGTCGGTGTCGTTCGACGTACATCGGAACTGGGGATCGCTTTGGGAGACCAATCCGTCGGTCAGTTCCGACGAGCGTTTCCAGTCCCTCCTCTGGGGAACGAGGGTTACATATGTAACCGAGACGTTTTTTAACTTCATCTCCAACTTCAACTCTTTAAACTCAGATATTGCAGCGTAAATGGTGGTCAAAGTTAGCCCTGGGTATATGTTACTGTGACTAGTTTGTGCCCGGTGTAGTAAATCTGTATTTACTAAGTGAACTTACCCATTACATCTGTAATCAAATGTGTTCACTTCCAAAATTTCAACAGTATCAAATTGCTTTAAGTTCAGAAACATAGCTTTATATTTCAAATCATTTTACATTGAAATTCTGCATCCTCAATGAAAGTAGGGCTGTCACAATTCTTCGATTCAATAGAGGGTTTGCACACAGTTTGATCAGTTACCCGGATGCACAGCCATACTGAAGATACTCGGATGTAAACAACAACATTGATTGTACTGATAGTGGTCTACTGAATACATTGTTTTGCTAATTTATGTCTAAACCATGGAAAAAAAACTTGGAAGCTGCTAAATAAAGGACTTGGCAAGCAGGAAAGAGCGCAATATTTTGACAAATTAAAGTTAATAGGTGGTAAAGATACGTACAAGCAGTATCAAGATATTAGCCTAATATTTCACCTACCTGACCGATAATGATAAAAACAAACATGAATGTTGTCAAGATCTGTGCCCTGGAAATCCTGGTTCAGTTTGGCAAATCACCAATGCCTTTTGTTCCTCAGACAGTTTTTGTACCCTGGACAATAATTGGCCAGTTTCAGGTTTATATATTAAATTTACATTATTTTATGCACTTTAATTATTTACATGCATATAGGTACGTATGTGCATGTTAGAGCAGCTGCGTTCACAGTAAACATTCATCTGGGAACACTTCATGTACCATTTCATCAGATTTGTAAGGTAAATCATTTATAAACCTACGCAAACAGAGGTGAATGCATCAGCATATTTCTAAATATACCCTCACTCTGAGTTTACAAGTTTTGATGTCCACATATTCAAGAATTTACAGTGGCTGTAGCATGTCTGTCATAAAGACAGAATATTAAGTGGATATTTGAATGAAATATTGTTTAGCCAATATTAAATAAGGATTAGATTGCATAGTAAAGTGTAAAAACAATCGTCAGACTGTTGGAGCCCTCTGCAATCATTCGTCATTATGCAAAATGTACATCAGTTCTGTTGTTTACAATGCATTGTGTGTTTTAACAGTTTTGTTCAAAGAAAGCATATGATTACTTTTGATACATTATTTGAACTAATTAGTATTCCCTTATTGCTATTATATATGTATTTAAGTACTTTGAAATTATATTGTTGACTTGGGTGTATTTTTATCACCACAAAACTACTCTTGATTTTTTGATTAATTGTCAGAAAAATCGACCAATTACTCGATTACCAAAATAATTGTTAGTGACAGTCCTAATTGATAGTTTTACTCTACATTAGTTTAGATGCATGCATTTTTACCTCCTAAGCTCTGCTGCAGCACAAGAAGGGGAACATCTCCTCCTTCTAAAGCTGCTGATCAGCCATCGTTTGTGCAGTGTGTGTGTTGTGTTCATGATAAGCGAGTGATTAACCCTCAGCGTTTGATGCTAGGCCTCAGCCGTGGCCCTCAGCCCTCACAACGATGGAGGTAGGCGCTATAATGACAACCAGTGGCACCATCTGATCGCTACCAGGAAACAGGCCGTGGGAACAATCATTGTCGACAATCAATACATCGGTAATGACGCACACACATATGATATTCATAGGCCTCACTTCTGTCCTGTTCGGTTATTCAGTGCCTGTAAAGCCCCCCACTCGAACAGATTTCAACCAAAGGAATTATCAAGGTTAATCGTTGCCATTCATTGTGTGATTAGAATAATTAGGCCAAAGAAGCCTCTCCTTTCCCGAACTTACATTTCAATTAAGGCTGGAGGTGTGAAGCGAAGTCTCCCGCTTCCTGTCTCAAAGCAGTCTCAGGGGATTTTTCCCCACCAGAGGGAGAATTGCTTTATCACAGTCACTCTTTTGGAGTAATATGACTTTATCTGCTCTGGTGCACCAAATGAAGCCATTGGAATATATCAATAGCGTTGTTAAAATACTACTTTGCCCTGCTCTGATTATTAGACCAGCCAGGAACAGTCTCAGAAGAATGTTATTGTATTGATTTAGCATTGGCACGTCTTCAGGGGTATCATGTCATATTTTTTTTACTCCAACAGGATCAGCATCAGCTACAAGTGGGAGCACCATCATCGGTCAGAACACAGGTGTCTTCATAGGAGGGATTCCAGAGAATTTCACCATTGTTCGACAAGATGCTGGTAATTTATCTCTAAATGTTCTGATTGACAGTATCCGTGTGTCTACAAAGAGTTTCAAGTGCTTGTTATATGTATGCAGGTCCAGCCAAGCTGGTTAAGCATGGGTTTGCAGGGTGTTTGAGAGATGTGATGGTGCAAAAATCCAGCAGCGCTACTGATGCATGGGAGCCTCTGGACTGGGACTCAGCACTTGAAAAACATGAGACCTATGAAAGCTGGGAAGGCTGTCCTGCTGTCTCTGAAGATGGGGCGTATTTTCTAGGACATGGTACTACCTCTGCTTTAGACTTTTTTTCTCATGGTCTGATAATTTTTTTTATGCTAATGTTGAGATTTTCTAACTTAATTTTTGTCATTTTTATGTTCAGGGTTTCTGAAGGTCAAGCCTGTAATATTTACTGGAGGAGATTATTTTGAAATATCATTTGAGTTCAAAACTGATCAGCTAAATGCGCTGCTGTTGTTTGCCTATGATATAGATGGGAAAGATTTCATTTTGGTAAGTTTGCTTAAATCTAATATAAGTTTATTTTTAATGCAAATAATTATTATTAATTAATGAGCAGGTCATATGGTTTTTTAAAGTGTCCTAATATTGTGTTGGTTGATTATTTGCATTTCATGACCTTAAATGAGTCATGACAGTCTTCTTGAAGGGATAGCTCACCCAAAAATTAAAATTGTCATTAATTACTCTCATGATGTTCCAAACCCGTTAGACCTTTGTTCATCTTCGGAACACAAATTAAAATATTTTTGATTAAATCCAAGAGCTTTATGATCAATAAAATAGTCCATGTGACCTCAGTACATCAGCCTTTATTTTATGAAGCTAAGAGAATGCCAAAAGAAAACAAAAATAACTGTATTCAACAATTTCTTCTTTTCATGTCAGTCTTTGATGCATGTTCACAAGAGTACCACATGGCATGCGTGTGGTGATGCTGACGCAGACCTGGTGTTCTGACATAGAACATGCATCTCTCTTAGTTTATCCTCTGTATATTCTGGTTTAAATAAGTAAGGCTGTGAAAAAATTGCAAGTCATCCTCCCAAATTAACGGTTGAACCACTGATGTCACATTGACTGTCTTAACGATGTCCTTACTACCTTTCTGGGCCTTGAGTGTGGTAGCTGCATTGCTGTTTATGCAGGGTCAAAAAGCTCTTGGACTTCATCAAAAATATCTTAATTTAATGACATGAGGGTGAGTAATTAATGACAGAATTTTCACTTTTGGGTGAACTATTCCTTTAATTCTGTTGTTCAAGTACCACCTCAATGTTGCAAGATTTAGCAAGTATTGATATCTGATTATATCAGTATATACTTGCTGAAATACATATGTACAGTGTTTTAAAACATCATTGTAACTGTTTGTGTTCTTATGACATCCAGGCGGAGCTTCAGGGTGGAGTTCTCTTCTGGGTCTTGCGTTGGGGTGAGCAGATGGTAGAGTTGAGCGTATGGGTGGGCCTGTCTTACTGTGACGGGGGCTGGAACACTGTAAATGTGCTGAAGAGAGGCCCGTTAGCGACTGCTGGCCTCAACGACGTATATGAACAGGACAGGAAGGGCATGGGCGGCCCTCTGATCATCAGCTCTCCACTCTATCTAGGGGGAGTCCCACCTGAAGTAAAACACCCAGCCCTGAACAAACACAGCCTTCTGCATGGTGAGTCACTTACTGTTCATTTGTAGGTTTGTTACCCTAAAAACTGATATATTTCTCTGATTACAAGTACAAGCTCTGTTTTTAATTTGGATTATTCATTATGATTTTTGCAGTAGGCTATTTGAGACATAGCTACAGAATCATGGTGTTTCAAAATTATGCTGTTAAAAATGTTCATGTACTCAATCTGTCAGGAGTTGGCTGACAGTTTTTGTTGTTTCAGATAAATCCGGTCAATTCAGGATGTGACTTAAACATCTTTCTCCTTTTGTCTCTCCTTCTGTCTTTCTCTCTTTCATCCTCGTCTGTGCTGCGCTGCAGGTTTTGGCGGCTGCATCAGGGATGTTAGATTCGCACGCGGGCCTGTCGTAAGCTTGGCGGCCGTGTCCAGCAGTGCTGTCAGAGTCAATCTGGATGGATGCCTGTCAGCTGACACCAGCGTTAACTGCAGGGGAAACGACTCCATTCTGGTATACACGGGCAGAGACAGGAGCGCAGAGGACCTGACACTGCAGCCCTTCACGGGTAAAAGCAGCATCCGACCCCTTTTCGCAAGCACATCCCCACCAGCGCAGTAGCCAAGCCTCATTGACCCGCAGCTATTTTGGCCTCGTGTTGCCTGGCTTGCCTCTGTGTCAGGCGATTGTTTGGCCTGATTTGTCCTTTCTGCTTGGGGTTTGTTATTGTAAAGACCAAACAGAAGAACAACATAATATGTCCAGCCCAGCAATGGGCGCAGACACGACACCAGGGGCGCGGAGAGGTCATATCTAAAACAGCTACTGCTGTCCTCTTCATCAGCAGTACTGCAAAACTGTTGAGAACTGCACCTTAGCTAATGCGCACGGACAAATATAGCCGAGGTACCTCTCTTGTGAGTGATGGAGATGGAGTGAGAAAGTTTGTGTGTGTTCACACAACAAACTTACTGTGCAGGGTTACGCATCAACATTCAGTGAAATAACTCAAATTGTCAAAACATGAACTTGTTTTTTTTTTTTTATACTGAATGAAATCGAGAAAGCTAATTTCTTTTTAAATTGTTTTTTCTCTTTGTGTACAGAGTATTTGTACAGAGTGATGGCATCAGGAGAAGGAGGCTGGACAGCCGGACCGTGGCAGCGGGGCCGTAGCAGAGAGACAGGTAGGACAGCTGCCAATAGGCAGTCAAATGTCAGCAGTTAGGCTTTGGATCTCACTGGGAAAAATCCTGCAGTCTGATGTACATACAGTTGAGGTCAAAGGTTTACTACACCTTGCAGAATCTGCAAAATGTTAATTATTTTACCAAAATAGGAGGGATCATACAAAATGCATGTTATTTTTTATTTAGTACTTATCTGAATATGATATTTCACATAAAAGATGTTTACATATAGTCCACAAGCGAAATTACCAAGTTCAAAACTTTACATATGCTTGATCCTTAAAGCTTTGTTCTTACCGGAATGATCCACAGCTGTTTTAGTGACCATTGTTCATGAGTCCCTTGTTTCTCCTGAATAGTCAAACTGCCCGCTGTTCTTCAGAAAAAGTCCTTTTAGGTCCCACAAATTCTTTGGTTTTTCAGCCTTTTTGTGTATTTGAACCCCTTCCAGCAATGACTGTATGATTCTGAGATCCATCTTTTCACACTGAGGACAACTGAGGGACTCATATGCAACTATTACAGAAGGTTCAAAAGCTCACTGATGCTTCAGAAGGAAAGATTTTTTTTAAGATCAGGTTAAATGTAACTTATTTTGTCTTCTGGGAAACAAATATGAAATTTAGGAAAAATAAGAAAAATGTACACATTCATTCTGGCTCCTAATTCAGAAAGAAGAAATCTTATAGACCCCACACTTCTGAACAGTAATGCAATTTACAATAATCTAATATGTAATTGGGTAAACAAAGTACAGTTTAGATTCCCCCAAAAACACAGTGTATTCTGGCTACTATTTGTGCTTTACAGTCATTTTTACTGAGCACACACACACTCTTACTTCCTTACCTGAGGCAAAAAGGCTTACAACTTAGCCAGCACTACAGGCTCCATACTGATATTTGTTTGTGTCATAGTTTTCAGGCCAACCCATTTTATTCTTATCTGCACAATATATGTAGGAGTCAAAGAGATGAGATGTGCTTGGAGATAGCTTATCGTGAAGCTCTTGGTAAGAACGTGCATCACGCACACAGATGAAGATGCTGTCTGGGAGAGAGAGAGAAATTGTGGTGTCCATACTGAAAAAAAGAGTCTTAGATATGTCAAATGATGGTTTTGGAATTTAGTTGTGCATAGTAATTAAGCACAAAACAAACATTAAGCTTTGCAAGTTACACTGGCCTTCGAAGTATAGATTCATGTTTTAAATAGTTACAAATGTGGTTTAAAGAAAAAAGCATTTGACAGTTACTAAGTAAATTGCTTGTTGAAGCCTATTTCATTCATGTAATTTGATGCATTCTCTGGTTGATTAAAGATACTGAATGAAAAATATAAAACGTGATTTTATCCATCTGAAATAAGTTTGCTTTATCAGTGCTCTAAAATAGTTCATAATTCATAGTTAATTTATTTTGAATAAAGATTAAGACAAGTTATTTTCTTTGAAATGGGGTTAGGCTTCTTTCCAATTTCTGGATAGTTACACATTTACTTCCTGCCGTTCAACAGCAGTGTTATTTGGTTAAGAATACCTCAGTAATTTGTAATAGCAGCCCTGTTGGTGCAAATGATGAATCACAAAGAGTTCCCATTTAAATGTGTATACACCGCATTATAGGTCAGACCAGCTTTCCGGTGGTGGATATATCACACACGTCTGCTGTCTGGCTTGTTTTGACTGTATAAACGAGTGTTAAAGAGATTCTGTAGTGTGTGACACATCATAAATGATGCTTGTTGCATTTCTGCATATGTTTGACTGTTTTATTTATGCCCCCTAAAATGTGAATCCTGGAGAGAAAGCAAGCCGTTGCTTGATGGGCGTGAAATATAGCCCAGAATGAACGCTGGATGTACAGTCATATTAAATCAGTGCTGAAAAAGTTACAACTCTAATAAATTGTATTTATGCTAATGGTTAGATATGATTTACTGTGTCTATTAAAAGTGAGGAATGTGTGTGCTGCTTTTCTTTGGCCTGACACACACTTTCTCTCCTTCCCAATTGGATTCTCACACTCTCGTTCCTCTCCTCCCCCTTACTTTGCCTCTCTCTCTTTCTCCTGCTTTGCTTCTCCACGTGTCTCTCTCACCTATTATTTCCTGTACAGTTCCACAAAGTGTGCTGCCTCCCTCCAGAGTTGGGAGTGTAAATGGTTCCAGCGTGGAGGTGAGCTGGGAGGAGCCGGCGGAGGTCAGAGGTGTAATTGAGAAGTACGTACTGAAAGCGTACAGCCGGGACCGTCCCTCCTCGCCCCCCATCAGCACCACCTTTCCCCACTCTCAGCACCTGACAGGTAAGAGCCACGCCATCCGCCTGGAGCTTGGCTCTGACACCTTTTAACCCCCTTGTTCGGTTTGGGGTCTCGGAGACCCCAGGGCCATTTTAATAGCTTGGAAAACATACTTAACATTAAGTTATCAGGATAATTCTTAATGATGTCATGAATGTGAAGGGAAAACAACATGGTGATTTTGAATTTGCGATTATTTTAGCTGGCCATAAACTGTTCAAAAACACCTTATATTTTTATTTTTGGAATGGTTCATCCAAAAACTGAAAATTGTCATCTTTTTTTCACTCCCATGTTTTTCAAAGCCTTCCATGGAGGGGGAAAAAGCATGCTTTTAACAAGAGTGCATATTATGGAAAGAATATACAAATAGTTCACCCAAAAATGAAAATTCTCTCATTATGTCTTTCCAAACCCATAAGACCAAATTAAGGTATTTTTGATGAAATCTAAGCACTTTCTGACCCAGCATAGACAGCAACGCAACTACCACATTCAAGGCCCATAAAACGTAGTAAGGGCATCTGGTGGAGACTATCTGTGCAGGGTCAGAAAGCTCTTGGATATCATCAAAAATATCTTAATTTGTGTTTCAGAGATGAACAAAGGACTTACAGGTTTGGAATGACATGAGGTTGAGTAATTAATAACATAATTGTAATTTTTGGGTGAACTATCCCTTTAAGTATGAAATAAATGTATTGTGCAGTTAGTTGAACTTAAGAGTAGGACTGTCAGATGTACTTTATATAAATATATGTTAATGTAATTTCTACTAAAACTTGTATATCATATATTTAAATGTATTTGTAATTACACGTTTGTAATGATAGTTTCAGTTTAGTACATTTAAGTTCAAATTATAATCAAGTACTTTATATATGTTAGTCACATCAAAATATGTGCACTTCTTTAAAGTTTTTAAACCATTGTTTTAATGATCTTATATGATGCTAAAACTATTAATTTGACATTGAAGTGCAATTGTAGGATACTTATGTGCAGTTTATATAAAAATGTACCTTTAAGATGTAATGTAACCTACAAGTGCATATTAAATACAATTAAGGAGTGACAGAATCTCCAGGCTGTTTTAATACAGTTTGTCAATGATGACCATGACTAAAAATCAAGATTTCAGTGAAAAAGTAACGTTTTGATTTTAGTTAGTTCCTCACACTGAGAAACATCACTTTGGAACATTTTTTGGAAGACTCAGAATAGGGGGCACAAGTTTTATGGACAACTTTTTTTGTTCTTTTTGGAGGATAGCAGTTCCTGGTCTCCATTCACCTTCATTGTATAGAAAAGAGTTGCCTGCTGAACATCATTTGTTTGTGTTTTTGGAAGGTATAAAGTCATTCAAGTTTGTAATGACAAGATTCCTGCTGTTTTGGTGAACTGTCCCTTTAAAAGCAAAACACATTAATGCTCCAGACAGTCTGTAGTCACGACAGTGTTCCCTATGTGACATTGCAAGTTTATAGACTGAAAATCTGCTTGGTTACTTGAAATTACTTCAAAGAACAAATGAGGATCTTGAAACAACGATTACGTTCTCAGATGACCAATCACTGTGGCTATTCTCTGTCTCCGGGCAAAGCGTAACAAGAAGACCTTTTTTTTTGCCTTGTTCTTGGCACGCTTCAACCTGCGCAAGCCTAAGCTGCACTAATTTATGATAGCCGTGACACCAAAAGCAGAATTACACAGGCAGATAAAAAGTCCGAAAGCAAATGAGTGGGTAACGAGAGGAGAGCGGGTCAGGCTCTTAATTGAATTAAAAGACGTCTGACAAAAAAAAAAGTTACACTTACCTGGCCAATTACAGCTCGGCTAGGGTGTTTACCTTCCAACTCTTCCAAGATCTGTCTGCTACATGGATACAGTGGAAGCTAGCCAAAGATTCACTCATAGACTCCATTAAAGGACCCTGCCTTTATTTTGGATGACAAATTTTAAAAATAAATCCACTTTTTAAAGTCTACAAATGAATTAGAAGCAGCACTTGCTGAAGTCGTCGGTTCTGATTCATAAATCACTACAGAACTGTTCTGTATTTATAGTCTGAATGTTTGTTTTTGAATTTAGATGGTTTCATGTGCTCTAAAACCAGCTGTGGTTAAACATGTTCTTTTTTCTCATTGTAAATGTACTGTTGGTCAAATTCTCTTTTACTTTAGGTAGTTTTTGCTTGTGTTTGTTGAGAATGAGGGACTTATTTGACAAACTCCCAAGTGGTAGGTGAATATGTGTCAGAATATCGTTTGATTGGATGTCTGTGACCCTATCAAAACAGACGAGCTGAGAACAAACATTACTAAATTGAGGCTACATCTTTAACATCTTCGAAAACAATCACTAATGAGTAAAAGTCATGAGCAATGAATTAAAGTCAGAGGCATATTGATCACAGCAGGGCTGGATAGTGACTTTCATAGCGTGCAAGAAACCCCCTTTTAAATAGCATCAGCCACTTTATCCATTAAATAACATCATTAGTGTCCCATATCCCGAATAGCAAAGGCCGTATCACTTTCCATCCGTCTGATTAATAGGAGATATTACTGTTTGATAATAAAGACCTTTTTAAATCCAGACCTATTATCAGAAGTGATGGTTATATTATGCTGTGTTTGAAAAGCCATTGCATTAAGTCTTTTAGGAAGCGGGAGTTGGGGAGGCCCACTTTTTGAAATATGGAAGAGAAAAGAATGACATTTGCCTCTTGCTCTCTGAAACGTTCTCTTCCTCTCTTCTTTCGCAGGCACTTTAAGTGGCTTGGCTCCTTTTAGCAGCTACGGTATTACCCTAACGGCGTGCACTCAGGCCGGGTGCGGCGAGAGCCCGTTCGCCATCGGCTTCAGCACTCCACAAGAGGGTAAAGTCATTTAGAAGGTCCTGACTCCCACATTTCTTTGATGAATAATAAAAGTGACGAGAGGGGCTCAAATAGTGCCGAGCCATTTGCTTGAAAACTCCAAACTAATTTGATGACAAAGTGCAATGCCAGGCTGTAATTGCTCCGTCTTATTTATTTTTTTATTTCCCCGTCTCATTCTCATTCGCGTTTTCGGAGAGAGTGGTTTTAGGAACGGGGGTAAGTGCGGGATTGAACTCTTTCCCCTTTAATGACATGCATCTTTAATAGCTGTAATGCAGATTAATGGGCTTTTTAATTGCTGTTACATTGTTCATGCGAGAGCCTTGTCTTAATGTAAGGCATCTGAAAGATTAATGAAAGCTTCTTCATTTCACTCAAGCAGAGAAGTAAATCTAAAGACAGTTTGGGCTAAAAAGAATTGATTGTGGAGCCAAAAAGTATGAAATCGAGAATCAAGCGGCCCATTTTCACCGTTCACGTTCAATCCGGTGGCGTGAGCGCACCGCGGCAAACATCATTCCTCTCGCTTTCTTTCAACTCTTCCAGGCTCATTCTTTATTGCCTTCACATCTGTCTGACCGCACAGGCAAGACAAAGAACCCTCTTCCTCAGTCAGGGAGGGAAAAAATGTCATGTCTATTGACCGAGAGCCTTTTTCCTACATGAAACAGCAAGAATAAAGACAGATTAATTGTCAGCAGCAATTATTTTCTCTGTCTGATTGTAGAAATAGAGCAGGTCTCAAAATAAAACAAGCTCGTTTTTAGGCCAATATTGTCAGATTTCTCTTTTCTGGCAGTGAGTACAGAGGTTAAAAAATGTAGATAGCGTTTTAATCTAAGTCGGGCTAAATAGCCTGGTATAAAGGATAGTATGACATCAAGGGTCATCGTGGAGTGAAAAAATCGATCTGATGTGGACTTGATTACTAACCCAAATTACAGTATCGATTCTCCATGAGAGGAATTTTTAACATTGTTTTAATACCACATACAGAAGCAGCTTCATTCTCAACTTACTCTTGATCAGAACATGTTTGACCTAAATTGCTCATTAAGGTCTTTGTCTGTCACAAATATATTTCAATTAATAGCGACCTAGAAATAAAGCAGAACATTACATATAGTTAATCCTAAAACATTATAAATTAAAATAATAAAGAAATTATTATTATTTATTTAACCTGTTAAATAATTAATAATAATAAAAACAAATTTTACTCTAATTTCAGAATTTTGTAATTCACCCCTACATTTCTAAAATGCATAATGAAGTATTTTATTTTATTTTCTTTTGTTTTGCTTTTTACTTAAAAGAGAATTTCACTTCCAGAATGAAAATTTCCTGATAATTTACTCATACTTCATGTCATCCAAGATGTCATTCTTCAGTCTTAAATATATACTTTTTAACCACAAATGCTTGTCTTTCATGCATATCGCAGAGCTAATGCAAGACGAACATTTGTGGTACAAAAAAAAAAAATATATATATATATATATAAATATATATATATATATATATATATATATATATATATATATATAATTATTATTATTTTTTTTTTAATTAATTCATTTTATTTTATTTTTTTAAAGAAAATGATTGTTTCACTAGATCAGTGGTTTTCAATCCTGGTCCTGGGGACCCACTGCTCTGCACATTTTGTATGTCTCCCTTATCTGACACACTCACTGACACACAGTTCATGGATCTCTCTCCTAACGAGCTGATGATCTGAATCAGGTGTGTTAAATAAGGGAGACACACAAAATGTGCAGAGCAGTGGGTCCCCAGGACCAGGATTGAAAACCACTGCACTAGATAAGACCCTTATTCCTTGGCTGGGATTGTGTAGAGCCCTTTGAAACTGCATTGAAACTGCAATTTGGACCTTCTAGGGTGAAGTTCACTATATGGAGAAAAGTCCTTTAATGTTATCCTCAAAAAAAAAAAAATTGTTGTGACTGAAGAAAGAAAGACATGAACATCTTGGAAGATATGGGGGTGATTAAATTATTAGAAAATTTTCATTTTGGAAGTAAACTTCTCCTTTAAGTCTCTATGCATTGTTGTCTCTACTAGTTAATTAAAGTAATAAACTGTTAGATAATTTTATTAATGCTTTATTTTTAATAGCTCCGGAGGACGTTCCATCGCCTTCTGCAATCTCTTACCCCAACTCTCTATCTGTCCACTGGGACCCACCATCCAAACCAAATGGCATCATCACACAATACATCCTCTACAAAGACAATACTGTTGAATACCAAGGCATCATGACCAACTTCAATATCACAGGTAAGCCAAACGTGAAATGGAAGACTTGCCTTTGCTACCTGGTATCCATTGCTTGAATGGAAAGTGTCCAGTCAGGGTCACGTGTGCATTGACTAGATCTGTGACCTTTACTCATTCATGTTCTGGGTTCATTACAAGCTAAACTATATAAACAGCATTTGTGCCATGACATTAAATATGCTGTTGGTATTTCACTTTATCCATGTTTACACATTAAATGCAAGAATTTAAAAATAAAACAAAAATAAGAGCATTTGGATGATTAGCATTTGAAAAGAAAAACGGCAACTCACACGTTCCCAGGGGATGTTGCTGTAAGCCTTGTTATATTATAACATTTTAATTGTCATATTGTAAGGAAGAAAAGCAGAGCCTAATGGAATTTGCTTCTGATATCTTCAACAAAAGAGTGCACAAAGCAATGTCCAGTATGTAACTTGCATTTTAAAGAAGCCATTTTGATCCCTATTTTATTTTATTTTATTTTATTTTAATGGAAATTAGTTTGCAAATTAACTGTCTGAGGAGACTTTGTGCAGTGTAAATTACAAAAACAAAATCCATGTAATATGTCCCCTTAAGCAGCTTTAATTTAGTGCTTACCAATTGAGATTAGACTAAAAGAGAATAGAACAGAAATGAAAAAATATAATGTATAGGTCAAAACTTGTTACCTTTAAAATAAGAAGGAAAAAAAAACAATAAGAAAAAAAAAAACATTCAGACCACATGATGGATGCATGGGCCAGATATGAACTAGGGGAATGGCTGTCCATGTTCCTCTTGATTTAATCAAATCTTGCAGTCAATAGGTGGAGCAGATGCTCGGCTCTAAAGAGTGTCACTTGTATTACTGTATTTCATCTTGCCAGTGGAGACAGGGCCAACAGCCAGCCATTGTTTGTTGTTGTTTTCTTTTTTCTATTCCCTGTGTGCTCTTTTTGCAAGTAGCGGCAGCCCCTGCTCTTGGCAGTAATACATGAACATTGTGAGATGTTTTATTAAAAGGCTCCAATGCTCCAGCCGCCGTTTGACCCGGGGTGAGAAGCATGCCTAAATGATATGGAGCCCCCAAAAGGCCAATTTACACTCAGGACAGGTATATTCTCACTGAGATGAATCATTCAGAATGTCAGCCCCCTCCTCCGCTCCCACACATTCCCACTCATAGACGTATAGACTTCCACTACAGAACTGAAAGGAATTCTCAAGCATCTAACAAACCTTAGGACAATGTTGTTGTTTTTTTTATTGTAAATGTCTGGGGGGGTGGGGAAGGTTGAAAAGAAGTCACTTTTGTTAAGCAAGGCTCCGTATATTTGATTAAAAATAGAGTAAAATCTGTAATATTGTGAAATATTACTAAAATTTAAAACTGTTTTTTTAATATATATATATATATATATATATATATATAATTTATTCTTGTGATGTCAAAACTGCATTTTATATGTTAATTTGGTGCTCAAGAAAGTACATTCTAGACCCTATAATAAGTACATGTTGATAATTAATATTACTCAGTACTGTAACAAGGGCACTTTAAAATAAACTGTTACATGTCTTATCAGTAATAAAAACAGTTATGCTGATTAATATTTTTTGTGGAAACCATGATACATGTATTTGTTTAGGATGTTATGATGCACAGAAAGTTCAAAAGAACAGCATTTATGTAAAATTAATATTTTGTGATATTGTAATTGAGTGTCACTTTTGATCAGTTTAATGCAATTGTATGGTTGCAACTATTTTTTCATGGCATTGTTCTCTAGAAAGTAACATTTTTGCCACATAATTCAATGCACTAGGACAAAAATGGTGTAGAACAATTTTTTACTCAGATATTGCTAGTTATTTTCACAGAAAGGGCAAGTCACACTTGAATTTAATATGAAATTTTGAAGTAGAAAAATGTACAGTATTTTCTTATAAAACATACCTTTTTGTTTCATTTAAAACTTCTCAATTATGAAGGTAACCCTCGTTCCCCAAAGGAGGGAGTGAAGACATTACATTGATGACGTAATTTGACATCTCTGTGGGTCCTCTCGGCGAGAGGAGCACCAATCAAAGAATAGACCCCACCTCAGGGCGTAGGCCTGCCTCGTAGAGGGGGCTCTAGGCTGAGTCATAGTGTCTATAACGGCCTGGGGAAGGCCAGTGAGGTCTTCTACGTCCGGTCCAGAAGCCACACGTGTAGGTTCCAAAGATCGGGACGTGGGTGCCAAAACGTGCCCTCCCCCTGAGAAAGAAGGTCCTTCCTCAAGGGGATCTTCCAGGGAGGCGCTGTTGTGAGGAGCATGAGGTCAGAGAACCAGGTTCAGGTAGCCCAGTATGGCGCAACAAGCAGGACCTGCTCCTTGTCCTCCCTGATCTTGCACACGGGCTGTGCAAGGAGGCTCACTGGGGGAAAGGTGTACTTGAGGTACCAGCTGTGTGCCAGCGCATCCTGGCTGAGGGGGTACTCGGTCAGGGAGTAAAAGAGCTTGCAATGGGAGGATTCCGGGGAGGCAAACAGATTATCTGAGCCTTCCCCAATCGACTCCAAATGAGCTGGACCGCCTGGACTGCCTGAGAGCACGTCGGCTACACGATTCAGCTCTCCTGGGATGTGAACGGCCCACAGTGATTTGAGCCACGTCTGACTCCAGAGGAAGAGATGGCGGGCAAGTTGCGACAAGCGATGGGAGCGTAGACCACCCTGATGGTTGATGTTTGCTACAGTCATTGTGTTGTCCGTGTGGACCAGCACATTTTTGTGGCGCAGTACCGGAAGAAACCGGCGCAGGACCAGAAACACGGCTAGCAACTCGAGGCAATTTATATGCCATTGCAGTCGAGGTCCTGTCCAGGAGCCTGAGGTTTTTTTTCTTGCATATGGCACCCCAGCCCGTCATGGAAGCATCTGTGTTGACCACAACATGCCTCAACACGACTGCTCGCACTCGTTGGTGAGGCGCGCTGTCATGGCGACCGAGTCCAGAAAAGAGATGCTCTTCTCCCAGTTGACCAGAAGTCCCAGATGGCTGAGGTGCTGGAGCACCAGGTCCCTGTACTCACACAACAAATCTCGTTGTCAAGATAGTTGAGGATGCGGATGAGGGGTCAGGGGTCAAAGAGGGGTCAGGGCAAAGGGGAGGACTTTGTACTGATATGCCCAACCCTCGAAAAGCAAATCGAAGAAACGGTCTGTGTCAAGGTAGAATCAAGACATGAAAGTACACATCCTTCAAGTCGATGGCTGCAAACCAATCCTGATGACGTACGCATGACAGTATGCACTTCGAGGTGTGTTGAAGGTAGCCTGTGAAGGGACAGGTTCAGCACTCGAAGGTCCATGATCAGTTGTAACCCACAGCCTTTCTTGGGCACGATGAAATGGGGACTGTATAATCTTAGATTCTTTTTCTTAAGTGTGATAGGGTCTCGAAGTCGATTCCCAAATTATGCGTACGTAGTAGTACGTAGTGAACGACTGAGGGGGAACTATATTTTTTGTTTTATTTACAACATTGAAAAATAGTTTTTTGTGAAATATGATTTTAGTACAAGTTTAATCATATGAAGTGTTGTTTATTTACACTACCACTACCAGTAAGATTTTAATGTTTTTTTAAAGAAGTCTCTTCTGCTCACCAAGCCTGCATTTATTTGATACAAAATACAGCAAAAGCAGTAATATTGAGAAATATGTTTACTATTTAAAGTGACAACTTTCTATTTGAATATATTTTAAAATTTAATTTATTCCAGTGATCAAATCTACATTTTCAGCATCATTACTCCAGCTTCAGTGTCACATGATCCTTCAGAAATCTACATTCAACATTTTTTATTATTATTATCAATATTTAAAATGTAAAAAGTATTTTTTTTCCAGAATTCTTTGAATAGAAAGATCCAAAGATCAGCATTTATCTGAAATAAAAAACTTTTGTAACATTATACCATTCAAAAGCTTCAGAGACTGCATAATGTTACAAAAATTTCAGATAAATGCTGTTCTTTTGAACTTTCTATTCATCAAAGAAACAAGAACAAAAAAGACAAAGAAAACAAAGAAACAAAAACAAAGAAAAAAAATCTACTCAGCTATTTTCAATATAATAATAATAATAATAATAACAAATGTTTTTTGAGCAGCAAATCAGAATATTAGAATGATTTCTGATGGATCATATGACTGGAATAATGATGCAAAAAACAGCTTTGACATCACAGGAATAAATTATATTTTAAAATATAGTCAAATAGAAAACTAATTACTAATTACTATTACTTTAAATAATTTTACTGTTTTCGCTGTACTTTGGATCAAATAAATGCATGCTTGGTGAGCAGAAGAGACTACTTATTATTACTTATTGGTTTGAGTCACATTAAAACATTTCTTCCTTTTAAAACTACAGATTAAACTATGAATTTTTAAAACATATTGTGTGTGTGTGTGTGTGTGTGTGTGTGACACTATAATGTAAGTGCAAATAATCAAGTTTGAATAATAAAGTGTAAGTACCTGAAGTTAACCAAAGCATATTTCTGGTATAGATTCAAGATTGTCTTATACACAACCAAACATTTCATGCGTTGTAAAATAATAATCAGTTGTTGTTGTTTTTTTTTAAATCATGTAATGGTACCAAACGAATCAGTGAGAGCAGGGTCTTATTCCACATCCAGATTGAAAATTACAGCTTTCCTGAGTGTAATCATTGGGGCGTCCATGTATCCGAATATCATTTTATTGCAGCACCTAAGCAGTGCTGATGTTGTCACGGTGTGAGCTCTCTTTTCACTCAACCTTGTCTTATTCTGCTAGTCCAATGCAAACCCACATAAACAAAGGTCACGCTGAAGTCAATGTCCTCAGTCCACTCTTGGAGAGAAATACCTGAGCGCATATCACATTGAGTCTGTGTAAAGAGCCATAAAGCCTTCAGAGGCACCGCACCGGGGTCTCCGTTTACATCTCCTTTCTTTTTGATCAGCCTGAGCTTTTCTCCTGAATGGCTAAAGATATGCCTGACTACATATGTATTACAACCCCAAGCCAAAGCAGAAAATGTACTGAAAGCTTTGAGGGCATTTCTCATAAGGCACATTGTGCGGCAGGATGTTATTTTCAGTCTGCTCGGTGGGGTATCCCATATTTATTGTGGGTCGTTGTAAAGGCAGAGGTCTGATGTGATAAGACGCTATGGAGCGCTGCATTGCTGCGGCTGCCGTCCCCTCCCCTTCACCCCGCCACGCGCAAACCCGGGGATTCCAATTTCTTTCAGGATATCTTAGCTCAGCTTCCAAGCTGCCCCCGCTGTGATTTTGGAATATCTCACCTTTTTTATTCCTCCTTCCTTGACAGTAAACTGCTTTCAGGCGCTTCAAGGAGAGATCCTCCTTCCCGTCAAGAGGAGCCTTTGAAACACACTGATCTCAGGCAGTGTTTGCGACTCTGGTTTCCCAGTACAAATGATTAACAAATGATTCCAGCTATGTGTGAGGAACGGAGAGCCAAGAGTTTGCTGATCATCACTGAAACATAAAGAACAAAAACATGTAAAAATACTGCAGTATGAGAAATTAGATCACAGCTTGATCTAGTGACAAAATTCAGAGAGCTGGAATACAGATACCAACTAAAGATAACTAAATCACAGTTTGTTTACAATTATAGGTCAGTTTACAGTGACTTTAATCTTGGAGCTAAGGGAATTTTTTTATACATGGTTTCCGCGGGTCATAAAAAGTCTTAAATGGTACAAGAATCTCTTGATTATAATTTCAAGAGGTCTTAAATTTGGGGACAGAATGACAAGAATTGCGATAGGCTTATAGATTTATGATTAAACTTAAAAAGGCTATGATTTCAGTGAATAAATAAGAGCGCTGCATGTTTCAAAGTCCTTTGCTGCGATGGTTTGTGTCCTGCTGTTACCAGAGAAAAACACCATATTTATGTCACTCCGAAAGCACCACCTAGTGGCAGAAAATGAATTTGAATTTTTATTTTTCAATAAGCTCTTCTGCTGTTTTTGTTCACACCATTTGAAAATAAACCAGCATTTTTCCCCATCAAACACGCAGTTGTAAAAGAAGCTAATGCTAATTATAAAAATCTAAACAACTAAGATACCAAGATAAATTTTAATGTTATTAATTGAATTAATTCATTATAATTGTTTAAATGAATATAACAGTTGAAACTCTTTTTTGTAAATGTGGTTTAAAGGCTGAAATCTGAAGTTTATCATTTCATTTTTTGTTTTGTGAAAACCTGTATCTGAACTGTTAATCATGCTTTTTACAGATGCAGATCTTAAATGTGATTTTAAAAATCCAACAGATACCCTGTTTAAGTTCATTTACCTTTGATGACCTTTTGATAAGTTGCATTATTTAAGGTTAAAAAAGGTGTTTAAAAATACTTTCAAAATATCCCATTTATGTTAAAATTTGTAGCACAATAACGCAAGCAAATTGAAAAGTAAAATAATAATAATAGTAATAAAAGCCTTAGAGTAAATTCACCCATAACAAACATGTGAACTCTACCACTACATTAGACCTATTCTACTAAACTTAATTATAATTTTCTGAAGTGATGATGTTTTTTTTTGTTTATTTTTTTTTTATCTCTTTTTTATTCCAGGTGTTGGTGTATTCACTCCTCATAAATTGATGTTGAGTGCATGTACTGAGTCAGGATGCACCAACAGTTCTCAGGTTACCCTGTTCACAGGTCAGTTGCCCCCCACGCATGTAGAGCCGCCCGTCTTGACTGTACTGGATGCCCGCAGTATCCACATACAGTGAGTATGAAAAAAAAAAAATCACCTTTGCAGTGAAACTGTTTGTCCTTATAGGACAGGTACTTTTAATATGATGAGTTTAAAATAATTACATAAAGGTTTGATTTGTATCTATCAATTTTTAAAGCATTTTAGTGCATGTGTTTTTGAGCAATAGTTTTTTAAATAATAAAAAAAAACATGTTCCACCCTTACTAGGTCCGTCCTTGGACGGCACACACACATGCACACTAACGAGGCATGAACGGGAGTGAAGGTGGTCGTTCTAACCTTTTATATGACAATGTTTTATCAGAGAGATGCGCTAATGAGGTGACGGACATTTGCTCTCTGTAAGAGGACGAACACATCTCAGGTCTTGTTATTCCTCACCATTATACTAAAACTAAGCTCCGCATGTCAAAGCATAACCCTCACCACAAAAATCTCACACTAGAGCGATTTATCTGACCAACCTGTATGTCAAATTTGAGAAGCTGTCCCTATCCACAACGTGGGTGCATTAATCAACTGAGTGTTTTCCATATAATCATAAAGTACGCCCCTTCCGCCAGTCATGCCATTGGCTGTTTGTCCTTATTGTCTTTGCGTGTCCTCTGGCTGCAGTTGAGCAACCAGGGGAACAGAGCAACGGAGCAGGCCTTGATTTAGGGGATAATGCTCAACTCCTGCACCCACGCCGGACCGTCTCATTGGACTATATGAAAACGCACAGTCCGACCTTCTTCCGGCCTGTTTAGCATGCAGAAATTTCTTCAGCGTTTGACCCTCGCCGCTTGACTTCGTGAGAGAAGAGGGGAAAAAAAGAGTCGGCACAAGATTCTTCCCAGCAGCCTGGACCCTGGGCCTATAGCAATCTATGTGAAAGCCTTTTGAGGTTCATCTTCAGCTGCCCTGTCGCCATCACTTAAGAACTATCCAGAGAGGGCACCATGCCACACAACAACGCGAGGGGACGAGGAGAGAATAGAAGAAGAGCGAGAGAGAACTGTAAAAGAGTTAAGGGGCAATGGGGAAACTGAACTTATGTACACTTTGTTTTAGGCCAAGAGAGATGACAGAAGCGCTCCGGCGCATTTCCCATCAGAAAGAAAATGTCATCACTTTACTGAATGATCACAGGTGGGGAGAGAGCAAGAAGGAGAGGGCCATGAGGAGAATATATATTTGAGGTGTCACCTACACTATGGCAAAATCCACCACCAGTTCACTGCCATCAGTAAGCGGCGATTAAATTACTCACACCACTCCACCTTTACCGGGCCGCCCGAGGAGACCTGTAATACCTGGAGTGTGCGCTATCCTGTAGCATTCCCATTAATCTCAATGGCATTTGCTTGGTTGTCATGCCAAAATCATGCAATTTAAAAGTTTTGACCAATCAACTGAGCAGTAAATATGGTAAATTATGTCATGACAGTTGTGAATGGCATGCACATGGTCTCTATGCTAGCAGCTATCCTGAGTCATGCTTCTATAAAGAATCTGAAACTTCAAAATGAACTTGGAACTGGTAAAACCTCTACTTTGTTATATGTTGTGATATACTATGGATATATATATATATATATATATATATATATATATATATAATTGAAGATATACTATAATAAAATATTTGCAGTTTACAAATATTATACTAAATAACTATTGCTACACAATATTACACTGTTTATATAAAACGTTTATAATAATAAATGTTTGATTAATTAGTTGAATAACAGGACAATCAGTTTAGCCATCAAAGGAATAAATTACACTTAAAATAGAAAACAATTATTTTAAATTGTAATATTTCTCAATATTACTGTATTTAAAAAAAAAGTTTAAATAAAAAAAAAAGTTTCTGATGTTTTTTCCTCAGAATTGCGTGATGTTAATGATATTAAGCGTGATAATTGTAAGAAATAGTCAGAACTGCCAGATAAAAACTTGCAATTATGACTTGTGAGTTTGTCTCTTAATTCTGACTTTTTTTTCTCAGAATTGCATGATATAAACTCAGAATTGCAAGATAAAAACTTGCTATTATGACCTTTTTCTCGTTTGTATCTTTCAGTTCTGACTTTTTTTCCTTTTAATTGAGTTTATATTTTGCAATTCTGACTTTTTTCTCAAAATTCTTACTTTTTTCTCAGAATGCGAGATACAATTACGAGAAATAAAGTCAGAATTGTGAGATAACTTGCAATTGGGACTTTTTTCTCACAAATGTGAGTTTATATTGTGCAATTCTGACTTTTTTCTCGTAATTGCCAGTTTATATCTTGCAATTCTGACTTTTTTCTCAGAATGCGTGGTATAAACTCACAATTGCGAGAAATAAATTCAAAATTGTGGGAGAAAATGCGAGTTTGTATCTCACAATTCGGACATTTTGTCAATTATGATTTTTTCTCAGAATTGTGTCATAAACTGGCAATTGTGAGTTATAAAGTCAGATTCAGAGGGGAAAAAGGACTATTATGTTCTCAGAATGGTGAAATTGAAAAAGTCAGAATTGTGAATTTATATGGTATCTCGCAATTCTAACTTAATTTTAAGTCGTTTCTGAGAAGAAAATATCATAACTGTGAGATAAAAAGTCGCAATTATGTTTTTTTTTTCTTGCAAATACGAGTATATTTTGCTATTCTGACTTTTTTCTCACAGTTCTGACTGTTTTTCTCAGAATCCTTGATATAAACTCACAATTGCTAAAAATAAATTTAAAATTGTGAGATAAAAAAAAAGTCTAGTATGCTCTCAGAATTGTGAAATTTAAAAAGTCAGAATTGTGAATTTATACGATATCTCACAATTCTGACTTAATTTTATAGCACATTAAAAAAGTCAGAAAAAAAAAAAGTCAGAATTGTGATTTTTTTTTTCTCTCACAAATGCGAGTATATTTTGTTATTCTGACTTTTTTTCTCACAGTTCTATTATATTTTGAGGGGAGTTTTATACGATATCTCACAATAAAAAAAAAAGTCTAAATTGCGAGAAGTAAATTCACAATTGCAAAAAAAAGTCAAAATTTGAATTGTGAGATAAAAAGTTGAAGTTACCTTTTTTTATTATAATTAAGTGGCGGAAATAGGCTTCCATACATTTCTAATGTAACACACACACAAAATTAAACAAATGCTTTTTTTTTCCTATTCATCAAAAAGTCCTGAAAAAAAGTATCAAAGTTTCAACCAAAATATTACACAGCACAGCTGTTTTCTGCATTATTATGTTTACAATAATACATATTTGATTAATTAGTTGATTAATGAGGTTGATTAATTGGTTAATTAATTAGAATGGTTTCTGAAGGACAATCAGCTTAGCCATCACAGGAATAAATTACACTTTAAAATATATTACTATAGAAAGCAATTATTTAAAATGGTAATATTTCACAATATTATTGTTTTACTGTATTTTAAATAAATGAATGAATTACGTGAATTATATTGATTTAATTTCAATATATCTCATCGGAATACATGTAAAATGTTTTTCAATAGAGAAAAAAGGAATAGAGAAGATTGTTGGCTTTTTATCAGAGTGTAGTTACAGTATCTACCAGCAGGGGTTGATGGGGGCCGAGTTAACCAACAAAACCTTGACCCCTTGGATCCACAGCATTCACTCTCTCTCTTGTCTACGACAGAGTAGCAGCCCACCTCTACAGCCTTCATTCAATTATGCTCGTTTCAGGCATTGAAGAAGGAAAAAAAAATACAAGCCTTTTCTTTTTATTCTCCTGCTACCTCTGTATTAATGGCAGTGGAGAGCTTGTGATCTCTGTAAGCCATTTATTAAAAAGATGTATATGACCCAATTTGTCTCATCACCGATTTTCATAACTTCATTATGTATCTGCTCTATCCTGACGGCAGCGCCTCAGAGGGAAACTCACCTTATTTATTGTCTTCATCCGCCAAGAGGGGGAAATGGTTATTGCTTTATTTCCATTGGATATTTCAATTTGAATAGGACGAGAAGCTGCAATGATGATAGAGGGAGAATGAGAGCAAGAGAGAGAGAGAGAGGTTGGGGGAGAGAGAGAGAAAGGCAGCATTGTAATTTGACATTACAGATGATATCTCTCTCCCTCTCTCTTTTTTTCTCTCAGGGTCTAATTGTGGATACAGTGCCTTTGAAAGGTATTGCCTTGTTAGCAGAATCGTAATAGGAGAGGGTAAAGGATCATATGTGTTCAATACTCTTTTGTTGTGTTGCGATTTGCCTGTGAGAAAGGTTGCGAGACCCCGGACTGCAGGATATGCACAAACAGAATATCAGCAGAAACAAGTGTACAGCACCTTGAATAAATGAGTATAACGCTCTCGGTATGACGTTAACTACTTATTTCATTTTTGATGTTCTTTTTCAGGAATAAAAAACATACACAGACACAATATGTTAATGTATAATTTTTGCATGTTACCCACAGTTTTGCAAAAAAATAATGTTTGCTTTGTTCAAGTATTATAATTGATTAAAATGCCATATTATTAATGCTATTACTAACTGCTTATCAATTATGCAATGAAACGTCTTAATGGCCGTTGTCGTTTGCCATTTAAAATGCAATTTAATTTATGCCTAAACTAAATTAATCACAATAATGAATAAGGTCACCTGCGGGTGTGTTTGCTCCGTGTGGACCGGGAGGCCCTTGTGAGCTTCGTGCTAAATTAAGAAAACAAAGAGGGTCGGAGAAACATCAGGTCAAACTCATTGTACTTTAGACGCTTGATGATTCCTCTCATCACACAGGAGGTTACTGTCCTATTTCCCTCTTAAAACAACAAAGATGATTTAAGCTCATGTCTCAGTCTTGACACCATTACCTTCAACAGGGACGTTGTCTCCTCTAGACACTCAACTCTTCGTTTGAGGATTCAGACAAATGTGGTATTCAATTCTGACTGATATAAGGGTCATTTTACAAAATGGGTATAAAAATGGCTATAAAAATTATCATAACAATCCAAACACTTTACTGTGTTAATATAGGCTTTTTACTAAAAGCACCAATACAAATCAAGTAACATAAATTTATTTTGTCTTTATTTTATTTTATTTTTTATTTTCTTGGGTCTGTCCTCGTCTTGTTTTTCTGATTTCTGTTTATATGAATGAATGTGAAATATATAGGAATAAAATGCTAATATATTGTCTTTATTGTTTCACTGTTTGCTTGGCAATGTTATTCAAATATTTGAAGCTGTCCATAGGTTGTTGCCTTCCGACTTCACAATTTTTCATAAAAGTATGGTTAAAAAAAAACATGTGAACTAATGGACTAGTGAAAAATTCAACTGTTCTGTTAAAGATTGTCAGTAGAGTATCAACCATGTTGCATTGGTTTTATAAAGTAATTTTTTTTTAGGTCGCTATGAGATTTATTTTTTTTTACAAATATTTTTTTTCTCTAGACTGTTTTAATGGTTACATTAAAAACTTTTAATATATATTAAAAAAAAGTCAAATTAATTGAAATCATGAAACACAATTTAACAGCAATTTATTATTTGTTTAACAAAAATGTAAGACCCTGTGAAATATGTTGTATTTTTTTTCTCAAATTCAGTTTTTTTGTTTATTTTTTATTTTTTAAACGAGATTCTGTTTACATTTTTTTTTTTTTTGGATTTTATTTTAATGGTTTCATTACATTTTAATAATAAGCATCTCTGATTAATTGATTTTTATAAATATAAATATATTTATAAAAATCATATATATATGTTCTTTATAGTCGAAAATAGTCTTTAGATTATTAAAATGTTCTCAAAAATAGTTCTTTTAGAAGCTGTTCACTGAAAAGTTCTTTGGGCATCCCTTTTGGAACCTTTATTTTTAATTGTGTATTTACATATTTCTGGTAAATACATTCTGGTAAATAATTTTTCTGGTACATATTTCTTTAAAAAAATTATGTTTTAAAAGTATTTTTATTATTAGTTATAGTAGTACTATTATTACATTTAAGTTATATAGTTTCTGTCACAGTTTCTTCAATTTAAACCAAACTTTTATTTTGACGGGTTGCTGTGAAGACCTGTTTGTTTGTGTATGATATAAAGATGGTAAATTGCTCATGAAGTGACTCTCAGTCCAATTCTAGAGATGATATTTATGTGTTCATGTACTCATATATTAAGGCGGCAGAGGCTAAAAACATGTGAGCGTCATTCCCGCTTCCAGTGTATGTGTAGTAAACAAAAGCGTGCCATTCATTCACAGAGAGACATGCAGAACATTCAGGATTCATATTTAAATAGTTTTTTTGCGGCTCAATATTCACAGACACTAGTCCACATTGAGTTTTGATTTAAGTGTACTGACCTACTTTTGATTCATTCATCCAAAATCTGTCAAATTCCGTGACATTCTGCTTTATATGGTCAATAGCATTTTTATGACTGGATTCCGCAATTCCATCCATGTTTATCGCATTGTGGAACTCATAGGGCCCTAATTTTTGTAGAATATCAATACAGCTATAGAACAGTTTCATGACCTTTTGCAGGTCTAGTAATGTCAAAGAGTAAATCTGTCAAAAGAATATTTACAAAATTGTACTTTAATAATCACCAAATCAGAAAATGCATCTGAAACAATGAGTGAAAGTCAAAAGCAATCAAACAGCCAAAATATATTTCATGAACAACAAACTACATACAAAGATGAAGAACTCTTTCTCTTTACATTTTTCTTTTCTCCTCTCATTCGTCCTGTGTGATTCTGTCTTTCAGATCCCTCAGTAGATAGCAGTGTCCTCTGTTCTAAATTTAGCCGTTAGAAAGTCAAGCTAGAGAGTGAAACGCTCACCCACCAGGCTTTCCTATTTCTGTCTGCACATCCTCAGACAGAGTTATCATGATCAGGCTTATTAGACTCTGTCCGGGTTTTGGGTGGTCCACTGGTTTACCTGTGACTGCTGCTGCTGCTGGGCTCACAGGGGAAATACAGGGGTCTTGTGACAGGATATCAGACTCAGTGTTTTGTCTCTGGTGTTCTTCAGGTGGGCTGCTCCAATGGAGGTGAACGGCCTGCTGGAGTTCTACACGCTGTATCAGTCTGCCTTAGGAGAAGAGCCGGCCGTCATCTATAACAGCTCTGAGCTTTTTGAGGATTATACAGTGCGGAACCTCGTCCCTGGGTCAACCTACCTGTTTCAGATCGCAGTGCGTTCCTGCTCACTGTTTCACAGTATACACACCTAAATGAGAAAAGCAGAATATCATGTCATTGTGACTTTCAGTTAGTTTTGTCTTTAGTGAATTTATTAGAATGTGGCTTTAAATAGTCATATTGAATATTGTGAAAAATGTCACATCAGGACACAAACTTTATACCTTCATTACACTGATTCGGATCTTACAACATTATCATGCTAAAAACTTTTGTATTTTGTTATTATTAATATATTTTTATTGTTTTAACTCAGATTATTTAAATTTTATATAAATATTATTTTAAAAATCATATTCTCTATATACACTCACGCTCAGAAGTTTGGGATCAGTTTTAAAAAACAAATAACGCTCATCGAGGCTGCATTTAGTTGATCACAAATGCAGAAAAACTTAATTTATTTGCCATTTAAAATAATGTAGTATATATATAAATTATTATTAAATTATTAATTGTTATTATTATTTTATTTTATTTATTTATTTATTTATTTATTTTTGGAATCTGTGATTCTTTTTCAAGATTCTTTGATGAATAAAAAGTAGAAAGAGCAGCATTTATTAAAAATATAAATATTTTCTAACAATATATGTCTTTACTATCACGTTTTATTAATTTAACACATCCTTCCTGAATAAAAGTATTAATTCCTTTCAAAAAAAGAATTAAATTTACTGACTTTTACATGGTAGTTTTTATTGTTACAAAAGATTTTTATTTTAAATAAATACTGTTCTTTTTAACTTTTATTTGTTCAAGAATCCTGAAAAATCACAGGTTCCAACAAATAGTTTTTAACAGCATATTAGAATGAAAAATATTTTTATTATAAAATTTTTTTAATTTGTTTTAACTTACTTATGTTTATTTATATGCCAATCAAAGATGATGCCAGTAATTTTTTATTAGAATTTTATTTTTCTGTTCTTAACTTATATTACTTTTATTTAGTTTTATTATTTGTATACCCTAGTTCAGTGTTGTTCTGGTATATTTTTCTGTTTAATTAATATAAAAAAGACACAGATTAATTAATTAATTTTAATTAACAAAAACATGATACAATATATGTCGTTTTTAAATAATTATTCACGTATTATTTATACAAAAGTTAGCAAACTTAGATGAAATATGCAAAAAAAAAATTATATTTTCTTTGCTTATTTTTGGAAAAATTGCTTGGTATACATTTTAAAACTAATTTGAATATGTTAAAATCAGCATACAGACTTTAAATGTTCTTACTGTTTGTTGATTATTCTACTTACACTGATTTAGATACATACTGGTCAATATTAATAATAATAATATACAAATATATAAAGTATATCTCAAGTATACATATATATATATATATATATATATATATATACGTATATAAAGTATATCTCAAAGCGCTTTACAGGAAATAAAATACATTTAAATAGAGAGGAATAAAAACATAAATTTAAAATAAAGGAACTTTGTAAACTTAATCATCAATTAAATTACGCAATATAAAAAATACATTTGATTATGTATTTATGTAGTATGCAGTATTAATACATGATTAGCAAGACTAGACTGCATCAGCTGACTTTTTCCACATTTTTAGTGTTTATTTTAAGGAAATATCTCAGAATTCCCTTGATAAAATGTGATAAATGGAGCTGAGATTAATACAGTCTTCTAATTCATCATCTAATTGAAAAAAAAAAAAAAAAGAAAGAAATGCGGAGCACTTTTCATTTAAAACATTTTTAAAGCATGTTTATGTTTTATGTATGACTGATGATGCCATTTAAAGTTTGTCTTTTGACCTGCAGGCTTGTACGGGAGGTGGATGCACCCTCAGTGACCCCAGCGTTGCCCACACTGAGGAGAGTTCACCGGAAGAAGTGCCTGCCCCCAACATCCTGTCATTCTCCCCACATTCCCTCAATGTGTCCTGGACCCCCCCTCGCAAGCCCAACGGTGAGTGGGCTTAAAACTAGTGCCCGGCAAAGGTGAATTCATATTCCAAATGGCCGTTTAGTTAAGGGTGCTTCATGTTTAATGATGGGTTAGCACATAGAGAAGGGGACAGGAAAAGAGGAGCACTTTGTGTGGCGGTGCGACTGGGAGCGTGTGAGAGAGAAAGACAGAGGAAAGGAGGGTGCTGCGTTTTAAGTGGATGAAAAGTGCTCCCTTTTGACTGATGCTGTGAACTGCAGCTTTAGCAGCGGCAGTCAGGGGCGCAGCAGCAGGTTCATTCACTCAGCCTGAGTGCGACGGATGGGGGACACCACTGCGGCCCCTGCGTTTGAGAGCAGATGCAGATTAGGAAAAGTGCTTCTGGAATTCAGTCCATCACTTTTTGCATGTTGGTGAAAGTATCTATTATATTCATAAGTATTAATTAAGTATTTATATAAATTACGTTGTTTTACATCAAGAAAAACATTTATTAACATGGTACAGAAAATATTAAGTAAATTATTTACTTTTTTTTCCCTCAAAGGTCATCTAGAGAATTAAAACTCTCTTATATGCATATGTACATACAGTCAAACCAAAAAAAATAAAAAATATTCAGACACCAGATATTTTTTATATATATATTTTTTTAGTGGGTGCAGGATACTATAGTTAATTTATGTGTTTTAAGTGAGTATAGCAAAATAAAGTAAACTGTCACATATACCCAAAAATGATTCATACAGTGGACTACCAGTAAATTGTGGACCAAAAATTAATTAGACACTTTGACCTGACTATGTTTTGCTTGAGTGTTTTTTCTTTAATTGCTAATGTGACCTTTTTACACCACAGACTGAACAAAATTAGGCATTGCTTGGTAATTGTTCAACAAAGTATTGATAGTTGTGCAAATATTATCATACTAACAGTTGTCTGAATATTTGGTAATCCATTACATATCATAACGTTACAATATTTTACTGATTTCTTTTTTTAGCTGGTTTAGACAGTTAAAGGGCCTCTAAAAACAATTAAAGGGCCTCTAGTCTGATATATTCTGATATGATATATATATATATATATATATATAAGCAATTGCGTGGCAAAAGTTGTTCATTATACATATTAATCGTATGCAGATATAAACTGTAATTTTAGTCCAATTGATGCCAATTGATTGTACAATAAATTATACATTTTCTAATAAATGCATTTAATGTGTGTGTGTGTATGTGTGTGTGTGTGTGTGTGTGTGTGTGTGTGTGTGTGTGTATATATATATATATATATATATATATATGTATATATGTATACACACACATTTTAGAATTTCACATTTAGACCAAATCAAGTTTTTATTTAAATGAATCCTTTCTTTAAAAAAAAAAGTGAAAAACTTTGAGCATTTCTCTAAATATACAATGTAAAAAATATAATTTTAAATAAATTAATTATAAATAATAATAATAATGAATGAATGAATGAATGAATGAATGGACACTACAGATTGACAACTCAGCCTGGCCTGAACAATTACACTGAACTTTAACTCGATCTATGGCTCAAGCTTTAACTTGAGCTATAACTTGATCTTGTCTCAATGTTAAAATAAACATTTTAATCACATTTTATTTTTAAATTAATTTAAATTAATGTGCATGACTGAATTAACTAAATGAATTACATAAAGAAAATATAGAAAATACGTATAGAAAATACATAGGCTAGCATTTTTTCTTTACTGTATTTTCTGTCTTAAGACCTACTCATTGTATTATTATAGAACTGTTACAAATCAAATAAAAAAAAAGACACAATAAAAAAAAAGTATTAGAATATAATGTAATATAATATATGAAATAAATACTTAATATTTGTGCATTTTTAGGGTTAGTTAAGGCTCAGTGTAATTGTTCAGGCCAGGCTAAGTTGTCAATCTGTAGTGTCCATTCATTCATTCATTCATTCATTCAAGCATTTATTTATTTATAATTAAATAAATAAAATTATATTTTTTACATTGTATATTTTGAGAAATGCTCAAAGAATTCTTTAAAATAAAAATTGATCTGTCCTAAATGTGAAATGCTAAAATATTAAAATAAATTTTAGTAACATCTTATTTTTAACAACATCTTATTTTTAATAATGCATAATTAATGTGCATGAATGAATTAACTAAATGAATTACATAATCTGAAAAGTATGGATGAAACCATTTTGCAGTGATTGTAGAAAATACATAGCTTTTATTATCTAAGGACCTACTCAGTGTATTATCATGGAACTGTTACAAGTTTTAACATTTTTACATTTTAAATAAATGCACAATGAAGAAATGCACAAATATTAAGTATTTATGTCTTATGTATTTGTGCATTTTTATGGTTAGTTAGTTAGTTAAAGCTGGGTGCAATTGCTCATACACTGCAAAAAAAAAAAAAAAAAAAAATGTTTTCCTTACTTAGATTTTTTGTCTTGTTTCCAGCCAAAATATCTAAAAATTCTTAAATCAAGAAGGATTTTCTAGACAAGTAAAAATTACTGTCTTGTTTTCAGAAAAAAAAAAAAAGTTAAAATTAGGGGAGTTTTTGCTTGAAACAAGCAAAATAATCTGCCAAATGTGGTAAGCAAAATAATCTAGTTTTCTGCTTGAAAGAAGATTATTTTGCTTCCACCATTGGCAGATTATTTTGCTCGTTTTAATTAAAAAAATAATAATAATAAAAAATTACTTATTTTTTCTGAAAACAAGACAAACATTTTTTACCTTCTTGATTTAAGAATTTTTACATATTTTGGCTGGAAACAAGACAAAAAATCTAAGTAAGAAAAGCATTTTTTGCAGTGTATTATTTGGCTGTGCATTGGGCCAGGCTGAGTTGTCCTTCTTGAGCCTTTTAACTGACCGGTCCATCTTGAGGGGTGTGTCCCGTGAGCAGCTATAAAGAGAGCAGGAGCAGTATACGGCTGTGTTTACATGTTTTACAGCACTCTTTCCCTAATGGTCGGCTTTAACAGAGGGCTTTAAACAAAATGGGCAGTTTACATCAGGGCATGTGAGGAAATCAGTGGAGCAAACAGTGTTTGGGTATAAAAATGTGGCTTGGAATAAGGGCTTGTGTTCGTACGTAGCCTTCGTATTGGAAGTACAGTGAATGCTACATGTTTTTCTGATTTTCAGCTATATGAATTTCTTTTTATTTGATTTTGGTTGATGTTTAAAATGTTTGAAATATTGTATGTAGTCAACAATTATTCTGTAGGAACAAACATTGCATTCTTGTTTGTACGAGAGGTTTACATGTCATGCTCAACCTGTATTCCCATGTACGCTATCACACAGCTATCGCCCATATGCTAAATGTGTATTAATTTTCCTCCACACAGGTGTGATTAGCAGCTATGGTCTTTGGATGGATGGCACGCTGGTGCAGAATTCGTCCCTTATGGGCTTTGAGGTCGGTGATCTGTCCCCATGGAGCCTCCACAGCTTCCGTGTGCAGGCCTGCACGGCTCAGGGCTGCGCTCTTGGGCCCCTGGTGAGAGTCCACCACATTTACATTATGTTAATGCCTCCTCTGCGTGTCAGATGGCAGCTCAACATCATAAAGGTGATCGATTCACTCTGTTCAATAAAGCACCTTCTGCTCACGCTTGACATTTGGTATAAATGCCACTCTGGGCTGGTTACTGCTTTGATGGGCCATATTTGGGCATTTTTCCAATATGTGTGCAATATTTAGTCAAATGGCCAGTTCTGCAGACACAGCAAAAGTTAGAGCAAGCAGCGAGAGGTTGAGTGGCTGTGGTGTCGGGCTACGAAGTATCCGATCATTTAGTGGACAGATGGTGGGGGAAAAAAGTGCAGGCTGTTAATTTTTATTTATTTATTTATAATTCATGTGTTTTTGTTTTAAATTAAAATAATGGCTCTTCACGCTATCTCAAAGTATGGATTTTAAGAGTTTAATATAAAATTTTAGTTTAGAAAGTATGAATTGCGGCTTCAAGCTACACTACTATTACCATGTCCTGTTGATTTTTGTTTTGTTTTGTTTGTTTTTTTTGTTTTGTTTTGCATTCTTTTTATTTTGCTTTGTTCTGTTCTGTTGTTTTTGTTTTGTGTTTTGTTCTGTTCTGATGTTTTTTTTGTTTGTTTTCTTTTGTTCTGTTCTGTTTTGTTTAGGTTTTTTTTTGTTTGTTTGTTTTGTGTTTTTTTCCTGTTCTGTTGTTTTTGTTTTGTTCTGTTCTGATTGTTTTTATTTGTGTTTTTTTTTTTTTTTTTTTGGTTCTGTTTTAGTGTTTTGTTTGGTTTTGTTTTGTGTTTTGTTCGGTTCTGTTCTTTTGTTTTTTTATTTGTTTTGTTGTGTTCTGTGTTTTTTGTTCTGTTTTAGTTTTGTGTTTTTTGTGTGTGTTTTTGCGTTCTATTCTGTTTTGTTTTGTTCTGTTCTGTTTTGTGTTTTCTGTTCTCTTCTGATTTTTTTTTCTGTTCTGCTTTGTTCTGTTTGGTTCTGTACTTTTTTTATTTGTTTTGTTTTATTGTGTTCTGTGTTTTTTGTTCTGTTTTTTAGTTTTGAGTTTTTTGTGTGTGTTTTTGCATTCTATTCTGTTTTGTGTTTTGTTGTTTTTGTTTTGTATTTTGTGTTCTTTTCTGTTCTCCTCTGTTTTTTGTTTTGTTTTTAATTCTGTTTTGTTCTTTTGTTTTGTTCTGTTTTTTTATTTGTTTTGTTCTGTTCTGTTTTTTTCTGTTCTGCTCTGTTCTGTTCTGTTCTGTTCTGTTCTGTTCTGTTCTGTTCTGTTGTTTTTGTTTTGTATTTTGTGTTCTTTTCTGTTCTCTTCAGTTTTTTGTTTAGTTTTTATTGTTTTGTTTATTTGTTCTGTTTTGTTCTGTTTTTTATTTGTTTTGTTCTGTTCAGTTTTTTTTTGTTTTGTGTTTTGTTCTTTTCTGTTTTTTTTCTGTTCTGCTCTGTTCTGTTTTGTTGTTTTTGTTTTGTATTTTGTTTTCTTTTCTGTTCTCTTCTGTTTTTTTGTTTAGTTTTTATTGTTTTGTTTTTTTGTTCTGTTTTGTTCTGTTTTTTATTTGTTTTGTTCTGTTCAGTTTTTTTTGTTTTGTTTTGTGTTTTGTTTCTGTTTATTTGTATGACCTATGTAATGTCAGTGGAAAAGCAAAATAATTTCATACATAAAATTATAACATTTTGATTGAACAAAGACAAACTATTTTGGGCTGATGAATAGAAACTAAATAGGGTCACTTTATAATAATACATTTCATCGATGTAAGTGAGGGAAAAACATTATTTGATCTCCTGCTGATTTTGTACATTTGCCCACTGACAAAGAAATGATCGGTCATTTTAACATTTAATGAGTATAATAAGTATTTGATCCCCTATCAATTAGCAAGATTTCTGGCTCAGAGGTGTCTTTTATACGGATATTCAGAGGAGAACTGGATGAAAGTGTTCTGGTCAGATGAGACCAAAATCAAGCCCTTTCACATCAACTCAGCTCAGCTGTTTGGAGGAAGAGGAATGCTGCCTATGACCCCAAGAACACCGTCCCCACTGTCAAACATGGAGCTGGAAACATTATTCTTTGGGGGTGTGTTTCTGCTTAGGGGACAGGCCAACTGCACCGCATCAAAGGGAACGATGGACGGGGCCATGTACCGTCAAATCTTGCATGAGAACAGCCAGGGCATTAAAAATGTGTCACGGATGGGTATTCCAGCATGCCAGTGACCCAAAACACATGGCCAAGGCAACAAAGAAGAAGCACATTAAGGTCCTTGAGTGGCCTAACCAGTCTCCAGACCTTAATCCCATAGAAAATCTGTGGAGGGAGCTGAAGGTTCAAATTGCTAAACATCAGCCTCGAAACCTTAATGACTTGGAGAGGATCTGCAAAGAGGAGTGGAAACTACAAGAAACATCTGACCTCTGTGATTGCCAACAAGAGTTTTGCCAACAAGTACTAAGCCATGTTTTGCAAAATTCATGTTAATCAAAATGCTCATTAAAATGCAAATCAATTTTTTGAAATGTGTTTTTCTGGATGTTTTTTGTTGTTATTCTGTACTATTAAAAGTTTAGACTGATAATTTCTTTGTCAGTGGGCAAACATACAAAATCAGCAGGGGATTCAATTATTTTTTCCACACTGTACTTGTAATATGATGTAATATGATATGATATGCTGCTGATTTTCAGGTTCTAGTGTTTATATATGTATGTGTGTATGACTGGGTGTTGCATGTGCATTTATATGTGAGTGGTTTTAACCATACCTCACTGCTTAATTTTGTTCCAGCTCCTGTGCCATGTTTTATAATGATAATAAATAATTCATTGAAATACTTGAAAAATCTTACTTAAAGTTGACTTTAAGTAAAACTAAATGCTCAGTCCTAGTTTTAAGCAGTCCTAGTTTTTTATCTTTCTTTCTGTTGCCAGGTGGAAGGCAGGACTTTAGAGATGCCTCCGGTTGGTCATGTGACCCTGTACGTCCTCAGCGAGACTCCACATTCAGTGCGAGCCATGTGGGAGGCCCCAGCTAAACCCAACGGCAACCTGACCTACACAGTCCTCTTCACCGGGCCAGGTAAATCAAACTTAACTGCTCCCCTCACAACCTCCACATCCCCCCTCAGTTCCTCAGAGTAAACGCAACACTGCCTCCCTGCATGCTGCCTCTGCTACTTGTATTGACTTCTGCTGTTTTCCCTTTGTTTGTTTACAAACAAAAATGCTGAAAGGTCAGCGAACCTTAGCACACCCTGCCTGCGCAGTAATGGGCTTAAATGAATTGTTGTCGGCCTCCATTTTGCTCAGGCTTGCTGCCGGGTGCTATCGCAGGCTGTAAGGGCTATGGGAGGACACCAGTGCTCATCGCGTGCTCTTCTCCTCTCGTTCTTCACGGGATGAGAGCGGACAGGTTTGTTAAAAAGCGTAATGGCACACTCAAAAGGAATCTCCCACTGCTTGCTGCCCTGATCTCCGCTTGAGCTTCCCTTATGCTGGTTAGAGGATAAACGCTTGCCGTAATGAGAGGGTGAGGGGTGCAAACACACGTTCTCTATGTGAATCTGTCAAGCTCATGAATCAGTTGGTTCTGTAGAGGTATGAAAATGCTTGTCAAACACAAGTGTGCAGTCGCATTGTACAGTACATACTGAAAATGCATGCAATGCAACCTTTTTCTTTTATTGCTCCAGAGGGCTGATTTTATCTATTTTTAAGATTCAATTTGCATTCATATACTGTCAGTATGTGAATGAATTGAGTGTAATGCTGAACCCTGTGTCCCTCATTCTTTCTTTCACATATCCTGCTGGTAGGCATCCAAAACTGTGTGTATTCCTGGTCAAAGTCCAGCCAGTCTCAGATGAAAAGACTGACCTGCACCTCTATGTGTCAGCACTTCTTTTTGTCTGCCAGGCCAATAGAATAGATTGTCTCTCTCCATTAATCAAGAGTTCATCTGTACAGCTTACAGATTCTACACATTTAATCCTGCCAACAGACCCGTGTGTGCGTGTTACAGTATGTGTGGCAACCTAAATGAATACATTGACATTTTTATACCGCATAATCGTCCACAATCAGCAAATTATAACCCATAATGTGCTTGTTTGTGGAAAAAAAATAGGTTGATTCACAGACCGCCATATTACTCTGTCAGCGTCTAATTAAGCTGAGCTCACCTGATCGTTAATATTTGCGGGAGATCGCTTACAAAGCAATCACTCGGCCGCTTTGATGGACGCAGGCCTTACTGTGTATACACTTCTGCTGTTAGTACGGATAAAAAAAGAATCAAATTTGTCAGAGATTTGCCATTCAGCTGTCTTTTTTTTCTCTTTGTGTCATTGACTTATATACTGCTGAATATGTATCTTAAAGGGATAGTTCATTAAAAAATTAAGTTAGGTCAATAATTACTCACCCCTGTGTTGTTAAAAACCCGTAAGACTTTTTGTTCATCTTTAAAACAAAAATTAAGATACATTTTTATGAAATCCGAGAGCTCTTTGACCCCTAGACACCAACAGTACTACCACGTTGAAGGCCCAGAAAGGTAGTAAGGGCAATAGTCCATTTGACAGCAGTGGTTCAGCCTTAATTTTATGAAGCTACGAGAATACTTTTTGTGCACAAATAAAACAAAAATAATGACTTTATTCAACAATTTCTTCTCTTCCGTGTCAGTCTTTAATGCACTTTCATGAGAGTAATACGTTGCAAGAGCCGGCATTAATTATCATGAATGACAAACATTAAATTAATGACAAATAGGCATTAAAAATGTTTTTGTTTGTTGTTTTTTTGTAAAAGACCATTTTAAAGAAGAAATGCATATATTTATGTAGTGTCAAGTCTGATCTTTGAGAAAATATAAAGTGTACCATAAATTTGTGGTATGGTGTGACATAGCAAAAATTACTTTTACTCTTAATAGTATACAAATAGCACAAGAGAGATTTATCTTCATTGTTAGACACTTATTTTTATATACTGTTATTTATTCAATATGAAATCATAATTAACATAATTTTTCCCCATGACTTGTTGGACAATTTCAGACTAACTTTGACAACAAGATAAACTTTGCTGTCACCCGTTCAAAACTGCTGAAAATGGTAACATTTTTAGATGAGTGATATTTATATTTCCCCTGTTTTTTTAAAAGATATTTTGAGATAAAAACAAATCTGTTTTTACAGTATAAAAACCATTACGCCTATGGAATGTCCGCATAAAACATGGAAACACAACGTGTGTGTGTGTGTGTGTGTGTGTGTGTGTGTGTGTGTGTGTGTGTGCACCTGGTATTTATCTTGTTATGTTAAATTACTGTCTATATTTCCATGTCCTCTCTTTTACACAATTTCTCTCCCGAAATTCTTTCTGTTTCGAAAAAAAAATCACATTTTATACTTATTTTAATGACACTTTATAACAGTTTTCTATATTAAAGTTTTCTGCAAAAACATCAGAAAATAGTTTAATTATTCTATTTTTTTTAACACAAAAATGATCAAAAAAAGAATGAAGGAAAGTTAAACAAATCTAATGTAATTATTTAAAATGCTTCTCAAAGAGACCTTGTCCTCTGGTGTGACATCTTTGTCCTGTGGTGTGACGGTACAGATGTTTCAGCTTTTTTGTGTCAATTAATGGCCTTGCTATTCCGAGCTAACCTGTCATTAGTGGTTAGCAAGACACATTTGCATAATTTTCTATGATTACATAATTTAACATACAGTTTTTAGTTTAAAAAAATGATTAAGCGGTGTCACACCAAAGAACAACAAAACATAACACTTTTATAGTTACAATTCTGAGATAAATATTTACCATGTTCACATGTCATCGGCTTGACAGGGGGCTTCAGTAACATGATCATGAATGGGGTCCTTCAACTAATTAAAGTTTTTTTTCTGTAATTGGCCGATTTAAAATCAGATTATGGTGTCACACCAGAGGACATGGTTTTCAGAGACAAAATTCCTAAATATATAGGTAAAAAAAATGATTTCCATTTACTGAAATATACACTTATTAACATTTTTATGCTTTTCTTCTTAATTTATAGAAGTTGTAATTTATTGAACCATGCTAGAGACACACACCATGGGACAATTTTGAGATTTGGCTCAAAAATGTTTTAAATTAAATAACACTGCAGATTTTGTAACAACAGGTCCATGCAGGACAAAAATGCTTAGTGATTTACTGCATTTTTAATAACCACAATATTAATTGTTATACACTAATAATTATTTTTATCTTGTGGGATGGTGAAAATGCCATGTCACGTCAACAACCATCCAACTGCAGTTTTTAATTAATCAGGCACAATTAATTAAACTCTGAGAACAAAATATTGTAATGAACTTAAATGGCTAATGGCACATAAGTATGAAGACATTTTCAAACATGCTACTTTTTGAGAAAACCGTATTATACAGGCCTTACTTTGTCTACTTCTGCTGCTCATATGAATAAGTAACCATTGCCATTCACCCGCTGTTTTCTTTCATTGTATCACTGAGTTGTATACTGCTGAATCTGTAACTTAATATACCAGTGGTTTGCTATGGATCCTCTCAGCTTGCAGGCCAATCTGAGGTAGTGTGCAGCCCAGCCAGACTTAAAAGTAGCTATCTGACAAGCAGGACGAGCAGCTTACGGACTCAAGATTGTAATCTCCTAGTACAAGCAGATGGAAGTGACCTCTCACAAAGGCAGCCACGTCCCCCCTCTCATAGAGCAAGAGCTTTGAAGTATTCTTCTGAGCAGAGAGAGCAAGATTATGATGTGCAGGGGGATTGATTTGAGAGAGCGAGATCACCGCCAGTGGACTCTTCCAACCAAACTCCTGTTTTCCCTTTGTCGTGCCACGCGTGATTCGTCGTATTTGTTGTTGCTGTTTTCACAACGCTACCTCTGATGGAGATGATAGCTTACGTTGAGTGTGAAGTAGTGTTTTTATGCTTTTTCTTGGCTTCTTTGATTATATCATTGGCTCCAGAGGGTTCAGCACTGTTTATTTTTGTATTATTGTGGAGTGTTTTGTTTCGAGAGGGAGGGTTTGTTCGCACCAGGCTAGCAGGGTCAGATGCACAGGCGTCTCACTCTCACTCGCTTTCTGTCTTTTGTGCCGGAGAGAAGAAGTTTAAGCGATTTCTCCCAGTGGATTGCTGGAGAATTTATCGGCGGGTGGCTGGCTATCACAGATTAAGGGAAATGTCGATCAGTAATGACCCCTCTACATGTTAGTATTGCAGTAAAGCCAAGCTTTTATGTCAAAAAAATCGGAGCGGGGGCTATTACACATGACAGGGGTGATCAAGGGACTGTGGACCGAGGCTAGCATTATTAAATATTGACTACTCCTGTGATTTATGTAGAGCTTCGGGGAAAAAGTGACTTTTTAACCGTTATATATTCTTTAGTCTCCAAACCCTTCCATTTATCTCTTCGTGGAAATAAAGTATGTGTTGGCCGCATATTTCTTACTCCCAGCTGAAAAAGGGGGGAAAAACTCTTGCCCTTAAAAAATGAGACGGTTGCTGTTGCGGCAGTTCATTTTATAAAACGCCAAAAGCGAAATAGGTAAATTGGAAGCAATTATAAGCTTTGACTAAAAAAAAGGGCTGAGCTAGTTGTAGATGACAGAGAATGATTCTTTGAGGGCATAGAGCTCAGATAAATTCATTAAGCGTGTTTATTTTTGCTTAAACAGGTAATTCTTAGAAGTTTTTCTTCTTCCACTTGCACTGTAATGTAAAACGTCTGCTAAAGACTTGGAGGAGAGATACATTTGTAGGCTTCCAGTCATTGGGGCACTTCATGCCTATTGATTTCTTTATGATGCTGCATTTCAAGCCCTTTAGATGGGGAAAGGGTGGAGGTTATGGACTCTGCTTGCACACACGTCTTCTTTCCTCCTCGTCCCATGAAGGTAGAAGTCTATCTGGTCCAGAGGAGAGGTGAGAACTTGGGGGAATTAATTCCCTTTTAATTTGCAAGCAGGGCCGTATATCCTGCGGTCGATTGCATTACAGTAAGTGGTGGTGACTGGGGACTTGGAGGCTTGGCTCTTGACCTCTTGGTTAATGTGCACACATGCATGGGTCTGACTGAAAGCATTACAGCCAATGAGTGGGAGTGTTGAGAGATGTGTTTGAATTTCTGTAATGGTATGCTGGAAGTATCTTTAGCATGTACTGTTGTTAAAGTCATGATGTAGTGGAAGTAGTAACAGGTCATTTCTTCTGTATTGTGTCGTATGTCCAAGTAAAACAGATTATTGAAAATAAAAAAATGTAGCACAGAAATGAATTGTTCACAAAAAGATTAATACCATACATTTAGAAACAGATTTTAAGAAAAAACAGACTTTAAATGTGAAGGGTGTAATTCCAGTGCTATTTGAGCTACCGAATAGAAAAAAAAAATTAATAATAATGACTGTTTTCAAACAGTTTTCCCAAACACCATCTGCCAATGGCCAAACAAGCACATAGCCTCACCCCGAAGCTCACGCCATTGACTAAGCCAGTGTTGCTGTTGTTAGGCTGATTTAATAAATGCAGAGCAATGTTTTTGGGTGAAAAAAACAAATATTTGACTGATTTATAGCAGTATCAGCATATTAAAGGGATAGTTTATCTTACAAAAATTAAAATTTCTGTCATTAATTACTCACTCGCATGTCCTTCCAAACCCTTAAGATCTTCGTTCATCTTTGGAACACAAATTAAGAAGAAATAAGATTTTTGATGAAAAATGATAGCTTTTAGACCCTGCATATACAGCAACGCAACTGACAAGGCCCAGAAAGGTAGTAAAAACATTGTTGAAATAGTCCATGTGATATCAATGGTTCAACCAGTTTAATGAAGTTATGAGAATACTTTCTGTGCACAAAAAAAAATAAATAAATAATAATAATAATAAATAATAATAATAATAATAATAATGACTTTATTCAACAATTCTCTTTCATGTTGGTCTTTGACGCACGTTCACTAGAATACTACAACATGTGTGTGGTGCTGCTAACGCATGAGTCGATGTTAGTCCAGTTCATTGTCTGTATATTATTTTTGTTTAAATAAGTAAGGCTTGGTAAAAAAAATTGCAAGTCATCCTCTCTGCAAAATACTGACACATAATTTCTTCTGAACTGTGTTGTGAAACGGATTGTCCAAAAAAAAAAAAAAATTAGGGCAGGGAACATACAGTTAAAAAACACATTTTAAAGGTGAAGTGTGTAATTCCAATGCTATTTGTGTTCCATGCAGATAGCCCCACCCCCAAGCTTACGCCATTGGTTGAGTGTTAGTGTTACTGTTGTTAGGCTGGCTAAAATGCTCAAACAGAGCAATGTTTTGGGGTGAATAAAATAATATTTGACTGACTTATAGTTGTGTCTGCATATTAAATAGATAGTTCACTCAAAAATGAAAATTCTGTCATTAATTACTCATCCTCATGTTGTTCCAAACCTGCAAGACCTTTGTTCATCTTTGAAACACAAATTAAGCTATTTTGGATTAAAAATTATGATTTTTTGTTTTGTTTTTTTTAGATGATGGTTGAACCACTGATGTCACATGAACTATTTTAATGATGTCCTTAATACATTTATGGACCTTGAACGTGTCAAGTCAAGTCACCTTTATTTATATAGTGCTTTTTACAATACAGATTGTGTCTAAGCAGTTTTACAGTATCAAATAGGAAGGTAGTGCAATAATGCAAAAGGAAACGGTTACCATTTTTCATTTAAAGCGAGTTAATCGTTGAATTCAGTGATGTTATCATCCCACTCAGTTCAATTAGTATACAATATCACTGGAAAATAAGTGTCCCAACTGAGCAAGCCAGAGGCGACAGTGGCAAGGAACCAAAACTCCATCGGTGACAGAAATGGAGAAAAAAAAACCTTAGGAGAAACCAGGCTCAGTCGGGGGGTCAGTTCTCCTCTGACCAACAATCAAACAAGCAATTTGTAACTGTAGAGGTCATCTATAGGTGCTTATCCACCATCCGGATATGGACTGAATCAGGGGATTGCAGTGACCATCTGATCAGGATACAGACTGGATCTGATACAGACATGTCAGAGACGTGTCAGTGGCATTGCTGTCTATGCAGGGTCTGAAAGCTCTCAGCTTTCATCAGAAATATCTTAATTGTGTTCAAAAGATGAACACAGGTCTTGGGGGTTTTAAATGACATGAGGGTGAGTAATTAATGACATAATTTTCATTTTTGGGTGAACTATCCCTTTATGTCTGTGTGTCTGTAAGCCTTTTTTTAGGTTGTGAATTTGTAATGCAAAGTTACACATTTCTGAATCATTTCATTGTGTTTTATTTCGATAATGCTTGTTACAGCTAAGTATGTGAGCATCTAGGTTGTTTTTAATGGATTTTCTCTGTTTCATATTTTTAATACAGCTCTTTATAAGGCTTTTACCAGATTGACAATATGCTCACTCACTATTTTTTTTTCTGCCATTATTTTAAAATTGTATTTCTATTTTTGCCACTGTGTGTGTTTTTTTTTGTTTTTTTTGTGGATCCGGCTTCCTGTGTGTTGAATCAATGTCTGGGCTGGCAGAGCAATCAATCCCCATTTCTGGATTAAGACCCAGACAGCCAAAGCCTGGGCTTCCCTGTGTCAGCAGGGCACTGCGGTTCACACACACACACTCAGAGTGCAACAGAGTGTCCGTCGTCTTCTCAGTCTAAAAAGGGTCAATGTGCTTAAAAGGTTTTTTTTTTTTTTTTGAGATTTAATGTTTGAAAATAACATTCCTCTAATTTATAGGATATGTTTGATCTGTGAATCAAATGGCAGTGTATCATGCTGACACCTCGCTGTCGATGATCCAAGAAAATTGGATCTGTATTTAGGAGCTTATCGGCAAAATGATCATCATCCAAGTTCCTGAAGATGTCCGCAGGTCAGCATGGCTCTGATCCTTTGATGGGCCTTTATATGGATGTTAAATTGCATCTCTGTGTGTTTCAGGTGAGAACTTCAGCAGTTTTGAAACGCCGGACACAGAGACGAGAGAGCTGCTCAGCACCAGTAAAGAGGACCAGTGGGTGTCCATAGGAGGACTGCTGCCGTATTCTAATTACACTGTGCTGGTGAAGGCCTGTAACAGTCAGGGCTGTGTGGAGAGCTTTCCCACAAGCGTTTCTCTCCCACCAGGAGGTCAGTACCAAACACAGCTTTCTGTAATAGAACACCATTTACATTTGTTGTACATGGACTAGGTAAATTGACACGTGGCGCACGTTGATTGTTCATTGGCCATTCTACTGTACAGAATTGGTCCAAACCAATCAAAAGGAAAAATTTGGGGGAAATGAACAAAATTGTAAGTATAGTTATGCACATTTTTTGTATTCTAGTATGTTTTAGTAGTGTTTTGGTATGCAAGTAAAAAAAAAAAAAAAAGGGGAGATTACTACCGAAAGATGGGATGTTTTGTCAAAAATAAAGTATACTGAACTATCAACTAAGATGTTATCATCAGTTTTTGGTTCAGTGTTTATTCAAACTAATTAATCCTTAACCTTGAAATCAGTATGATCAACTTTTTGCCTTTTACAATGAGAAATTGTATTCACATACAACAAATCTCATAAATTTCATTGGAATTTTGTTAAAAATTTAGTTGTAATCGATTCACCTCTGAAATTTATAAAATAGCAAAAAATATATATTTACAGTGTAGATGTAAGCAAAATCTTAATGGTCAATATAACCCTTCTAATTAAATTATATATTACTGTGTTTTGATGACAAATTTGGGGAGAGGACAAATATTCCAAAACTTTCTGAAAATACAATATGAGAATTAGCACATTTACTATTAATGTGTACCTTGGATATAATACAATTTGCATACTTTTTTTTTTTTTTTTTTTGTCAAGGTGTTTCCAGCTGTGACTTTGGACCAATTCTGTAGATTGGCTCATATAGATTAGATTTTTTGTTTATTCAGAGAATAATTATTGCAATAACCATTTCTTCCAAACACAATTTTTTATTTTATTTTATTTTGGGTGGAAGGGGCACTTGCTTTATTGAATGTACATCTAGAAATTCTTAGGAAGAGAAAGCAGGAATTAAATCAGGTCTTGTTGCAGGCCAGACTTGAACCTGTGTCATTTGAATAAGCACGGCTTAACGTATCTGGAGTATGTGACAAGTAATGCACATGTCTCTAGAAATGTGGGGTGAAAAAATTTTATTATTAGATAATGAAATATGAAATCGGAATAGGTTGAAAGTTATAAAATCTAAATGATTCTCAGAAATCTCATAAACTGCACTGGCTGAAACATCAACATCTGCCAGAAAGCTGACAAGAATATGATTAGCGCAGTTAGTTGTAAATCAATATGCAGTAACTCACTGGGATTTTGTACACAAACTAAAATGATGCAATCTCCTGATATTGATTTTTTTTCTCCTTCCAAAACCTATCTTCATAAGTAAAATGTGTTTTTTTTTTTTGAATACACAATTTAGAAAGGCTCTATTTCCATAATATAGCCATGTTCTTCATTAGCAGACAGCCTGTAAACTTCAGCCCTGGCTCGTCATATCTGACGCAGAGCTACATGCTCTCTGCACTAATGTTTAATCACATGCCTCCACACAGGCTGAGAGCGAGCTGTTTGATCAGGCTGAATCTTCTGGGCCCCGTAACACTGCTTTGTACGGGGCCAGCGGGGAGACATTGGACATCTGCTGGCTGACAGAGAACAATGCCCGCTGCTGGTGATCTAAAGACATGCCATTTCCTGTCTATGGCAATGGCAGATAAGAGCGTATGCACACAAGAGTAGCCACTATAAGTTTATTGCCACACTAAGGAGCCACACTTTCCCACTGTTAAATTGTTGTTGATTTTAATTATGACTCTTATGGCTCCAGAATGTTCTTTTTTACGACCTTCTCAGGCAAATGAAAGGTAACAACTCATTGGTTAAATAGGCCTTGGTCCATCCTTCCTTTTACTTAATGGTGTGGGAACTTATTAAGCTGATTTATACAGAGAATGGCTGTTGGGAAGCATGTGACACACACTGGGTTATATGTGTTTAAGGGAAGGGTAAATTACCATGGAGGAGATAAAAAAAGACAATTTACTGATTTCTGCCTTCCCAGCCCCCCTTTTGTGTTCAGTGGGAAGGAATGGTTCGAAAAGAGGGGTCAGTGGACTAGTGTTTCTTCAGATGAGGATGGATATTCAGTGCAGACGTTACTTTTTATCTTTATAATTCATGTTTGATATTTCTCCTTTCAACACATTTAATGACTGTTTCTATCGACTGGAGACAGTGTTTGACAGTCTAAAAGGAGCACAAACAATGACTAAAGTCATTCCATTACACAACACACTTAACGACTGGTGAGTCACAACTGGACAAATTCTGCCGAACCAAAAACAAAACAAAAATCAACTCCCAAAAACCACAGCTCCCACCCCACCAAATACAAGACTGCTGATTTTATTTGAAACCTATTTTACCTATTAAACGTTAAGGTTTGTTTTATTTTTCTTAGTTTGCGCTTGATAATGTTTAACAGAAAACATTAGCTTTCCTGCTATGTTGGTGATCCTAATAAATATCACAGCAATGTGTCTTGAATATGTTTTGCATTGGAATTATTGTATGAGTAGACACATTTCATTATGTCTTTTCAAATGCCTAGGTCTATGTTTAATTTCTAGTGCTATTTTTAAATATTTATTTAAGCAGTAATATATAAATTATCTCATGTAGGCCTATGTCTGAAAGTAAAAACGGTAGGCTATTTTTTTCGCTACATTTCCTGAATTACTGATTATAACAAAATAAAAGGCACTGTAATTTCTTCATCCATTTGATACAAAACTATTACATACAATTAATAAATATATATATATAAAATAATGTTATTTTGTCATATTAATGATTTATGAATTTATTTATGAAAACTTAGTTTTGAAGTATAGCCAGGCTATTCGTTATGTTTGTATATTCGTTAGCCTAGCCTAAAGTTGATTTAATATTCTTCATAAAAGTAAAATAAAAGAATAAAGAATAAAAATAATAAAAGTTAAGAAAAAAATTGAATGAGCCTGTAGTCTATAGACAGGGCTATAGGCTATTTTTTTCTTAACTTCTATTAGACTGCAGATCGAAATAAAATAATTCTTGATAATCTTTAAAATGAGAGAATCACTGACATAATTTAGGCTGTACTTTCTTTGACTGCACAAAAAAAAAACTTTTAAAAAGTTTAAACTATTAGAAACTTTTTAAATTTGCTGTGTTAACTTATAAATTGAAAGAAAGACAATAAATAAATCACAAAAAGTACAATCAAGATTTTAAAAAATGTTTGACAGAATGAATGCTGAATGAATCTCCACTGCATAGCCGCATACAATTGCTGGTGTCAATCGCAAATATTAAACATGTTTAAAAAAAGTTAAGATGATAATCTTTAGACACCACACACTTTGCAACTTTTTCTGTTGACTGCAAACAGTGACTTAGCCCAACTGGAACAGACCTGGTCCGAAAGTGAACAAGAAGTGATAGTTGCTTTGTCCTACACTGTAAAATTATTAGAGTAGGATTAAGTAAATTTAACAGCATGTTTTTTTTGTTTGTTTGTTTGTTTTTTAAGTAAAAGATAAGCAATAAGCAGATACGTAATGTTTACTTACACATGTTCAAGTAAATTTTATTTAGTCTTTGTAAATTTTTCTTGAATAATGCATATAAAGAATATACACAATAATTTAGTAAGCAGTAAGTAGTTTTTTTAAACCTGAAAATTTTCTCACCCACATGTCATCCAAGATGTTCATGTCTTTATTTTGTCAGTCAAATTAAGGTTTTTGAGGAAAACATTCAAATATTTATCTCCATATAGTGGACTTCAAAGGGGATCAGCGGGTTGAAGGTTTCAATGCATTGTCAATGCAGCTTCAAACAGCTCTACACAATCCCAGCCGATGAATAAGGGTCGTATCTAGTGAAACAACCAGCCATTTTCTTTAAAAAAATTAATTATTTATGTACTTTTAAACCACAAATGTTGTCTTGCACTAGCTCTGTAATGTGCATCTACGATTTCACGCATTACATAAACACACTGGGAAGGTTACGGGTGGTTCGTTTTTCTCCTATGTATTTCAAAAATGTAGGGTAGGGCGAGAATATCATTTTGTTCTTTTCTTCTCTTTTTGTTCTTTGTTTAAAATTGTCTGACGTTGTTGTTTTACCTTTTAGCATTTTGTTTGCTTTGTAAACACTGGGTCGGCACTTCCACCTACGTCACGCGTGACCTTTCCAACATGAATATGTAATGCGTGAAGTCCAGCTGGTGGAAGACGAGCATTTGTGGTTGAAAATGTTTTTTTGTTTTTTTTAAATGACCGATTTCTAGTTTCACTAGATCAGACCCTTATTCCTCGGCTGAAATTGTGTAGAGCCCTTTGAAGCTGCGTTGAAACTGCAGTTTGGATCTTCAACCCATTGGTCACCATTGAAGTCCACTATATGAAAAAAACAAATCAATCTCATAAATGATCAGGAAATTTTAATCCAATCCTTTAACAAATATAAAAATAACAAATTGCATCTAATTTGGCTCATATGTAAAAGTAATGACCAGACCCTTTTTTTTGGGGCAGATGACTGTAAATTCCCCAGGACCCATGCATTCACACACACATTTTTCCTGATCAAAGAGACTGGCGAGACATGTCTTTTGACCTGATAACCACCTTTGCTTTGTTTAAACGTTCTGTGACAATTATCATTCTGCCTGTACCTGAAAGGAAGATCATATTCCTGTAGGGAAAAGAAAATGAAGTTGCTCAGACACGTTTCATGAACAAACATCAGCATTTGAAACCCCAGAGCTGCGCCGTTGTCTCATCTCTCACGGAGCTGAACGCAACGCTCATTCCCAGAGGAGTGCGTATGGATTGAGGATTGATTCGGGGGAATGGGACATGGCCTTGCATGTTCTTAGATGATGAAGCTGACCTGTAAACGCCACTCCACGTTAATGCTCAGCCTTTAAATACAGACCAATCGCTCTCCGATGGCCCTGTTAAAAACCAGCAGCACACCCAAGTTAAAGTTCTGCGGAATTGTTCAAGTTCAACACAAAGACACAAGAAGTATAAATTTTAAATACCACACGTTTCCCTCCACTTCTTTCAGTAGATCTTTTGGTTTGTCTTAGCTGAACTGAAGCCTTGTCTCAAACTGTCCTTGTTATATCAAAGAACAGACGGAGTAGAAGGCTTAGGATACAGACGAAACATAAAAGTGCATAGTTTAAAATGATTAGTGACACTTTTGATATACCTGAGGAAGGAGGGAGGTGAAACAAAGGAAGCTTCATGCCGACTGTTTGATGAAATAAGGCTGTGAGGAATTAACTCTTTTGTCAATGGGGTGTCTTACTCTCGTTAGACTCTCCTTCTCAGTGTTTCTCTCTGTCTTTTTCCCTCTTTACAAACTTTAGGAAAGAAATCAAATGCTTTGAACATATTGTTCTTTCCTTATTGTGCAGAATGTACAGGTTAACACCAATGTTTTTTTGGTACAGTAGTGTAGACAAGGGCATACGCGAGCATACACTGTATGAAACCAGTTTTTCTAAAGATTTTTTCTATGCTCACCTAATGATACGTGACCATGGCAGCTGGAACAACATTTTAGAATTTGGTCTGCAACTATTGTGCTTTTTTCATTTATTCAAAAGTTTTTCGTTTGTAAGATTTTTTTTTTTGTTTGTTTGTTTTTGACAAAAGGCTTCTATGCTTACCAAAATATTTTTATTTTAGTTATTTTTTATTTAATATTATTTTATTTTTCAAAGCTTTCTTACTGTTTTAGATCTTTTCCATACCACTCTCATATTTATTTTAGCTAGGGAATTGTTTCAAATAATAATATTTATAATATTTTAAAAATAAAATATTTTTACAATATAATATAACTGTTTTAATATATTTTAAAATGCAATTTATTCCTGTAATCCAAAGCTGAATTTTCAGCAACCCTTATTTTAGTCTTCAGTGTCACATGATCCTTCAGAAATCATTCTAATATTCTGATTTGCTGCTCAGAAACATTTAGTATTATTATTATTAGGTGCGTTCGACTTAACGCAGCGCTGCGCAGCTCGATCAAATTCTGACTTGAAGCAGTGCATACTGGTTCGAAATTTTGTCCGACTTGAGACGACAGCATGTGACTGTCACGAGTGGGATCAAAGTACTGCGATTGCGATTCGAGACCAGCCAGCTAACTTAGCCGCCACAGTTTTATCAGAGCGGCTGCAGGAGCTTTGATGACAACACAGCCGTTTCAGGATTGGCCAGATTAATGGCATGACAATGATCACGTGTGTTTCGTGTTTATTCTAACCTTTTTAAATCCAATAATGGCCACACATCTGTGTTTTTAGAACAGTATAAGCTTTTTTACTGTACTCACAATGTTATATTGAGTCACGTTTATCATAAGACAATCATTTATACCCCCATTTTATTAGTATTTAAATAGTATATGTTTATGCTGAAGTTTATTCTTGAACAGATAAAAAGTGTTTCTGTTGCTCATGAAAATGTTTCTGAAACATCTGTGTATTTGACAAATATTGCATTTTATTTACTTCATCTGTGATAGATTACGCAAACACTGCGTGAGTGCACTACCGAGAGCAGAAACTGTCCAACTTGACATACGTTTTTAAAAACATCTAAAAATCTTACTGTTCACATACTTTTGACCAGCAGTGTATATACAGTAGTCAGCATTTGAAGTGGATCAAATCCTTTCATCAAAGTTGTCCTAAAACAAAACAATACCTGTTTTTGTCCACTTCAGTTTTTTGCTCCACTTCAAATGTAGACTACTTCAAATGTATTTAAATATATTCTGTTGTATATTCCACTATTCAAAAATCTAACATTTAATTAAATGTGTTTATTGACATTTCAATTGTATTATAAAGTTTAAAGTAGTGTTTCTGAAGTATAATCAACTTAATTATGTTTTAACATGATAACCTGATAATTCCATACTTTTTAGAGAAGTAGGCCTATGCCATGCCAGCAAGAAAGTTTCTGACGCTGACAGTGCAGAAACAGCCTTTTGTGCTATAACATACAGGTATACTGTAGGCATATGATAAAGTACTATATCTACAGAAAGCAGAAGTGTGCTTTACATGAGGTAGAATTTAACAAATGTGGCTTTTGTCACCTTTTACTTATTATCTGTGTGGACTTGGTGGTCTCTTGATAAATTCACAGTTTGCCCTCTTCTTCAGTCAGTGCTACACCACTGCTGCTGTGTGTGTGTGTGTGTGTGTGTGTGTGTGTGTGTGTGTGTTGGTGTTCAGGTCCAAACTATATGAAGTAGTATTGGCATCTCTGAGCTGCAGCAATCTGTAGGGACATGGTCCAGACCTGTCCATATGCTCATCATCATCATTATGTTTATGACTGGTTGGCCGGGCTTTGCGCTGTTTATTCCTGCCCAAAAGCCATAGAAGCAAAGGCAGATGGAGGAAAAGGGTGAAATGGCTTTTATCCCCGAGTCCGTCCAGCAAAGCCCTATCCACTCTTCTCAAAGCAGCAGCAGCCTCCCTCTGCCGAGCTTTTTCTTGCCTAATACAAGCCACATGGACATTATGAAAATTGCAGCTTGGCAGTAAAACTAATTTTGGAGCGCTGACTTGAGTGATGAGACTGACCCCCGCTGAGCATGAGCCACGTCCCTGTTCCTGCATGCCAGCCTACGTAGCGTTGGGTTCAGACGTCCACAGCGTCTCTTCCTTATCCGTTCAATCAGACTGTCACCCTGTCCTCCTAAATGACGCATGGGTACGTCAAGCTTCGAAACTCCCACAACAGCTTGGCATATCCATACTCTTTATTGACATAATTGGCAGTTCCATCGCTCATCAATCAAAGTATTAACATCTTTTTTTCTTGCCATAATGTCAATGAGTTGATCTCATTTAGTTCGTTCTCTGTACACCAGAGACCATGCAACCAGGATTCAGTCTCACCCTCATAACCTTTTGTTTTGCTTGTTTTTTAGCACTTCGACCATCACAGGCGTATTCAATTCTAATTCGTATTCTATCGAGGCGATTCTATTTCAGCACGGCCAAAATGACTTAAGTAATCAACAGTTATTGAGTTCTTGTGGCTGGACAAGAGGAGGGTTGATTGAGAATGAGACTTCACTTAGGGAAAGGACTTCACTTGGAGCATTGGAGTGCTGTATTATTGAGGCTGATGCTGACTAGATTGCTCCTCAGAATAGATGATTTTTGCCTGGAGTCCTCCCTAAGCACTGAGACAAGACCCAGAATCAAGATGTTTTCTTTCTTGATGGGTGAGACGTTTTCATGCGCTTCCAGGCAATTTTGTAATATAGTCTTAGTGTCTTGTAGATAGAAAATTGCAAATCATGAAATCCACATGCAGAATTTTTGTATTGTATAATTGTATTTATTTTGAAACATTTAAAACAAAATATTAGATTAAATTAGATGATGAAAAGTACTAATATTGTGATATGATTTGACATATGTGCGCATAAGGGGTTGTGTGTAAGTTGCTCTGACCAGAGAGATTGTGTTGAGGACAGATAACTATCACTGTAAATAGAGGCCGCAATATTATCTGCGGGACTGATGGTGCGTTGGGCCAGAAGCAAGGCGAGGAGGCTCAGAAGGGGCCAGAAAGTCCTTGTAAATCAGAGGCACGGAGAGCTGACCGCACCATTAGACAAGTGCCATTCACATTCTCCACCCGTCTCTTGACTCTCTCTTTAAAACAGAGAAATTCTCTAACCTCTCTGTCTCTCCCTCTCTCTCTCCAATCTGTGATATGCACAGATTAAAGACGGCCATGATTCCTCACCAGCAGAATATTAAATCTTTTTTTTTTTTTTTATCATTTATCAAATACAGTGGAGATCAAAATTAGATAACAATCAATCACTTGATTTTTTTCAGATTTGTTTTTTATCTTTATATATTATATATTAAGATTAGGAATATTAGAAAAGATGGATCTCAAAATCATACAGTCGTTGTTGGAAAGGGTTCAAATACAAAAAAAAAAAAAAAAAAAAATGCTGAAAAACCAAAGAATTTGTGAGACCTAACAGATTTTTCAAAAAAACAGCAGACAGTTTAACTGTTTAGGACAAACAAGGTCTCAACACCATCACTGAACAAAAAAAGGATCCAACTGTGGATCATTCAAGTAAGAACAGTATTAAGAATCAAGGGGGTGTCAACTTTTGAACAGGGTAATTTGTATGAATTCAACTATTATTTTCTCTCGTGGACTATATGTAAACATATTTTGTGTGAAATATCTTATTCAGGTCAATACTAAATAAACAATAACATGCATTTTGTATTATCCCTCTTATTTAAGTAAAATAATTAACATTTTGCAGATTCTGAAGGGGGTATATAAACTTTTGACCTCAACTGTATCTGTATGAGAGCCCCACCTCTGCTGCAGAAAGCATCTCCCAAACCATGACACTTCCTCCTCCACCTTTCACTGACTTCTTTACGCATTCGGGATTCAGTCTTTCCCCAGTTTGATGCTGAACAAAATGTTTCCCATCAGACCCAAATAAATGAATATTGCTCTCATCACTAAGGTGTTGAGACTTTGGACCAGTTCTTCGCTCTCCTTACAACATGCTCCTCATAAAAGTTGAGCTTAGCTGTTTAATTCATTATAAATCTGCAATATTCGAGAAATCACATATTTGGATTGACCAACTTCACTTGAGATGGCTGAAAGGGTCATCCCTTTGTCCTTCATCTGGACAGCCTGCCATTAGAGGGTTTCGGTCACTTTAGAATGGCTTATCATCTTGCACAGTCAGTTAAAAATGGAACGCTAGGCTGCCATTTAAATAAGGTTTGTCAGATAATTAAGGGAATTAACACCAGGAGCCAGATTAACACCAATAACTGGAATATATCTGAAAGTGTTTTGACCAGTGTTGTTTTTCAAATAAGTTTTTTTTATTTTTTATACTGAATATATATTTTTTTATTCAAAATATATTTCACTTATGAAATATGCTAACAAAAATGCACTTTTACTGTTGTTAGGTTAAGTTCATGTAGGACTAAGCATTGACCTTGAAAATCTTTTGATGAATAAACAAAAACTACAACAGTATTGGCCGGCGACAGCCTATGACGTTACTGCGCATCATTGCTGGTGCGACCGCATAATATAAACGGGCGCCGGTCAAACACATCATCCGCTTCTTTGTCTGAAGCTAATGACGAAGCATGGCGTCAAGTCCTAGAGGATGCAGTGTCTCGTTCCCTTCTCAGAGAACCATGATTACATTCATAACCTGAGACCTTCCCTTTCGAGGGATATTGAACTGTGTTGATTGCTATGGGGAACGGGTATACCTAAGCTGCCATGCTGAGGGAAGAGCAGGCTAAATATTTGGGCAAGCACTAAGTACCAGCTCTGCTCACCATTTAAGGTGAGGGAGCTGCCCTAATGACGTCCAGTGGCTGTCAGTGACTAAGTCCCTTCGACCAAAGGCCTGAGCCGCAAACCTAGACTTACCAGCAAGGACAAGGCTAATCGAAGCCTGACCTAGAGGCAGGGCTCAGGCTTGGAATCAGATTTCTTTAAGGGATGTAGTCAGACTCTAGCTCATAGCCTAACTTCTCAATAATGGGTACGAAGCTGAACGTGTGATCCCCACCATACAGGATTTGAAAAAGAACACAGGAAGCTAGTGTGCATTCTTACCACAACGTGGATTTATAGGACGTGCCCACATTAGTAGTGTGGACACTCAGCCGTTCAAGAAGGAGACTCTGACAGCAAAGAACAAATCCCCCCTTTTTTGGGCAAGGTTCTAAGTTTTCAGGGAGCAGGCCTGTGCTCAAAGTGACCCTCTGGAGAGGGGAGCACTAAATTGCTCTGGTAGAGCACTGCCAGGGTGAAACACCCTGGAGCAAAATTCTATCCTCAGAAAGAATGCTCGACAGGGGACAGCATGCTCATGGGAGACCCTCAATCTTCAGGGGAGCAAGGTAGGCTGATGATAGCATTCCACCAAAGGCTACAACCTGGTAATCGTCAGACCCATAGGGCACAAAGGACCTTCCCTAGTGCTAGAGAGGTATCGTGCGATCCTTCCAGGAGTGGCATGTTCTCAAAGACCCCCGGTAGAGGGCTCTTTGCCATGCACATGCAATGTCAGAGAGACATCACAGGGGCACAAAAGCCCTGATGGCCTAGGCTGCTTGTCATATGGAGCTTCAAAAGACCAAGAGGTCTGTGCAACTTCCACGCAGCCTGTGTGGCGGAAGGCGAACACAACGGGTGGCAGCAAGCGGCCAGCTAATCCGATGAGGCAGGAAGCTCAGACAAATGTTAGAAGTTGCAGGGTAGATACCCATCTCTCACATAGAGAGGAGGATCTGACTGTTCTGCCCAAGGGTAGTATGCTTAGCGACCCCGCCTCGGCGAGGGAAGCACTACCAACGGGGCGAAGCGCTATCAAGCATATCTGATGTGTGGAAAAGGGTAGGTGCCTAGGCTTCCATGGAAGGGGGGACCTACCCAGTATGCTCTAGGATGGTGTGCTACAAAACCCTGCCTCGGCGAGGGGAGCACTGCTGGGGAGGGGGGCCTTTGGTTAATCGACAGTTGTGCTAGATCTGAAGAGCTACTGGCCCTCAAGCCAGTCAGGGAGGGTTTCCACAGAAACACTTCTCGCTGAGGCTCTGGAAGGACAGTGAAATCCAGCTCCCAGAGCAATGCTAAAAATGTGAAACATATCTGGTGGTTACCTGAACATAAGAGCCAAGGTCCTAGTGTTGAGGGGTGTGACAGGGAGACAGTAATCAGGAGACTACACCTGTAGCGCCTAGCAATGGTTGCAGGATAGCAAGATGTCCAGACCAAATCAGCCAGGGGTCCGGCCGACAAAGAGGTCCAAAAACCTGAAACACAGAAAGGACAGACAACCCCAATCAATGAATAATAAATCTGAACATGAAGGAGAATAGTACTCACCTCAGTGACTAGTATATAGGAACAGGTTCTAACTCCTGAGAAACAGGAGGGAGCACCTAATCCGCTAGGGGGTTGCTGACTCTAGGAGTCCCTTCTGTAAAGAGGGGAGCATCGCCATACCCTGCCACAGAGGGGCTTATTAGCTATTACCAACCCAAGTGGTCTGTGCTTTCTATCTCGATAGAAAACATGGACCTTATTCCAGCCAGACCCGCAGATCTGACAAGAAAGACAAGGGGTCCAATCATGCCTGGAGAGCTGTTGCTCCTCAGAGTTAACGCTCAAAAAAGAGTTTCTGCAGAAACACCTTTGTCCAGTGGAAAGGAGGTTTAGGGGAGAGCCGTTCTGTCCTCGAACAAGAGGGGGTCCCTACTCTGATAGATGCATGAAGATGGGTGGATAGCCAGAAGCAGGAAGCCCCTCAGGCGAGCACATGGTTGCAGTAATATAAAGGGGACGCAGTTCAATGTTCCCTCGAAAGGAAAATATAGTATCAGCCACAAATTTCTTTGAACCCTTCTGGAGAACCTCTCAGGTCATACAGTAGGTTGTGCCATTGTGAGTGCTTATTGTCCAGCATGTGATGTAGTATATACAGACTTTTTCAAAGTCTCTAAAATTCTCCTATCCCCAACAGTATTTCCACCCATGTTCCTTAGCATATGCTGCACCGTGCAGGTCATTTCTCTGCTCCACTTCACCTCTGCATCCTCTCCACATACAGCTCCAGATGGCCTCCTGCCCCCCAGGCTGGCAGCTGCCACCCCCACCTCGCTGCAGGTGGCCTGGGCTGCTCCAGTGCATCACAACGCTCCCGGACCTCTGCGCTACCGGCTCCAGATGAGGACTTCAGCTTCCCCACAAGTTCACCAGTAAGCTTAGCGCAACAAAGCCATGAAGTCCTTTAACAGTGTACACATGCACTTTTCCATACTACATACACATGTAAGTCACCACTACCACTGCAAACATGCAATCATCAGAAAGCCATAGTACTGTTGTAATGAAAAGTATCTAAAATTATCTAAAACAATGAGTCTGGAGACAGGATACATCTATGAGTATTTGATCTGAAGAGAAGAAAGCAGTGGTTGGACTGTTATAGAGCAGATGTAGAGGGATATCAAACAGTAGGCCTAGACCAGAGCTGTCCTTATGAAAAAAATCTGCTTCTGTAAAAAGAAAAAAAAAGAAACAAATGTTTTATCTAATATGTATGCATTACATGCTCCCTGACAACAAATTGCAATTTAATCAGAAATAGGGGAATTCTCATTCTGTTGTAATAAATAAATGACTAGGCGCATGTATTATATATCACCCTCATTTCCTGGGATTCTTTTGAAATGTATTTCATTGTTCATGTGATTTATTTATTATACTCCATGGTAAATTTGATCGTGGGGCTCTGTGGAAGTTGATGCTGCTTAAAAAACAGCAAAGATTTGTTCCAATCAGCAGGACTTGTAAGCCATTTAATGCAGCGTGATTATATCTATTTTTCATTTCAGTTCAATAAAAATATCCACTTACGTTTTCAACAGAATAATGTCATATTCTAACCATAGCAGTTGATGAGTGCATTCAATCCTAAACTCACTTTTGATTTGATTTGATTTGCTAAGCACTTAAAGGAAAAGATATGTTAATGATTTTAAAGCCCCTTTTGTGCTACTAAGAGTTGATATGTTTAGCTTTAACTAATATGAACATTTAAAATGCAGTTTTTTTATCAACATAAATGGGCTAAATGTTTTGTTTTTTTTTGGACACGCTCTAGTTTAGGGACTGGTTCTCACTATTAACTAACTACTTTTGCCTCAATAAACTTCTAATAACTGCCCGAATACTGTAACACTGTAAAGTGTTTTTTTGTTGTTGTTTTTGTTGTTGTTTGTTTCAAAATTTCTATTTAAAATCAATACTGTTCTTTCGAATTTTTGTGTTTGTATTAATCAAAGAATCCTGAAACAATGAATCACGGTTTCCAAAAAAAAAAAAAAAAGGTATGAAGTAGGGCTGCCCTTTTGATTTTTTAGGTCGACTATTAGTCGTTCATTTTAAGCATTAGTCAACTAATCGCACGTTTAATATTAAACCATTTAAATCATAATAATGAGCCTTACAAGTGCTAATAGCCTAATAAGTGCTCAAGTGCATGTATAGCGCTTGCCACAGCACATTGGCAGAAGTAATGATTATGAATGTCAGGATTAACATTTTAGTAATTTATTGATAAACTAGTGCTTTCTTTGTTTTTCGGCTTAAGAGATGAACTCTGTGACACTGACTCGTCATCTCTGCAGTAGTGGATGCGCCTGTATGCAAGTTTCATCTGATGTGTCTTTCATACGGATTACATAATCTGAGAATATTTGTTTTCCATTGGAACTGGTTAATTTGAAAAGTAGACATTTCACTCTTTATATATTTTTCTCTCTGTAAGGCAAGTATACACAAAGTTTCTGAGTTTTGCGCTCAAGTTCACAAAGACTGAGACGTCAGCAAGCGCATCCTGTATGCCTTTATTATTTTACAAAACTGCAATGTTTTGTTGTTATTGTTAGTGCACACAAATAAATGTAGAGTCTTTACAGATTCAAAAGATATATTACTCTTATCTGTATGGCCAAAAGTGACCAAGTATTTTAAGAGCAAGTGACTGCATCGGTGCCTCCATCTGTCATGCAGTGAGCGTGCTACTGTTCAATTTAGCACACATTAGATTGAGCTGCCATGTAAAGTTGTTACTACTTACATATTTCAAATGATAAGTTAAATCTGAGGTTGATGAATGATAGATGAGGATGTCCTGCCCGATGTGCAGTATTACCACATAGACCAGCAGTTTAACGACCTGTCCATCATAGACTGCGTGACTTCTCCACTTCCTGTTGATTTTTTTTTCTTGCGACTAAGCGACTAATACAATTTTGGTCGACCAAGCCTCTTCTCGTCGACTAATGATTAGCCCTAGTATTAGGACTTGTATTACTTAAATATGTAACTGAAAACCCATGAAAGATTTACGTTAATTTAAAAATCCTCAATGTTTTATACATATTTCGGACTATGGGGGTTGCTATTATTTAGATTATGTGAAATAGTTGCACTCCGTGAACTACTGACACTACCTTGTGTCTTTTTTACCACAACACAGCTCTGGCAATAAAATAGATACGATGACCACAGCTACTGAAAGAGCTTACAGGCGGCGATTGATATAAGCACAGGCTTAAACCAAATGCTGAACCATTGATTTTTCCCCACAAGGAGTTTAAACGCTCCCGGATGTTGAGTGAAATCCATGCTGAGAAACTCCTTCAGTGACTGTAACGTCATGACAAGTGTCAATATGTTTGCATGGGATGCCAGGATGGCATCTAGCGTTTCTTGTCTCTGCTGTTTGTAAGCTTTCAGTAGCTGTGGTCTACTAAAAGCCTACTCGACGCAGGTCTTTGGGAAGTTTTATTCGTCCACAGGCATCTTCCCATTCTTTGCTCCTCTTCTTATCACTAGGAAAGCAGTGAAGACTTACATTGCTTCTCTTGTTACTCTTCGACTGAAAATTACAGGCAAAAGTCGCAAAATGTGGGATTGTATCACTATTTTATTTTCAGAGTTATGTTGCAGTTAAAATAGCAACAGGTAGCTCACCGAGTGCAACCATTTCACGTCATCAAAATAATAGTCCAAAATATGTACAAAACAATGTCGATTTTGTAAAATAACATAAATCTTTAATGGGTTTTCTACTACATATTTCAGTAAGAGCCATACAAGTCTTAATACCTGTAAACACATGTACTATACTATGTAATGTGGATTGTAACTCACATGTACATTTATTTCTCTTTTATCTTTAGGTTAATGGACGATGAGACAACTGTATTTAGTCACACGGTTGAGGATCTTGAACCCTTTACCGAATATCACTTCAGACTTCTGGTGTCCAACAGCCATGGAGAAACCAACAGCTCGTGGATCTCTTTTTTTACCGCACAGGACAGTGAGTTCCACACATGTACATACACAATGTCCACAAACACAACAGAAAATCATTAAGCACACAAAGAGTGTGTTGTGTTTAACCACATGTCAGGCGGTTCCTCTGTGAGGCTTGTCCCACAGAGAAGAGCAGGTGTTGAGAGAGAGAAAGAGAGAGAGAGGGCCAGTGGGCAGAGATCACTAGTTAAAGGTACGCCTCTTCCACATGACCTTGCCGGTGTCATTTTGGACTGATTACTGTAATAGAATCATATTAAGGATCATAACAGACACTCTCTGCTAAGTTATAAATTAATTATACTTCAGCCTATTAGCACATACATTATAATTACTGAGCCAGTATTTGCATACACTCAGATTGCACTGTATTATGGACCATCACCTCTTCATTATCATGCTTAGAGATATCCCCCTCCCCACAATGCCCTGCAGCACTTCACAACTTCTGCTTTTGGGTAGAGTTTTCCCTCTCTCTCTACGTGAGCTGAGTAACATCACTGAGACTTTTGTTCAGTTTCTTGTCCTGAATTTTGCTTGGTCTATTTGTGTTGCACCATGTGTCTGTATAATTTATCTTGCAGCTTGTAATTAGTATTCTTTATGGATGCTTAGCATCTTTCATAGGTTGTATTCTTCTCTGAGCCCAGAGTATAGTTCACTTTTTACGAATACACGAGGGACAGCATACCGTGCACGTGACACAAATTTCGTCACCAGAGTAGTATGGACATACTGTATGTGCACTGCTTGATTTTTGTAACCGTTGTTACGCGTAGCCAGGTCGCACATGCGCATTGAAGTTATTTTGCAGTAATCAGTTGTTCCACCCAGCTCGTTGTTTTACAGTAGAAAACAAAACTAAAGAGGCGGAACAACAACAGACGTTCGTATTGACAAGCGTTTGTGAGCAAGAGGGTATGAAAGCACTCAGCTTTTTAAAAGAGTTCAAAAATATTTGTTGTCGGTCATAATTTACAGGGAAAATAGAGCAGACACTTCACATGGATGAAGCTTTCTAGAGCGCATGTGTCTACACAACATCAAATGGAGGATACTTTAAAAGGCTACATGTTCGACTGTACCCATACGTTAGCATATACATACAAAAACAAAATATACTTTGGGCTTTAGAGGATGTCATATATTTTCATGTCTTTAAGAATCTTTGAATTAGCAGCACTGTTGAGTACTGAAGAATATGAACAGTGTTTGCATAGTTATGTTCATTTTAGAACATACTGATTTAATTCAATGTTTTTATGCTTAGATTATAGGCGTGATTTTAAATAAAAAGGTTATATGACTGCTATATCCCGTTATAAAGTGCTTGCTGAACTCATTAAAACTTCATTTTAAATAAAAAATTGAAAATTGTAAAAATTGAAAAAAATGAAAATTTTCATTGTAAATTCAAAATTTGTTGGATTGGCATGTTTGTTCTTATATACAACGCTCCCCAAAAATATTTAGATATTTAATAAATATATTTGTTTGTTTGTTTTGCAGATAGAAAATATATTTAATAAATACATATATTCAGAAATGTTAATAATAATATTTATAAAACAAAAATGAATAAATTATTTAATATTGAATATTTTAATAATAAAATATGTTTTTGTATGGGCATTTCATATAAAAATATGTAAATACTATGGGCCATTTAAGTGATTGAAATTCAGTCTGTCGTCAGTGCAAGTATGTAAATATCCCCTTATTTTAATATTTTTCAAGTACTGAAAACAAAATTTAAATACATATACACTACCAGTCAAAAGTTTTTGAACAGTAAGATTTTTAATGTTTTTAAAATCTCTTCTGCTCACTAAGCCTGCATTTATTTGATCTAACGTACAGCAAAAACAGTAACATTTCGAAATATGATTACTATTTGAATTAACTGTTTTCTATTTTAATATATTTTAAATTGTAATTTATTCCGGTGATTTTTAAAGCTGAATTTTTAGCATCATTACTTCAGTCACATGATCCTTCAGAAATCATTCTAATATTCAGATTTGCTGCTCAAACAGCATTTATCTGAAATAAAAGTCTTTTGTAACATTATAAATGTCTTTATCATCACTTTTGATCAATTTAAAGCATCCTTGCTAAATAAAAGTATTAATTTCTATAATTTCTTTCCCCAAAAAAGAAAAGAAAAATGTATAATGACTCCAAGCTTTTGAATGGGGTAGTGTATAATGCTACAAAAGCTTCTTATTTCAGATAAATGCTGATCTTTGGATCTTTCTATTCATCAAAGAATCCTGAAAAAAAAAGTACTGTTTTAAATATTGATAATAATAATAAAAATAATTTATTGAATAGCAAATCAGCATATTAGAATGATTTCTGAAGGATCATGTGACACTAAAGACAGAAGTAATGATGCTGAAAATGTAGCTTTGATCGCAGGAATAAATTACATTTTAAAATATATATTTAAACAGAAAACATTTTAAATAGTTAAAATATTTAAAAAGTTTATTGTTTTTGCTGTACTTTAGATCAAAAAAATGCACATTATAAACCTTACTGTTCAAAAACTTTTGACTGGTAGTGTATTTAATAAATATATTTTCTATGTGCAAAAAAAAATATTTTTAGGGGGCCACTGTTTGTTGATACTGGAAAAACTGGAACATCAGTTTAATTTATAAGTCCTTAAATTAAATGTGACTGTGTGTGTATATGGTACTGTGTTTTGTTGAGGAATGCAAAAAGGAAACTGGCGCTTTCATGTATGTACTCTACCATATGCCAAAACTGCCATGACCCAGCATGCACCATATTAACAGCTTTTCTAAAAGTCTCTCTAATCCCAAACAAGCGGCATGTCAAATCCCGATCAGCATGCTATATAAATCAAAACCATCCTCGTCCTCACTTTCCATCTGCATGTATCTGGCAGCAGAAATGAGCCCTTCACTCCGGCTCTATTTACACATCCCTTTCTTTGCGGCAGGGGTGATGACTTTGAGAACAGGTGGGCATTACCAAGAAGGAGAGAAATGATTGTTATTGTTAAAGAGAAAAGCCCTTTATTTCTTTTCCGAAATGGGCTGTGAAGAGCCTCGGTGCGGCATATTCGGCTCTCTGCGGCAGGATTATGGGGAAAGCGTGAGTTTTAGTGGCTCCTGGCACTGCTAATAAACACTCTCACACATATCATCAGCCGCCCCATCAACGTGAAATAGTACCCGGCAAAGCCGCACTAAATTAACAGTAGGAAAGAATTGAGGAGATTCTTCAAAATAATGTGGCCGGCCGCATGATAAAGGAAGAGGAAAGGATGGGCAAGGTGAAATAGGAGGAGAGAAACGTATGTCATATTTTCTTTAGCTCTTTTTCTTCTTTGATAGGGTCCCAGGCTGCCCGCACGTCTTCATCTCTAATTTAGAAATCCCCTCTAGAGAGAGTTCTCCACCTTTGTGCGAAATGTTCACAGCGGCATACACTATAGACTGTGTGCATGAGCTGCCCTACATAACATGCTCACTTCTATACAACAAACAGTGTCTCATAAATACATGTACATATTCAAATTATTTTGATTTAATATTGATTTTCTAATATGTTATGGTTATTTTATATATTTCTTTTATTTCATACATGATGAGACATATTTTGTGACAGCAGTTCCAAATTAGAGGTATTTGGAAAGTTTTAAATTTCTGGTTTGGTAAATGCATGAGTCTTACTGATAGAGCTGTGGTGGAAACAATTGTCGGATTTGTCTGTTTGCCTCCTTTTGTGCTGCGGTATGTCAGAACACTGCTAGAAATCTCCTTAGTGAAGATGTATGAGCATTTTAAGTATTCAAAAGGCCCTCATTCCTCTCTTTTTTATCATTCCATTAAGATTTTATAACCATCTTTTTAATGTAATTCCATCCATGAATTTTTACCCCTTAGACTTGACAGGCGGTTCTGTGAACATAAACTTTGCCATGTAAAAGAGCTCTTTCCTCTGTCTTCTCTGTCTGTGCTGAAGCACGTGAGTCTGTGTGCTGGAGTGACATATACATAAAAGGATTTAGAGGGGCATTTTTTGAGCACCCCATTTTTTTTCCTGGTGAATCTGTTTTAAAAAACCTTACGGTTTAACTTATACATTTAAGGGAAAGAATTACTACTCTTTCTGTAGTGTTTCTATTATGTTTTTAGGTCACATTTCTTGTAGTTTCTTGAGTATATTTTAATTAGGATCAATGCCAATTTTTTACCCAAAAATTTGCATTTGCTTAAAACTTACTGACATTCAGACCATCCCATTTATGTTTGTTTCTTTATCTTAACAGATTTGGAGAAATTTAGCATTACATTACTTGCTTACCAATGGATCCTCTGCAGTGAATGGGTGCCATCAGAATGAGAGTTATTAAAACATCACAATGATCCACAAGTAATCCACACAGTCTAGTCCATCAGTTAAATGGTTAGTTAACCCAAAAATAAAAAAATCTGTCATTAATTACTTACCCTCATGTTGTTCCAAATCCGTAAAACCTTTGTTCATCTTTGGAACACAAATGAAAATATTTTTTGATGAAATCTGAGAGCTTTCTGACCCTGCATAGTCAGCAATGCAACTGACACATTCAAGGTCCATAAAGGTAGTAAGAACATTGTTAAAATAGTCCATGTGATATCGGTGGTTCAGCCTTAATTTAATGAAGCTATTTATGAATACTTTCTTTATCATTTTAAGGTTAAACCGCTGATGTCACATGGACTATTTTAACAATGTCCTTACTACATTTCTGGGTCTTTGGTTTGGATTTCATCAAAAATATCTTAATTTGTGCTCCAAAGATGAACAAAGATTTTATGGGTTTAAAACAACATGAGGGTGAGTAATTAACGACAGAATTAAATTTTTTGGGTGAACTATCCCTTTAATGTATTGTTAATTGAAAAGTGGCATGTTGTGAGGAACAAATCCATCATTAAAATGTTTCAAAACTTCAGACTGCCGCTTTTGGGCATAATATTGTTTTCTGCAGTTGAAAAGTCTCTTGTCTGAATTAGGAGAGAAATATACACATATTTACAAACTAAAAGAGTCCAAAACAGTGCTAAACAATTATGTTGTATATTTTAATGCTAGAGGACAACAGGGCACAGATTTGTTTTCACTGGAGGAAGCATTTTTATGAATTATGGACTTGTACAGTAATTTGGCCAGAAGCTATGGTTTAAAGTTCAAATTTAAAAGTTAAAAAGATTTGTTGGTAAACAAGTGATTTGATAAAGAAACAAACTCATCTACATCTTGGATGATCTGAGAGTGAGTATTTTTAAGAAAACATTTTTGGTGGCACTATTTTTTTAATTATCACCCCATTTGTAGATGCAAAAATGTTGTGGGTAGAGCAACCACAGCTGTGCAGTTCACCTTGAAATAAGTTACTGTACGATAGTGTACACTTCATCAAATTTTAGTTCAAAACCCAAAAGAAATCTTTCAGAAAGAATACTTGTGATTTTTTTTCTTTTCCTTTCAATCTTCTTTCTGCTAAACAGTTTCTTGAAAGTAGCATACCGACATCCGTCCTAGTTGACATCAGCCACGCTAACCTTCAAAGCTATCATATTGTCACAAGGACCTCTACAATGCTAAAAATAATCCTCTCTTTCCTTCACGTTCCCCGGTCCCCCCCTCCTTGCCTTGTCACTTGATTGTGTTATTATTATGCTAACCAAATCCTTATAAATGTGATTTAAGGCTTGGCGGCCCGCGCTCTTGTTTTCCCTTCTGCTGTAGCGATTTATAGTGGCCCAGGAAAGGCCTCTCTAAGTATTCCAAATGTCCTGAGATTACAGCTGTTGCCGATGCCTGATTGAGGCCGACTGCTGTTATTGCACTGTGTTCTTGCTTGTACCCTGAGAGCAGTAAAGCATCAATAAAATCAAAAGCACCTGCATCTTAAATGAAATTTCAATTGAAAAACTTAACAGCCCTTCAAATTGCGGAATTTAACGCAGACCAGTAAAGCTTAAATAACACTTTGCCTCTACAGACCGAAAGACAGGGCGGCTGAGCCGAGGAAGGAAGGCTGGCCGGGGATGAAGTAAGGAGGGGTGGTTCACGTTCAAGGTGACTTGATTGTCTCATGTGGTAAAATTATTTACAATTAAGGAATTTCTCCTGAGAGCCACATTGGATTTGCCGCCGAGCACCTATGCAGGCGTTTTGCGGTGGCGGCAGCGGCCGTGAGCTTTTTCAGTATTCATGGACGCTCCTGAACCTTTGTGGTAATTGAATCAGTTAGAGTGCTGAGTGGAGCAAGCATAAAAACCTGTTAACCCAAAGGTCAGATCTGTGCATTGTTTATTTATCAGGAGGGAGAGCGAGCAAAATCGGCAGGGCCCCTTCACAGACACAGTAAAAAATTACCCCCAAAAATAACAGCTAGATGAATGGAGAAATCTGGGCCGGAATCATAAGCAGCGGCCGGCTGTGTGAAGTGAAAATGGATGAAGCTTGAGTTAGGGTTAGGGATGACTAATGAGAATTAAACCTCCTTATTTCCTGATGCCATTTCATAATCAGAGTTATTATGATAAAGCTGATCTATTTAAAAAAGGTCGGATTATTTAGATAATGCAGTGCGTTTGCTTGTACTACATATCAGACACTCTCGGGTTTATAAAACGTTAGTGAGAATGAATTGCTTCAGCTGATAGCGCTGTTTATTTGCACCTACTGTTTTAGTGTCCGAATTATGCAGATCATTTAATAGAACAAAAACACAATTTTCGTGGTGCGAGTGGGTCAGTTCTGTATGTTTTGTTATGAAAGATGCAGCAGACTTCACAATTTGCTGTAGTTTATCTTTCCTTCGTTCCAGAATTTAATCGGCTCTGTAAAATGCTGAAAGTTTGAACATCTGCATGCATATTATAATATTCTCCACCATTTCATTCATTCATCTGCTTTCCAAGATTAATAGAAAGTATTCACTGCCATTCAAAATTTGGGATCAATTTTAGGATTTAGAAATTGAGAAGTTTCTTAAGCTCTGCATTTATTTGTTTAAAAATACAGTAAAACAATAGTATTGTGAAATATTATTACAGTTTACAATGACTGTTTTCTATTTTAGTCTATTTTAAATTGAAATGTATTCTTGTGATGGCAAAGCTGAATATTTAGTAGCCATTTAGTGTAGTCTTCAATGCCACATGATACTTCAGAAATCATTCTAATATTTTGATTTGGTATTCAAAAAATATAATTATTGTCATCATTGATGTTAACCTGTGCTGCTTAATATTGTTGTGGAAACCATGGTGTATTTTTTCCAGCATTCTCTAAAGATTAAAAAAAAAAACAGCATGTATTTGAAATAGAAATGTTCTGTAACATTATAAATGCCTTTGTCACTTTTGGTCAGTTTAATGCATTCTTGCTGAATGAAAGTTAAAACTTCCTGACCCCAAACTTTTAAATGGAAGTGTACACATGAGTCTAATTTACACTGCAGATCTGTTTTAGTGCGTTTAGCACCTGGTTAAGTGGATTTTGGGTGCTTAGTGAATAAGATGCAGGGTTTTGCGCTTAAATAACATTCAATGGTGCCACTGTATAGTAAATTTGCGCCATCTGTGTGCTTCCTCTTTGTCATGTCCCTTTTTTCATTATTAGTTTTTTTTAAAGTCATTATCTTGATGCTTGTTGCGGTGGCCGCTGAGCTTTGTGGAGAGAAAGCAGACATGTAGCCGGTTATGTCTCCTCTATACATAGTGAGTCAGTTGGGAGGTGATGGTGATGGGAGGTGGAAAGTGGGCCATCTGTGGGGAGACATCAGCAGCCCAGCACGGCAGAGAGAGAGCCAGTCACCTTGATCCACACGCCCTTGCCGGTACGCCATTACCGTGCTACCGTGGGATGTAAATGGAGGAGGAAAACATTACCTTCAAATGAGCTTTCATAGGGCCCAAATATCAATCAGACAGCCCAGGCTACAGAGCAGACAGGAGACGCTTAAAACGCAACAAAACAACTTCACTTCAATTACCACATCTCATATATTCCTCTAACTGCTTTCATTTTACCAAATGTTCGAGCTCTTTTACTTATCATTCTTCCGTTTTTTTCTGGAGTTTCCTAACAGTTCTGTCAGAAAAATGGTATGGGAAATTACTGTAATGTAAATCTGCATCCATATATCGGGCCTCACGGAATGAGCACAAAAAGTGCAATAAACCAATGTGACATTTTGGATCAGCATTATTCTGAAACCCAATAGCACTGCTCCACATAGCAAATAAAGACAAATCATCAAAATAGTATTTTCTCGATTTGCATTTCCTAAAGGAAATGCCAGTGCTTGCAAAGCAGCAAAAGAAGTTGTTCAGGTAATCTTAGGTTTTAGGCCTCGTCTGTGTTTAAATGAAATGCTGCATTTGCCATTGTCATGATGCCATAGTATGCATCAGCACAAATGATGATGTTTTGATTTTTTTTTTTCTTAATAAATAATGAAAGTCAATGGGATTTAATGTTGTTTAGACCCCAACATTCTTGAAAATATATTATAAAATATATTATATATAAGTAAGTTGCTATGGAAGCCAGTTTCTGCCACTGAATAAACATTTTTTAATCTCAGAATTCTAACTTTTTTTCTTAGAATTGTTAGATATAAACTCGCAATTGTGTGAAATAAACTCAAAATTCAGTATAAACAAATATAAACTTGCAATTGCATGTAATAAAGTCAGAATTTCAGGATATAAACTCACAATTCTGACACTATTTTTACCACAATTGTGAGTTCGTCTCACAATTTGGACTTCTCGCGATTGTGGGAAAAATAGAGTCAGAATTGCGAGATATAAACTCACATTTTTTTTTACTTTAGTTTACATCACGCAATTGTGTCACTTTTTTCTCAGAATTGTGAGTTTATATCTCGCAATTCTGACTCTGTTTTTTCCCACAATTGCGAGATATAAAGTAAAAATTGTGAGACAAACTCACACAATTTATATCACACAATTCTGACTATATCTCGTAGTTTATATCATGCAAATCTGAAAAAAAAAGTCAAAATTCAGTTTTTCTAGCAATTCTGACTTTAGAACTCGATTTATATAAACTTAGTTGCGAGTTTATATCATGCAATTCAGATTTTTTTTTGTAATTGTGAGTTTATATGACACAATTCTGACTTTAGAACTCGATTTATATAAACTTAGTTGCGAGTTTATATCATGCAATTCAGATTTTTTTTGTAATTGTGAATTTATATGACACAATTCTGACTTTATAACTCGCAATTGTGAGTTCCTCCTCAGTCGTTCACTACGACTTTATGTCAATTATGTAATTTTGAGGATTGTACTTGAGACCCTATCACCTCTGAGCTTAAGAGAAAAGGCCAATGAACACTGGCGAGTGGAATTTGTATGCGGCTCCACTTCCCTGTACATACGGGTATATAAGATGGCGGCGTGCAACCACTTATTCAGATTTCTGCTTCAGAGTCTCGTCTTGCAGGGCCTTTTGAAGAAGTGAAGATTTTGCGTAACCGGCATTGCCGGCATTGTGCAGCAACAACTAAGAGCGGCCCCCGTGAGTGCACCTTTCTGCCGCTTTCCTTCCCTGGGCATGCTGATCTAAAAGAGCTAATTTCTTACACGGTCGTTTATGGGGGGAAGATTGTGTCATAATTCCAAATAAATACATTATGATCTACAAATAAATGTAAAGAGATTAACAAAAATAAAACATATTGATAAATAAACAGAATGAGATCCATAAATAAATCTTAGAGTTTCACAAACAAGAATTGAATTCACACAAAAAATAAAATGAGATTTGCGAATAAAAAAACATATTCACAAATATCTTTTTAGGTCACAACTTTGCCTAGCATTCATTTGTGAATCACTTCCTGTGCATTTGTGGATCACTGCATGAATCTGTGGATCGGTCGCTGTGCATTTGTGGATCGCTGTGAGCATTTGTGGATTTTTAAACATTTCTAGCGTCAAGAAGCTGACGATCCACAGATGCGTGGACTCCACCCACTGTTTACTCAAGCCAATCAGATAACAGCCTTACTTCGCTGACCAATCACAGCACGTTCTCGCTACAACCAATCACGTTTTGCTTTACAATCAGGGCGGATTCGTTTCATCCTGAAATAACTTCATTCATCAGCATCGGCTCAAATAGGAAATAAGTTTGTATCCAGTATAGCGTTGTCTCCATAGCAGTAAATCGTTGATTCGCTGGCATTTTCAAAGGATACACAAAAATATAATATTGTGGTTTGGCTTACTACACAGTATAATGAAATACTATTTATAACATCTTTTACTGTACCCATTTTTATGGACCCTATATTTCCTATTTGAGCCGATGCTGATGAATGAAGTTATGCGGCCGGCTTGGAGGTGTCTAAAGGTGTCTTTCTTACCGGACGTGCATGAGGAGCTCACCAAGACGTAGAAGGCTCCGTACATGGCCCATTCATGTCTGAGTTCCTCTCTCCTCACTACCCTCGATGGTGGGGTAGCCAGGGGGTACGTTGACGCACTTGTGCCTGCAAAACAGCGTAAGTTATCATCAACTCTGGCTGCGTGGGCTTACAGCGCTGCGGGCCAGGCTGACTCTGCCTTGCATGCGACGGCCACCCTGCAAGTATACCAGGCCAAAGCACTAAAAGAACTGCACTGTCCACCCCTCACCCTGGGTGCAGAGTCAGCAGTAGGAAGGCAGTGCAGCCCGTCCCTCAGCGGCCTGCTAAATCCACCCACAAGTCTGCAAAGTGGCCCTGACACGGGTGATCCGGAGATGGGGATGTTTGCTCTTTAGGGGATGCCAACATCTATCCCCCCAACCTGAGGGAGGGCCGGGGGGTGGTTTCTTCACTGCCCCCAGTGACCTCCAAGTCAGTGGTACCCAAACACTCACAAAAAGAGCAATTTCCTCCATCTCTGGGTCTTGTGGTGGAGTTTGCCACCACAGTAATCAGGGAACGTAAGTGGGTTCGCCACCGGCACGTCAGCTACTGTTCCGTTGATCCTGCTGTCTGGGAGCCTGGTTAGTGCTCTCAAGCCCATCTCGCTGGCTGATCCAGACAGTACAGCTATACGATTCAGTTTGTGCAGCGTCTGCCCAGGTTCAGAGGCATCCTCTTCACATCTGTTCGTCCGGACACGGATGCCTCTTTCCTGCATGATGCCGGTCCCTCCAGCCGAGATGAAATCGGGATTTTGCAGTCCTTATTTCATCGTCTCCCCGGAAGATCGCCCTGAGGAAGACCCTTTATTCTCAAGGGGAGGGCACGATTTGGCACTCGCATCCTGATCTATGGAACCTACATGTGTGGCTTCTGGATGGGACATGGTAGACCTCACTGGCCTTCCCCAGGCCATGATAGACACTATCACTCAGGCTAGAGCCCCTCTACGAGGCAGGCCTACACTCTGAGGTGGGATCTGTTTGTTGATTGGTGATCCTCTGGTGCTCCACTTCGCTCCTGACTGCACTGGCCTCCATCAAGAAGGTTGGGGACCTGCACGCATTCTCAGTCAATGAAGCGTGCCTAGAGTTCAGACCAAGATTCTATAATCTCCGAATGGAGCCTGTGTCCTCCTGTGTGTTAGGTTAACATCAGGTAATTTGTGGGAGGACGCCTCGGTGTTGGCTTGCTCCACCATTCCTCACGGATCCGTTTGCCATTTCCCGAGTTGTTCTACTAGGTGAACTCTGGGTCCTCCTTGCCCCACAGTCCGGACTAGGGCGGAGTAGTCCATGACTGTGTTCCAGAAGGGGGTCTCCTTCGCCCCCTCCAGTTGTGGCAACATGTCTCAGTATTCCACGGTAGCTTCTGTGTTCCCCTATATATGTCTAGAGCTAGATATATTGTTTTTTAATTCCCACGTGACTTAATAATAATAATAATAACCTTTATTTAACTAGGTAAGTCAGTTGAGAACCAGTTCTCATTTACAATGACGACCTGGCCAAAAGGCAGCATAAAAAGCAGGTACAAAACAATAAAGACATTTTACAAAACACATAACACAATTATAAACAATGACATAAAAGCAAACAAATAACTAAAAAAAAGTACAATGATCCTGTACTACTGACTGAATAAATTTTTAAAGGAAGCAAGCTAAATAAATGAACTGAGCTTGAAGATCTGCTATAGATGATTCCAGTCATTGGCAGCAGAAAACTGAAAATAGTAACGACCAAAGGAGGTATGGACTTTAGGTATACAAAATTTAATAAAACTCTAGAATGCAAATTACAACTGGTATTATTAACATTAAAAAGTGAATGTAAATATAGCTGCATTTTTTCCAATAAGGGTTTTATAAATAAACCAATGAATTTGTCTGTGAGAATAAAGAGAAGACCAGTTCAATAAAGAATACAAGTGGCAGTGGTGAGTGTTAAATGAAGCTCCAGTCACGAAGTGGATTGCAGAGTGGTAAATAACATCCAGTTTATGACGAAGAGTTTTTGAAACACACCTGTAAATTACATCACCATAATCCAGAGTTGGAAGCACTGTCATTTTAACCAGAAGTTGTTTTGAAGAATGTGTAAAAAAAGATTGAAGTCTAGAGAAAGTACGTTGGATATGAGTAAAACTGGCCTGCAATAAAAAAAGATAGTCAGGGAAGAACTAAATGTAGAAATTCTAGTGTCATCAGCGTAAAAATGTTATTGAGAATCACCTGCATCAAGAGTAATGTCATTAACATAAATATTAAAAAGTATAGGCCACAATATGCTTCCTTGTGGGACCCCTTTAAATAGGGGCAGGGGATCTGACAGCCCCTCCACCCTCACTGTGATTGTGACGACCAGAACAGTAACTCTTGAAACAGGCCAGACAACTCTCAGAGTCCTATACCTCTTAGCATATCTAGCAATATTTCATGGTCCACAGAGTCAAATGCCTTTGCCAGATCAACAAATACAGCACAGTACTCCTTGCTGTCGATGGCACATATGAAATCATTGAGAACCTTAAGTGTAGCAGTGATATAACTATGCCTGGATCTGAAACCAGACTGGACCTGATTAAGAATATTATAAGTCTCCAAATGGTGCATAAGCTGCTTGTTGACCAACTTCTCTAATATTTCAGAGAGACAGGGCAATATGGAGATAGGTCTATAACAATTTAAATCTGTGTTATCACCCCCTTTAAAAAGTGGGGTTAAAGCAGCATTCAAAATGCAAGCTATGGGCGCTGCAATAATGTAAGCTGCTTTCTTTAAAAATAATGGGTCTAATTCATCCAATCCAGCAGATTTATAAGTATCCAGGTGGAGCAATTCCTCAAGTACCTCAGACTCCTTTATTGACTGAAATGAAAAGGAGGGAGGACCCAAGGCAGGTGAATGAATAACAGATGCCAGATTGTCAGGAAAACAATTAGACATACCAGAAGTATTCTCGTAGGCACAGCCAGCATTGACAAAATGTCTATTGAATTGATCCAACATTTTGGATTTGTCTGTGGTAACAACACCATTAGATTTTATTCCAACAGGCAAACAGGAAGAAATGTTTTCATTTTCCATTTTTTCGATGGCATTCCAAACTTTTCAGGGAACGGGACCATTAACAGTTAAATGATGTTTAAAATAACTTAATTTTGCCTGTCTAATAGACTGAGTACATTTATTTCTTATAGCCCTATATAATTGCCAGTCAGATATACTCTCTATGCCATAAGGTATGTTTTTTTTTTTTTTTTTTTTAAAGAGGGGTATGTTTGTTAAAAACAGTTCTGAACAAGAATTTAAAATATGCCTAAGCCTCTTCGACTTCAGGAATAAGCCCAATTCTGTACCAGTCTGTATCAGCCAGGTCATACAAAAAAGCCTGTTCATTAAAATTATGCCCTTACGAACACAAACTATATTACAGTGATTGCTTTGACAGAACACTCCAGATGCACTCCAGATCTCTCTGGCCTAGAAAGGATAATGTCAATTAATGTACCTGATTCCATAGTCTTGGTGTTATATCTTGTAGGGGGCTGCACAATCTGAGACAAGTTTAATGCATCCAGTTGTAATTGTACGGATGATGACATATCCCAATTCATGCCCCCTAACTAAAAGAACTCAGAGGAAATGTAAGGAGCAATTGTTTTACTTAAAAAGTTAAAGCACATGCAGGAGCAGAGGGTGGTCTATAAAAACCAGCTACAGTGATAAAAAAAAGTTTTTGGATAAAATGATTTTTAAAAGTATTAACTCAAACTGTTTAGCAATCTTTAGAAGATCTATCTTGTTGAAAAATATTGTAACCAGGGGTGGAGACAGCAAAATTGGAAATAGATTTTTTAAGCCATGATTTAGAGATGACAAGAATATCAGGATTTGCAGTGTGAATGTATGCAGTGAGCTCAGCCATTTTAGGGAGAAGACTATGTATATTCAAATGCATAAGTCCAAGACCTTTACGATTACAAGAACAGTCAAAGGTTAACGAATGTATAGGTTTGTTTACCAAACTATCATAAAGTGAACAATCATGTGGCCTGGGATTTGGTTGAATATTTCCTGACGTCAACAACAGAAGAATGATAAGTCATCTCTGTCTGAACAATTTGATGGTGAAGTCCAATGTCTTGCCCCATAGTGAGCAGCTAGTTGAGCATGTGCTGATATAGATGAAATGGACAGAACTGCACCTGGGACTTTACAGTTCTTGAAAATATCAACAGAACTGCAAAAAATAAAAGAAGCTCTGAGACTGTGCCATGTTAGAATCCTGTCAGAGTTTACAAATCACAGATTTAAAAACAATGAATAATCCGTCAGAAACAGCTCCGGATCAATGACATATAACTTAGTCCAATCCAAATTTGCAATCCGCCGAGTCAGCTCAGAGATGACGTTGAATTACAGCATGTTTAAACAAAAAGCCAATGCTATCAGGCAGCGCTTTATCATATCTTAATCCAAACAGCACTTGCAGCAGAAACGGGGAAAACTAAGATCCGGCAAACAGCAAAACAGCCAGCGGCATCCAACACTGGAACAGCAAAGGAACAGCAGATCCTTTTTATGGAAAGTAATGCAATACTTTTTAAATCTCCTCAGCAAATTATGACTCAGCAAGGCTTGCTTGTTTGTTTTTAACATAAAAAGTTTGATTTTTAGCAAACGTAAAAGCCCTTTCACACCAAAAAGTGAAATGAATAAGCCTAAGTCCGAAGGAAATTTAAATTGACCTATCGGTAAGCCCCGCCCGTAGAACGCAGATGAGCCAATGGCAGTTGAGTATCAGCTGCACAGAGATGGAACTCGGACATCTGTAGGTTGCAAAATTTATCAAAAACATTTACGGACAAGGTTTCACACTGACAGCTGTCATTGTAAGACAGTGGGAAAGTCGTTTGTTTGCCCGAGGTAGCAACAGTAACTAAGGGGGGCGGGGCTTATCGATAGGTCATTTCACATCTGTACAGTAGATCTGAGGAGATGGAAGTCCAACACTCTTCAGCAATGAGAAAAATGAAGCACAAATGTTAAGTTCATCAAAAAGTAAGTTCAGCTTATTAGTACGGATGAATTGGATCAACAAAGGTCAGCAGCAAAGACATTGGTTAATAAAATGGGATTAAATATATAAAGGAAACTTTTTTGAAAAAGTAACTCAGATATGTTCTTTAAAATTAAAAAGTAATGTGTTACTTAACTAGTTACTTGAAAAAAAGTAATCTGATTACGTAACTCACGTTACTTGTAGTGCGTTACCCCAACACTGTTTATATCACACAATTCTATTTCTTGCAACTGTGAGTTTATATCTCACAATTATGACTTTATTTCTCAGAATTGCAAGTTTATATCAAACAATTCTGACTTTATAACTCACAGTTGCAAGTTTATGTCACACAATTTTATTTCTCACAACTGTAAGTTTATATCTCACAATTCTGACTTTATTTCTCAGAATTGCCACTTTATATCACATAATTGTGACTTTATAAGTCGTGGTCCCACAATTCTATTTCTTGCATCTCACAATTCTGAGAAAAGTCAGAATTTTGAGTTTATATTTATATTATGAGTTTATAGTCGCAACTGCAAATTTATATCACAAAAATCTGACTTTATAACTCACAGTTGTTTATATGACATAATTCTGACTTTATAACTCACAGTTGCAAGTTTATATCACTCACTTCTGACTATTTCTCATAACTGAGTTTATATCAAGTCTGACTATTTCTGTGGCAGAAACGGGCTTCTTTATGTTATAAAAGTGTATGTTCTAATGAGTATGAGTAAATGATGACAATTTCTATTTTCCGCTTAGGTTTTGAAATGTAGTTTAATGTACTTAATTTTGTTTTTAATTGAAATTAAGTTCAAAACTTGTTTTATACTGGAGATACTGGCACAAGCCATCAGATGTCACAGAGGGAAGAAATACGTCAGGATGCTTGCATGTGTTTTGGTATATGCATGTGTGGATGTGTAATTATGAAAATGACCCAAGCTGTCCGGGCCTGAAGGTCCATGAAGGATTTCTTGATGTTAGTGCTGCCATGGCGGCTGTTGTTGTAAGCACTCAGAGAAAATGACTGGGCAGGAAACTTAAGTGATTTCCTCCAATTCACTACAGACCCTTCAGAGGTTTGCCTCGAACATCACTGATATCCCTTAGCCACATCACCCCAACGAATAAATCCATAAATATAATTTCATATTTGCTTGCGATATGCAGCGGCTGACTCCGTCCTCTTTGGCAAATGAGCTGATTTGCACACTCCCTGCTCTACATTTTAATCCAGAGAATCAGGCTGCTCCAATCAGACGGTGTCCTTGTGCTGTCAGTCTCAATGCTGTGCTGACAGAGAGGAGCTGCATCTCTCTCTAGATTATGGAGATCGACCAGACTCATCATTCCTTTGTTTCAGATAATTTACAAGCCAAAATTAATTGCAATATTTAGATAAAGATGCATGCATAGATGGATGACTGTGGATAGATGGTAGGGCTTTCAAACGACGATTGTGATTAATCACAATCAAACACATCCAAAAAGTTTATCACTGTAAAAAGTTTTCACCAGTTTCAACTTAGAAACTTCAGTTAAGCAGCTGCCTTAAAATTTTAAGTTAAACCAACTTAAAACTACAAGTCATTTCAATGAATTAATATGATTTGTACTTTTTAAGTTGATTTAACTTAAAATCGAGCAGCTAAACTTAATTTTGTAAGTTAAACTGATGAAAACTTTTCACAGTGTATGTAAATAGAAATATTTTATATCATTTTTCTTGTGTGTGTATTCATATATACATAATATACATAGTTTTAGATGCAATTAATCGTGATTAATCATTTGACAGCCTAATAAATGGGTAAATTGAGATATATATGATAAATATTCTATATCTTGGTATTATATTATATTATATTATATTACATTATTGTTGTTGTTATTATTTTACATGATAAATCATGAATCATATTCAGTAATAATATTTTTTTTTTTTCATTTTAGAATATTTGTTATATTTATGGGTTTTATAGATTACTTAATTAATGTTAAGAATAATAATTATAATTTATACAATACTAAATCCATAAACATAATTTCAGTGATTAATATTCCATCATAATTATTAATAACAATAATTATTATTATTTTATACATTTCATATTTTTATTTTTATAATTATAGCATATTTTTATCCATAAATAAAGATTATAATACTTTAAAATATAATAAGAACATGTATTATAATAATTTTATTAATTTATCTTATTATTGACTAAACTACATCCTTCAAGTGTGTTTGTGTGTGTTTGCAAAAATAATTATATTATATTATATTATATTATATTATATTATATTATATTATATTATTAGGGCTGTCAGTTTATCATGTTAACTTATAACGCAATTAAAATATTTTAACGCAGTTAACGTACTGGCCCTGCCCCCAGACCTGCACCCAGACCTGCATCGTCATCATTTCATACAGTTGACTGTTGACAAATATGATGAAGGGCAACAACATCATAAATGCAATTATGCACTAAAACATATTGGGGCAAAAATGCTCCTGTATGAGTTGTTGTCTCATATTTATATCATATGATAAGCAAAATCACAAGAGCAGCCAGAGCCATAAGTTTTTTTGTTTGTTTTTTTTTGCTTTCTGTGTCGTCTTTCTGCTTTCACTGTGTAACCCCTTACCAACAGCAGTCCCAGTAAATTGCCATGAGTGCAGTTTGTCTCGAATAACTCAAGTGCAAACGTGATTTTCTACAATTGTTCAGTAAGCTAAGTAAGAAGTTATTATTGTGTTATATTTTAAACACAATATTGTCTGTTTCTGCTCAGTTTTGCCAACAAAAATATTACATAAAGCCACAGCGGAATTGTACATCTCCGAGTGATACAGCACTGTTTAGTTTCTGAATGAATCCGCGTTTTGAACGAATCATGCGTGAACCGATGAACGAATGGCTCATAAAGACATTTACCGCCACCTGCTGGCCGCTTTAGTTTCTTATTTAGAGTATTAATGTATTATTTCATGTAAAAAAAAAAAGAAACTTTTTTAAAATAAAAAAGGGAAAAAATATTAACAATTAAAGGGATAATTCACCAAAAAAAAAAAATGTATTATGTCATTATTTACTCAAACCTGAATACTTTTTTTCTTTTGTGGAACATAAAAGTAGGTATTTTGAACATGGTTGGTTACAAAGCTGTTTTGGTGACCAGTGACTTTTATTGTGTATATATATATAAAAAAAAATAACTTTGAAATGTTTCTCTAATTATCTTCTTTTATGTTCCATTTATGTTTGGCCTTATTAGCTTATGTGTATGTTTATGTATAATAACTTTTATGTTGAATCAAATAAAATATTTATTTAATGTTTACCTAATACTTTCTCTTTTAGCACAAAAATAGCTTTAAATTATCTTTTGGGAGTATTTCCACAACCAAATGTAATTTGCGATTAATTAGATTAATTAATCATGTAATTAATTCGATTAAAAATTTTAATTGACTCACAGCCCTTATTATATTATATTATATTATATTATATTATATTATATTATATTATATTATATTGTTGTTGTTGTTATAAATGAGAAATCCTTAATTCCAGAATGAATTGTATTCAATAATAGTAATAATAATATGGGTTTTATAGTTTTATTGATTATTGTTAAGAAGAAGAAGAAGAAGAAGAATTTATGCAATTATAATTATTATTAACAATAATTTTATTTCATTATTTTATTTTTATATTTAGCATAGTTTTATCGATAACTAAAGTATTACCAAAATATAATAAGAAAAAATTTATTATAATTTTATTTACTAAATTTCTTAAACTTCCTTTAAGTGTGTGTGTGTGTGTGTGTGTGTGTGTGTGTGTGTGTGTGTGTGTGTGCGTGTGTGTGCGTGTGCGTGTGTGTTTTATGCACCACTACTGGTAACATGTGTAATTGCAAAAATAATGATTGTTTCACAACAGATTTAATCATTTTAATTGTTGTATATTAATTATCCTAATTATTTAATATTAATTATTTTCTTCCTTTAGGGCCTGGATCTGTTGACCCACCTGTTCTCTCTGACATCCAACCCAGAAGTGCTTCTGTCTCCTGGTCTCCTCCATCTCAGCCCAATGGCATCATCACCCATTATAACATCTACCAAAACCACCAGTTAGGTGCCAGTGTGCTGGGAAATAGCACTAACCACACTCTTTTTCAACTTACACCCTATCAGCAGTACAACATACAGGTGGAGGCCTGCACAGCAGCTGGCTGCACTTTGTCCTCCGAGTCCCACACCATACGCACCCCTCCAGCACCCCCAGAGGACATCCCAGCCCCACAGCTTTATTCCGACACCCCCACATCAGTGCTCTTGTCCTGGGCCCCACCACGTCATGCCAATGGTGAACTGGACGGCTATACCATTGAGAGGAGAGTCTCTGGCACACAACAGATTTTTACTGTGGCGTCTTTGCAGCCCAACCAGACTCTCACTTATCTAGACAACTCAGCTACACTAAGCCCCTGGACCACTTACGAGTACCGCATTGTGACCCACACAAGGCTGGGTGGATCCAATAGCAGCGAGTGGGAGAAAGTGACCACTAGACCTTCAAGACCTGCAGGACTGCAGCCGCCTCATGTGCTGGTTTTGGGAGCAGAGTCAGTACAGGTACATGGAAAGTAGGTTTGCATGCTACTTAAGGAGATAGTTCACATAAAAATTAAAAATACACCATGATTTAGGGTGTGTTCACACTTGTCCTGTTTGGACAACAAACTCTGGTACAATTGCTTTGTGAGTAAGTGTGAATGCTGCCATCCGAACCCTGGTGCGCACCAAACAAGCGGACATAGACCGCTAAAAAGATGGGTCTCGGTCCGTTTCCGAAATAACTCTGGTGCAGTTTGATTGAAATATGAACACAACACAAACAAACCAAAAACAGGAAATAATGACAAGATACAATGCTATGCGTCATGATTTCATGAAGGGAACAACCAAATCCAAAACAAAATGAGCAGAGGGCAAACATGGAGCAACGAGGAGATAAAGTGCCTTTTAATGAGTTCTTTGTGAGTTTGAAGGTGATGAAAATAAAATCATAAACAATGAGCGCGCTTAGTCCAGCAATAGGTGTATTTGCCTTAAAGCAGCCCTGAGCAGAACTATCAGTGAATGGGTACTTTGATGTCATATACCCGCAGCGCTGCTTTAAGTCAAATGCACTTTTTTTCTTTTGTTTGGAGTGTTCGGTGAGTTCTGTCACGAAATATACATCATTAAACTCGACCAATCAGGAGGTGAAAGTATCAACTCATCACTCACTTAGGTTCGGTATCTTTAGGTTTGTTGTAAAAAATGCAAGTGTGAACACTAAACAGACCACGACCAAATGTATCATTTTCCTTTTTGGTCTGGACTAAATGAACCAAACGAACCAAACTACAAATGTGACAACAACCTTACTGACCCTCAAGCAATCCTAGGTGCATATGACTTTTTTCTTTAAGACCAATACAGTTTGAGTTACATTAAAAAATGTCCTGGCTCTTCCAAGATTTCCAATGATAGTGAATGGGTGTTGAGAAGTCCAATAAAGTGAATCCATCCGTCATAAAAAGTACTCCACACGGCTCTGGGGGTTAATAAATGCCTTTTGAAGTGAAGCGATGCATTTATGTAAGAAAAATATCAATATTTAAAACTTTCTAAACCATAATTTCTAATTTCTGCTAACTGTAGTATGCAAGTTCATGAGAGAGTGGCATTCCAGCGGATGACGTAGGACATAGGTGTAGCGTATATACTAGTCTCGTGAGAACCAAGTTTTGTTTACAGCAAAGGAAAGCCAGTTTCCTCTTGGCTTATATCGAAATCATTCCACATTTTTCTTTACAAATCCTTGTTTTGTACTTCTAATTTGTGACCAGTGTTTTTTTTTGCTCTCTACTCTGCGCTTCCGTGTTCATCACGGCGTTTGCCTACTTTATCTGTTGGAGCACTACTTTCCTGTACATGCATACGACAGTTAGCTAGAGATAATGGTTTATAAAGTTGTAAATATGGATACTTTTCTTATACAAACACATTGCTTTATTTCAGAAGGTCTTTATTAACCCCCTGGAGCTTTGTGGATCACTTTTTATATGGGTGGATGCCCTTTATTGGACTTTAAAATCTCAACACCCATTCACTTGCATTATAAAGCTTGGACAAGCCAGGACATTTTTTAATATAACTCCAATTGTGTTCATCTGAAAGAAGAAAGTCATATACACCTAGTATGGCTTGAGGGTGTGTAAATCATGAGGTAATTTTAATTTTTGTGTGAACTGTCTCTTTAAATGAATGTGTTTGGGTGTCTCTCAATCCTGTCCCACCCTCCTGTCAGCAGGCTATAGTATATTATGCCACCTTTTCACCAATGAGGTGCAAATGAGGTCTTTGCTGTGATTGTTAGTGAGACACTACTGTATTTCTTCCCATTAATGCCACACCCAGAGCATCCATCATTATTCCAGTGACACCCTCATGCTCTGAGAACATTGATACACATGGTTTCCAGGTTATCCAGAGCTGATTATTAAGGAGCAGCCAATTAAGACTGTCAGAGTATTGTGGGAACACCTCATGAATGTGCCCTTGGTCATCTAGCTAACACCTTAAAGATTGTACTACTTTATTTTGTGTCTGTAAGATACATAAAGCATGCCAGACCTTATTAACACTTTGACAAAGTAGATTTGAGTGTTTCAAGGCAAACTGCATAGACATCCCTGTAATTCAACAGACACGATACTCAAGAGGGCTAGGTAGCTTGCAGTCTTTTGGCTGGTTTACAAGTTGGATTTAAGGGGCGTTAATGTAACCAAACAAGCTTTGCAGCTTAGATCCTGCAGTGTGTAAATACACCCGTCTACCCCCTCTCTTTCTCTCTTTGTTATTTGTTGTGTGCTAGTGCCAAGAAACATGCACAGAAATGCTTACCACTTCAAACAAAGGCGGCATTTGCATAAACTTGCTTGAATTATTCATTTTCCCCTAACCCCAGGTTTAGTGTATTGTAATACCATTATTATTTCATTAATTTGTTAACTGCTGCATTTGTATGTAACTGGATGAGAACTCTTCTACATGTAAAAGCCAAAAAACAACTGTTCGCATTAGCATATGTTATTTTAAATTCCTATTGAGATGCTAGCAGTCTCCTCGGTGCTCACGGCAACTCTTTGTTAGCAAGTGTTGATGATTTCATTTCAGTGAGCTGCCATGCTTCCTGCTACATAGGCACCTGCCTTCTAATGCAGCATACTGACCATCATGGAGATGATTTGGAATGATGTAGCACATTGTGCTCTGCACGGGAGACTCAGTGTACAGTGGAGTTCAACAAAGTTAGCATATTGCTAAGTTAACAGGCGTAACGCTACTAATAAACATAGCAATACATAAAACAAATAGGATAAAATGAATGTTTTTAATAACACATAACTGCTTTTGTCAATACATTTACTGATACATTTTTTAATTAATTAGAATTTTATATACGTTATGAATGCTGCAGGTAGAGGTGGGCGATATGACCAAAATCTTATATCATGATGTGAGTAATTTTTTTTTTAATGGTAATAATATATATCACAATATGGTTATTTTTGCATTAAATAAGGTCTTTAGGATATCAACATTTTTGATACCATAGAAATTTTATAATCACAAAAAACTAATACTAGCCTAAATTAAGAATACACTTTACGTATAACGTAATCAAAATGTATAAAAAAACTTCCTTCACTGTATTAATTTAATATATACAGTTAATGTCAAAAGTTTACATAAACCTGGCAGAATCTGCAAAATGTTCATTGTTTTACCAAAATAAGAGGGATCATACAAAATGCATGTTATTTTTTATTTAGTACTGACCTGAAAAAAGATTTTTCACATAAAATAAACTTTACATATAGTCCACAAAAGAAAATAATAGTTGAATTTATAAAAATGACCCTTTCAAAAGTTTATATACACTTGATTCCTGAATACTGTGTTGTTAACTGAATGATCCACAGCTCTTTTTATATGTTTTATTTATATATAATTATATTTTTATTTATTTATTTTTTTTTATGATAGTTGTTCATGAGTCTCTTCTCTTCTCTTTGTCCTGAACAGTTAAACTGCCTGTTGTTCTTTAGAAAAATCCTTCAGGTCCCACAAAATCTTTTTTTTTTTTTTTTTTTTTTGCTTTAGAAGAAAAACTTTTTGAATTTAAAGATCAGGGTAAATGTAACTTATTTTCTCTTCTGGGAAACATGTAAGTATCTTCTGTAGCGTCTGAAGGGAAATACTTATTGAAAGCAAATATGATATTTACATGAAATAAAAAAAATGTACACATCTTCATTTCATTCAAAAGTTTTCACCTAAATGCATTGTATTATGAGCGTTTGACCCTTCAGTAATAGTTGCATATGAGTCCCTCAGTTGTCCTCAGTGTGAAAAGATGGATCTCAAAATCATACAGTCATTGTTGGAAATTGTTTAAATACACAAAAACTGCTGAAAAAGTTTAACTGTTCAGGACAAACAAGAAACTCAACTATAACTATTATTTTCTCTTGTGAACTATATTTATGTAAAAAAAATGTTATTTGAAATATCTAATTCAGGTCAGTACTAAATAAAAAATAACATGCAGTTTGTATGATCCCTCTTATTTTGGTGTAAGTAATCAACATTTAGCAGATTCTGAAAGGTGTATGTAAACTTTTGATTTCAACTGTATTTCTTTTTATTAAAGTAACAAAAGTGATTTAGTCAAGAGCAGTGAGAGATTTTGTTTCTTTTGTTTGATTAACATGAAGACAGACAGCAGGAATATTAGACTCCTATCACTTTAAGAGCTGCCTGGATTCCAATATACTGTTACATGTGCAAAGATGGGCATTTTGACACATACAAGTATGTGTATTTAACCGTTAAGGCCTATAAAGTGTCAAAAATAACTTTGTTTGGTCTTACCGTGCTCTATGAGCACCATCTTCATATGAGCGCACCTCAGAAACAGTCTTTTAAACAGTGCGCATATAGCAAAATAAAGTTCTCTTTCACTGCTGATTGCATTTAAATGTCGTAGCACAACTACGTAGCACAACAGCGTCACATAAACATGTAACTACAATAGATATGATCTAATATCTTTACCGATTGACAAATTTCTACCAGTATGTCGCCCATCCCTAGCTGTAGGTTATCCTATAATTAGGTTGGATTAAAAATGCTTTCTAAAACAGCCTTCATTCCTGCTTAACCTTTTAATATCCATTATTCTAACTTTTCTCTCATAACTAATCTCTGAGCTCTAACATTTATCCAATCTACAGTTTCATCTCCTCTCCCCAGGCATGCACAATATGTTTAATGTGTCCGCCAAATGCTGAAGCCTCCCTTGCTCCAGAGACAGTATGTACTGTAGCAACAACGAGCAGCGTTTCCTATGCAATTCCATTAGGATTTCATTATGATCTCCAGGGGCTGAGGCCTCTTTTAAATGTAATGAAAGAAATATTCTGTCTTGGGTCAAAGTCAGGGTGCCTTCGCTTCATCACATGACGTCGATTCCACAAACTCATCGATCTAAAAGCCTGCAATGATGTGTTGTGATATTGCGCTGGACTTTGGCACTTTTCTAGAGCCTTGGACACGCTTGTGAAACCATTTTAGTTTATAACTACATGACCACAAGAACACTGTTAGACTCTGATGCCAAATTCTTCAGGTTCAAATGTATCATTTGTTTTACTGCAGGTTACATGGAGTGCTCCACTCATACCCAATGGAAAAGTTGAGCAGTACGAGATCCGCATGCCTGATCCACGGATCTTGCACACCAATACCTCTGTGCTCAACCGTACTGTTACCAGTCTGCTGCCCTACACCAATTACAGCATCACCGTCCTCGCCTGTTCAGGAGGTGGAGGACATGTTGGAGGCTGCACTGAGAGCCATCCAATGCTGGTTACTACATTACCCACAATCCCAGAAGGTCTACCATCCCTGTCGGTAGTAGCCATCAGTGAATCTTTTCTGGCCGTTTCATGGCAAAACCCATCAAGGCCAAATGGGCCCAACATAAGGTAACCATTTAATGTTCTATCCATTTATCTTTGTTCCCTGACACATTTAATTAGCGTTACTAATTAAATGTATTTATTTATTTGGAGTTTATGCATATGGCTGGTAAATGTTTGTTAAAACTGATGTTTACATTCTTTAAGGTAAAATGTATTTATTTAGTTGTAGTACTAGTATTATTATATTTAAATTACACTGAACAAAATTATAAAGCAACACTTTTGTTTTTGCCCCCATTTTTCATGAGCTGAACTCAAAGATCTAAGACGTTTTCTATGCACACAAAAGGCCTATTTCTCTCAAATATTGTTCACAAATCTGTCTAAATCTGTGTTAGTGAGCACTACTCCTTTGCCGAGATAATCCATCTACCTCACAGGTGTGGCTTATCAAGATGCTGATTAGACATCATGATTATTGCACAGGGTGTGCCTTAGGCTGGCCACAATAAAAGGCCACTCTAAAATGTGCAGTTTTATCACACAGTACAATGCCACAGATGTCGCAAGTTTTGAGGGAGCGTGCAGTTGGCATGTTAACTGCGGGAATGTCCACCAGAGCTGAACATTGAATGTTCATTTCTCTACCATAAGCTGTCTCCAAAGAATTTGGCAGTACATCCAACCGGCCTCACAACCACAGACCACATGTAACCACACCAGCCCAAGACCCTCCACATCCAGCATCTTCACCTCCAAGATCATCTGAGACCATCTCAGGGAAGCTCATCTGCATGCTCGTCGTCCTCATCGAGGTCTTGATTGTAACCGACTTGAGTGGGCAAATGCTCACATTCGATGGTGTCTGGCACTTTGAAGAGGTGTTCTCTTCATGGATGAATTCCTTTTTTCACTGTACAGGGCAGATGGCCCTTTTATTGTGGCCAGCCTAAGGCACACCTGTGCAATAATCAGCATCTTGATATGCCACACCTGTGAGGTGGATGGATTACCTTGGCAAAGGAGAAGTGCTCATTAACTAACTAAGTGTTGCGTTTATAATTCTGTTCAGTGTATATAGATATAGTTTTAAAATATCACATGGCATGTGAATACTAAACTAAATTCTCTTTCATGTCTTATCGTGCTTACACTGTCAAATACACAAAGTTTATGTTAAAAACAGTCAAAAACAGTCGGTTATGTGAAGGTAAACAGCTGGGAAAGAAATCACGTTTATATTAAATCTGTGTGGCAGCAGCATAATATTCAGTAAAGAAATAATGATAAATCCACTGCTCTCGTGTCTCCTCTGAGGCTGGGACTCTAAATAGTGTTATGTGCTTGTCTGTGCAGCCAACGACAGAACAGTTAGCATGCTTTGCTCGAACTATCACCATGGTATTAGAACTGGTATAGCGTTGACACAATGGCAACAAATCTTGGCGACTTGTTTTTTCACAAGCTTGCACAGAAAGAAAAAAAAAATCTAAAAATTTACAAAAAGTTCTTTTTAATGCTTTCTGGGTTGGTAGATGCACTGATGACCCAATTATAGCACTTAAACACAGAAAAAGATTTTCATGAGATGCCACCTTTAACATAACTTCAGATGTTCTTTTATTGTTTTTTTCATGCTGTAACTAGTATTAAAGCGAAGGAGATGATCAGTTCACATGCGCTTCACATCTTGAACTAAGGCGCTACAACGATCTGTCACTCCACATTAAACAGCACCAAAATGGCATTTATTGTTTGAATATTGTAATAAAATAGACAGAATTTGAAATCTGAAACTTTGTTTCATATGAAAAGTAACAAAGCACTAAGCTTATTGTGATTTATTGGAAGGGAGTTGTGCTATGATGTTCCGTTTATTATTAAAAACAGGCTAGACTAATTGATCCTTGATATTTAAGAATTGATTTAAGAATCAATAATGTTTTGTAAAAATGAGAATCAATTAAAATTGAGAAATTTATATTTTTACCCAGCACTATTATTATATTAGATGTATATAGATATGGTTGTAAAATGGATGCTAAAATGGTTGTTTACATTCTTCAAAGTAAAATCAATTGTAACCAAAATTGTGAGTAATTCATATGGTAAAGGAATTTCTAAAATCTCTAGGGAATAATCCATAACTCTGCCATTTTCTATGAGAACAGCAAGTGTCTCCCTAGGTTGTGAAGAGTGAGGCACAACGTAAAAGTTCTTGTTCTTTCTCACTGTATATTTTAGTCTGTTTTTGAGCTGATTAGGTGGTAAATAAAGGTCTGTTCATGGCGGATGATTAAAATTCATGACTACTTTTCCCGCTGCTGCTCTGTTTGTTTAACTAGGCTTATAAAGCGCACATTAAGCTGAGCTCTCCTGATTACAGGCAAAATTAGCATTACTGTTGAGGGAGAAAGAAAGAGAGAGAGAAAAGACAAAAGCACAAACCCAGCGAAACAGCGGTGCGGGTGAAATGGCAGGAGGATTGTGGGAGTGGAGCGGGCTCTGATTATCTGGCTGTTTCCGCTGCCCTCAGATTTGAGCTGTTGAGACGGAAAACCCAGCAGCCCCTGGCCTCCCGTCCCCCTGAAGATTTGAATCTGTGGTACAATGTTTACGCAGGAACCAAATTGTTTCATGAAGATAAAGGCCTTAGCAGGTGAGATTACTGAAATTAGCTTTAATGCAAACTTTGCTTGTGTGTACAAAACTGTTTTTGTGCACCGATGCCATCTTTTTAATGCTGTTCAAAGATACTTTGAGCAAATATTCCATAGAATTAAATTGTTTTCCGCTAATCTTTCTCTGGCACTCCTTGTGTGTACGCTGAAAGACTCCAACATAAAAACCCCAAATGTTTCCCATGTATCACAGGTTCTGTCATTTAGATTCATGTCTGACTTCATTTAAATGTTTTCAGTCCTTGTAAAGATTAACTTTGAGCTTGACTTTATGCAGAATATTTAAATGCTTGGCTTTTAATGCAGTATTATTGCACTATTGTAAATATTGTACTGCCTCAATCTTATAAATTAAAAAAGTTAATATTGATAATATAGCTAGATAGATAAACTGATAGATAGAAAATATAGATTGATAGAGCAGAAAAAATTCATACTGACCCCTTTTCATTGGATATGTTTATAGCAAATGCATTAATTTAAGTCTTGTTCCTATTTACTGTACTTTTTTTTATTTAAGTGAATAAATAAAAAATTTAATATTTTTTTTATGCATTTAAATTATTTAATGTGTACATTTATGTATTATAAAGGAAAGATTTTATGATGTGGCTTCAGAAAATGTTCTTGTGCATAATGTTTTCAAATGCGTTGTAGGTACACATGGTACGAATACAAACTTCTGGTTCACAATGATGTTGGCTATGCTTCAGTGGAGGTTGCCACAGGGGTCACACTAGCTGGGCAACCCCTCACCCCCACCAACATATCCGTCCAAGTTCTCAATCATACAGCGATCCTGGTCAACTGGTCCACCCCCAGTAAGACACTAAAATCTCTATATTAAACTTATCCTGGCCCAGAAAATACATTTCAGGAAATAATCTGTGTTTAGAGAGCTTGTTTTCAAGATTGACCTTTAGTGTGTCCTGTCTCTCACTGCATTTTACTTTCCCAGCTCTGCAAGATTTGCAGGGGGGTGTGGAGGACTACATCCTTACGGTTCTGTCCACCCAGCAAAGGCAGACTCTTACACTTGACCCCACTGCGACATCTGTGGTAATTTCTGACCTGCAGCCCAGCACAGAGTACAAGCTCTCCTTGACTGTATCCAATGGTGCTCACAACATTACCAGTCCTGAGGTCAGCTGCACTACTACAGATGGAGGTGAGTATATGCCACATAGATGTTTGATACATGCACATATTTTGACTACCAAAACACAGAGACCCATATTTGTTGCTTCTAGTTGTGATTAAATCTTTAACTTAACTCAAAGCATTGAATATATGTGTTGTTAAGTGCATGTACTGGTTGTACCATTTATAATGTTCTCGTTTGTCCCTTAAAGGGATAGGTCACCAGAAAATGAAAATTCTGTCATTAATTACACAAGCTCATGCCGTTCCAAACCCGCAAGTCTTTCTTTCAACTTCGGAACGCAAACTAAGATATTTTTGATGAAATCCGAGAGCTTTCTGACCTTGCATAGACAAAAATGCAACTACCACATTTAAGGCCAGAAAGGTGGTAAGGACATTATTAAAATAGTAATGTAACATCAGTGGTTAAACCCTAATTTTATGAAGCTACGAAAATACTTTTTGTGTGCAAAGACAAAAATAACGACTTTATTCAACAATATCCTCTCCTCCGCACGTTCAACCACTGATGTCACATGGACTATTTTAACTACTGAACTATCCCTTTATGTACGTGTAGGCATTCAAAGTCTGTATTGAAAAGGTTTAGTTAAAAAGTGCACTTCCTGTTATGTGAAAGGAGTCGAAATCTCCAAAACAGTTTGCCAAACTTATATTATCATTCAAAAGTTTGAGGGTCAGTAAAAGTTTTTAATGTTTTATATAGTATATAGTGTGTGTGTGTGTGTGTGTGTGTGTGTGTGTGTGTATATATATATATATATATATATATATCTTATACTCACAAATGCTACATTTATTTATTTTTTTCTAGACTCTGTTTTAATGGTTACATTAAAAAATATTAATCAAAAATCATGGCTAATCAATTGAAAGCATGAATCATACACAATTTAACAGCATTTTAATAAAAAGTTACATTTTCTAAGCCCTCTGAAATACAATTTATTTTTTGTACCAATTTCTGTTTTACATTATTTTCTGCATTCTGTTTTAATTAATTTTAAAACTATTAAAATATTATATTATTTATTTTTGTTTCAGAAATACTATGGTGTGCATTTAGATTATTCTGATAAATAAATTCTGTTAAATAATTGTTCTGATAAATATTACTTAAAGAATAATAACCGCTTTGTTTCTGTTTGATATGAAGTGACTCTCAGAGCAGTTCTAGAGATTGTTTTTGTGTTCATGTACTGATATATTGAGACAGCAGAGGCTAAAAAAACTGCTAACATCATGCATGCTTCAGTATGTGTATAGTAAATGGAACCGCACATATGCACCATTCATTCACACAGAGACACGAAGAACATTCAGGATTCATATTTAAATAGTATTTTTGTGGCTTAATATTCACAGACACTAGTCCATATCACGTTTTCATTTAAATGTACTGACCAACTTTTGATTTATTCATCTAAATTTTGGCAAATTCTGTGACATTCCGTGTTATACAGTCAATTCTTTTTATGACTGGATTCCGTGATTCCACATCGCTGAAATCATAGGGCCCTAGTAACTTTATAATTGTCTTTACTGTCACTTTTAATTAAAGGTATCGTTGCTGAATAAAAATATACATTTATTTAATAAAATTGACCCCAAACTTTTGAATAGTAGTGTACATTTCATTAACATATTTCAACTCACTAATGTAAATAACTACCAGTGTTGGGGAAAGTTAGTTTTAAAAGTAATGCATTTACTTTATTTTACATTTACATTAACTAATTAACTAATTACATTACTTGCGTTACTTTTTCATTCTGGACAGGGCTTACTTGTTTGTGACATAAGTGACAAAAGTGACATAAATAGGCTGAAGTAAAAGTAAAATAAGGCCTAAGTAAAAGTAAATGTACTGTAGAACTGTAGGAGAAAGAAGTTCAACACTCTTTAGCAATGAGAAAAATGAAGCACAAATGTTAGTTCATCTAAAGTAAGCTTTACATATTAGTATGGTTGAATTGGATCAACAAAGGTCAGCAGCAAAGACATTCATAAATTGTTCATAAAATTGGATGAAATGCATAAAGGAAGCAAAAAGCAACTCTGATATTTTCTTGTAAATGAAAAAGTAATGTGTTACTTTACTAAAAAAGTAATCTGATTACGTAACTTGCGTTACTTGTAATGCGTTACCCCCAACACTGATACTTACTATATTTGCCACATCCTAGAACAAAAATACCAGGTGTTTTTATTTATATGTAGGATCTTATTTTCTGCAACTACCAAAGTAATGTAAAAGTTTGCAAAGCATCTTGATATTTAAAATCCAACTGGTTTCAGCTGAAATGTAGAGTTACCACCTGAGTATATGGATGAAATTTGGATTGAAGATATTGGCTAATTATGGTTTTCCTGTCAACACTTCAAATATTCCTGTGATTTCTGTCAGCCTGTTTCTCTCATATCACTCCAGCAGCCCCTGCTCACGGAGATAAAAAACGGATGAGGTGAAGAACTGATTGATTGAATATTTTCCCTCTGTACCTCACAAGCTGCATAAAAATTTGCCTTTACCAAAATTTTGATATCTTGACCTCTGTGCTGTGATCAATAGTCATTAAGCTGTCCTCTCACACAGTTAATGTACTGATGCACTGATAGCACAGGAAACAGATGAAAGCTCAGCAAACCTCTTACATACGCAGACACACATACACACACACTTTAGTGTCTTTCACACTAAAAACGAAACATCTGGCTTTCCATAAAATGCTTCAACTTCTCTTGCTCCCAACTATCAGTATAATTAAAAACATTAGATATCATTTTATCCTAAATAAAGGTTACAGGTCATTTACCAAAGAGCTAGTAGTGGTACCTTCATTATTTTACAGCCTAAAGGGCAGCTTATTAAAAGCAGTTGAACTTAAAGATCATACTGTGCTGCATGATAGTGTATATGTTAAGAGCCTGCTAATTAAAAACTGGAATGGAGACGAGGTTGTCCATGCGAAGTCTTGCATTAATAATACAGCAGAAGAAATTACATGTAAAGATATGCTTCAGGAGAGCACTGATATCGGTCACATCCAAGTATGTCTCATTGCTCTTTTGGTCAGTGATGGGGAGTAACAAGCGGCCACTAAGCATTTTTTAATAACTTTAGTAGTTCGGCTGCATTCTAAACAGTCTAGCCTTTTCAAGTGCTAAGCTACATTTTAAAACTTTAAGTAGCTGCTTAATAATCAAGTCAATAGCCAAAAGTGCTCTCTGTTCTCCTGTGTGTTTTCTGTCTCATATGCCATGTTGGTAAGTTGGTTAGTTCAGACAGTTCCTGAAAATGAACCATTTGACAAATGATTGACTGATTCATTTGAGTCGCTGCATGCGCTTGATTATATAGTTTTGTATAATAGTGATGTTCACTGCATTATTATTGATTGTTTTCTATATTGTATATTAGGGTGCTATAGGGTTTTTTTATATTTAATTTAGTGTAAATTTATCTGTTCAAACAGATGAAGTTTATCTCTTTATTTTTAGTGGTAGATAATTACTGCTCTGCTCTTAAAAAAAATCATATGAGATATTATTTTATATGTAGCTGAAGTCAAAAGTTTACATATGTTAATTATTTTACCACAATAAAAGGGATCATATGAAATGCATGTTATTTTTTATTTAGCACTGACCTGAATAAGGTATTTCACATAAAAGACATTTACAAATAGTCCACGAGAGAAAAAATAGTTGAATTTATAACAATGACACTGTTCAAAAGTTTACATACACTTGATTCTTAATACTGTGTTGTTACCTGAATGATCCACTATTTATTTTGTGATAGTTTTTTATGAGTCCCTTGTTTGTCCTGAACAGTTAAACTGCCCTCTGTTCTTCAGAAAAATCCTTCAAGTCTGACAAATTCTGTGGTATTTCAGCATTTCTGTGTATTTGAACCCTTTCCAACAATTATTAAAAGATCCATCTTTTCACACTGAAGGCAACCAAGGGACTCAAATGCTCACTGATGCTCAAAAACACAATACATTAAGGAGTGAAAACTTTTTTTAATTGAAGATCATGGTAAATTTCACTTTTTTCACATTTTATCTTCTAGGAAACATGTAAGTATCTTCTGTAGATTCTAAAGAGTGGTACTAAATGAAAAGAAAGTATGCTATTTAGCCAAAATAAGAAAAAAATAACACATCTTTCACATTCTGGCACCCCTGGCTCTTAATGCATTGTGTTTGAACCATATGTAATAGTTGCACATGAGTCCCTTAGTTGTCCTCAGCGTGAAAAGTTGGATCTCAAAATCATACAGTCATTGTTAGAAAGAGTTCAAATACACAAAATGTTGAAAAACTGTGTGGATTATTCAGGTAACAACACGGTAAACTTTTAACTACATTTCAGGGACTTCGTTTGACACTGTTAAAATACAAGTAACTTGTAGCTTGAGAGTTTAAAAGAAGCTTTTTATTTATTTATTGTCTAATGAAAATATTTGATTGATCAATTAATAATTTTATTAACCTTTGTTTTGAAAAAGAGTACTTCTAGTTCATTAAGAACAATAGTTGGGTCCGTTCACAGAGAACCCTTTATTTTAGCAGGATTTATTTATTTATTTTATACATAAACTAGACAGAAATTTGACCATTGCAATCACATGTTGCACATTTTGCAGCAGCTTGACTCATAAAGGATTAGTTTACTTTCAGAATAAAAATTTCCTGATAATTTACTCACCCCCATGTCATCCAAGATGTTCATGTCTTTCTGTGTTCAGTTGAAAAGAAATTAGAGTTTTTGATAAAAACATTCTAGGATTTTTTTCCATGTAGTGGACTTCAGTGGGAGCCAAAAGAAGTACAACTTTTAAGTTCTGCTTTTATTCATTTCGTCTCCCTTTTATAAACATGAAAACTTGGCCTGTGTGAACCATTATTTGACCATCATTCTGAGTGACATGCCACCCATTAACGCATGACCAAAGGTGTTTAGGTGGTTGTTAGTTGTTGCGATACCTTCAGTAAGATCTGCTGTAAAGGTACAAGCGATTTTACTTTACTAGAAGATATCTCAGATGGGGTCTCTTCACTTGTTGACCTTTGTGTTAGCAGGATATCTCCTGAAGAGAGACTTTTTTGAGGCTTTGAGTAGGAAGAACAGCAGTTATATTCTTTAGAGAGAGTGTAAGTGTCAGGACCCCTGCTCTGTATCGAATTCATTCCCCCAGCCCGTCATGTCAGCCAATGGCTTGTTCAAAGCCGCTGCTGAGATATTTGATCTCTCAGCTGTCATTAGCACTACACTCATGTCTTTCAGCTCTCTTTCACAAACTAACTTCACTCGCCTCAGAAAAAAAAGCCTTTATCAATCATTCCCTTTTTACATTCTTTCAGAAGAGCCTTACAAAGTTGTCACAATAGCTGTTTACTAGAGTCACATCAAGCTGAAAAATAGGCTCTCTGGTCTTCTTTTGTAAGTCAGTGTGATTTGTCATGGGAAAGGAAGAGCTTGCAAAAAACAGAGGGGGGAAAAAAAAGAAAAAGATGGCAAAAATGGTGCAAGCTGTAGAAAGAATCCCCCAGACTGGCCCAGTTAACCCCCTCTGCCCCCGGTGCAGCACTCCAATCCCTGTGCGCTTCTCCAGGACTGATTCAATTTGCCCACAAACCATCTGCGGGAACCCCCAAAAGCAAGAGGGAAAGTGAAAGAGTCAAACTCAGCTTTTTTTCATTCTGCCAGCCCTCCCTGATGCATTGCTGTCAGCATTCCCTGATGTACATATAAAATTACATTATTTATACACATGAGTGCACTCATGAACACACATCACACGGACACACGTGTACTGCTACATTATTATAGGTTATTGTTTGAACTAGACAATTTGGGGACAAATATATATGTGTGTATATATATATATATATATATATATATATATATATATATATATATACATTTACATTTATATATACATTTACATTTATATGATTTTTTATTTATAATATATAATATCTAAGATGCTATGTTTGTTTGAATAGGGAATGATTTCTACGAATTCCTTATACAGTAGTTCTCAACACTTAGAGCTAGGATAGGAAAAAGTATTTTAACGTCAAAAAAAATTACACAGATCAGCTTTAAGAAAATGCCTCAGTCTTTTTTTTATCCCTTTCTCCCTGTCTCTTTCATGCTCTTTTTCTAAGGCAGAAATAAAAGTGCTGCCCAAAGCCTTTTCAGAGACTATTAAGGGTAGAATATGCTGTGTGTTTATGCTAGCGCTGGCATGATCTTGGTTCTGGGAAAAAAAAGAAAAGAAGGAAAAACTGCTTTTCCTCCAGGTCTTTTTCTGTAGATGTTGCTGGTTATTGTATTACTCTTTGAGGAAGCTACTGCAGACTTGAGGACCTCGAGCCTTCCCTGAGCCTCATCTTGGGCAGAGGTTAAAAAGACAAATCTTAAGGATTGAGCCTTTCAGAAGCGCTCGGGTTATGTCAATATGACTGTATGTGTCCATGTGGGTTTCAATCCACTGAGGTCTTCTGGGTGATTAAGTGTGTCTTTTGCTCTCTGTGTTGCAGAACCCGAAGGGGTCTTTCCTCCAGAGGTGGTGGTCCTGAATAGCACCACAGTGAGGGTGCTATGGACTGCTCCTCTTGTTCCAAATGGTGCAGTCACACAGTACTCCATCTATCTGGATGGCCGTCTCTATGAGTCCACAAGCAATGGAACTGGATCACTGGAAGTGGGAGGACTCTTGCCGTTCACTATACACAGTATTCAGGTCTGGCCTTCTACTTAAATGCACAAATACATTATTTTATTTAGCATATATTAAAAATCCAAATGTCTGAAACCACATTGAAAATCTAGGATCTAACCATTTAAATAAATAAATGCATACATACAGAATTTTAAATCCTAAATTAATAATTATGTTTCTACAATATTTGTCACTAATTATTTTACTTATTTTTATGCTGATAAACCATTTTAGTGAAGAAATTATGTGTTACATTTAAAAAATATAAAATAAAAAGTTTTCTCTAGTGGTTCCAGATTTTAGACCTCACTTTGTTTTAGATTTCAAGGGTTAGTTCACACAAAAATTGTAATTAATCAATTACGTATCTTCGTATCTTCAGAACACAAATGATGCGATTATTATTATTTTTTTTTTTATTCAATTTGAGCGCTTTCTGACCCTGCATAGACAGCAACACAACTACCACTTCAAGGCCCAGAAAGGGCCTTGAACATTGAACACTGACTATTTTAACATTGTTAAAATAGTCCATGTGACATCAGTGATCCAACCATAATTTTATAAACCTACAAGAGTACTTTTTGTGTGCAAAGAAAACAAAAATAACAACTTTATTTCATAATTTATTATATTTACCGGTGTTTAGACTAAGACAGTATTGAGTTGAGTCCGCTTTGAAGTTCAGGTACAAATCAGTACACTTTTTTCTGAGTTTTCATGGGTTGGAGCTTTAACATGGGTTAATTTAACTTTAAATTTGTACAAAATATATTCTTTTCTTTTTTTAAAATATTGCAATAAATATAATATAGTGGATATTGTTTTCTTTGCGCACAAAAAGAATTCTAGTAGTTTCATGAATTTACGATTGAATCACTAATGTCACATGAACTATTTTTATGATGTCCTTAAACGTGTTAGTTGTGTCACTATTTATGCAGGGTCAGAGAGCTCTCGGATTTCATAAAAAAAAATATCTTAACTTGAGTTCTGACAATAAATTACGGGTTTGTAACCACAAAAGGGTGGGTAATTAATGACATAATTTTACATTTTGGGTAAGCTATCCCTTTAACCTGCGCAGTGGGTATGCTGTTGTCTGTGTTTAGGTAGAGGTGTGTACAGTGTATGCGTGTGTGAAGAGTAACCGCACTCAGGTGACCACGGTGGAGGACACACCTGCCGAAATAACCAGACCTCAGATTCAGGTGCTCAGCTCTAGGTGAGTCAGTCCAGCAGATTCAGATAGAGGTGAGAATATGAGTGTACTTATTATTGTGTGCATGTTGTGGGTATCCGATTGGTTAAAAATATTCTCTGAATCCTTTTCGAAGATTGACATGGTGAGACCAAGCAATCCATCTACTATCTAAATGGGAAATGCCCAGTCCTGTTCCTGGAGATCTACCTTCCTTCAAATTTCAGCTCCAACTCTGATCAAACACAACTCAGCCACCTCATTAAGATCTTTAGGAGCACTTAATAATTTGAGACAGGTGTGAAACTGAACTCTACAAATAGATCTTCAGGAACATGACTGGCCACCTCTCTTTGTTATACATGTGAAGTGTCCAAATGAATCTTTTATGTGCTACACAGCTACTTGAGCCATTTCCTCTGTATGTCCATGGATTTGTACTGGTAGGATATATAGTTTTTACATGTTTCACTGTTGTCTTGCATTGAACTTTTTCTGACTGGTGGTTAGAAGGAATGTAACAGTATTATCAAAGTTGTGGTATCATGATAGCAAAACTGTCTTGATATCATCGTAGTCACATGACGATATGAAACGATAGGTCTTCCGGGCAAAAAGTGTAGTTTTTAAAACATACTCAAACTTCTTATTCTAACATTAAAGGTCTTTGAAGTTGTGTTTTGGGCCATTATGCTTTGGCTCAGTATCTGTCAAACTAACTAAAACCTAAAGCACAATATGGCTTATCAAGTCTGTTTTCACTGTGCGTTTCAAAGCGAATCGCTCACTTCATTCAGGCTATAAGCTTGTGATGCGGTGTTTTCCGTGCCTCAAAATGGCTCAGTTCACAGTGAATGCAGTGAACTCATTTATTTCATGTGCTGTGAGTTTAGCGTGCATTTGGGAACACAACGGCCACCAGTTACACTTTATTTTTGTGGCAGATGATTACAGCATTTCACTAGATTTGTAGTGAGACACGTTTTTTGTAAGCCTGTTTTTACTAAAGCTGGAGTTTTCCATCAAAATGAAAGCTTAAAAGTGCAGTATGAATTGCTGACAGCTAGCCATTTAAATGTGTAATGTTACTGCAGTCCAAATTCAAAATATCTCTTTCAAGTGTAGAAATTGGGATAGAAGTATTATAATTTCCCTATTGTAGTGTGAACTGAAACGTAATATACTTATGAAATTTTATTCTACATTTATTTTACAGTGCAATTGTTTTACAATATATGGCTATTACTGTCATAGAAATAATAATATTGTAAAAGCATTGTAATTATTATTATTATTATATTCTAATTTGTTTGGCTTCCTAAAACACCAGTGTGAATGTAGTTTAGACTGAGACAGTGTACCACAAATGAAAAGAGGGTTGAGCCTGCATTGAAGTTCTGGATTAGATAGAATAATTTAATTTTAAAATTTCTACAATTCTAAAAAGTCTTAATTTGTCTTTTTTTTAACCACAATAAATGTTGTACTCAATATATTATCAAACTGTGAGATTTTGGTATTGTTACATCCCTAGTGGTTAGTGAACATTTTGAGATGGTATTGATCATATCTTCAGTAGCTTGAAATGTGTTGCAGCCAGTTTTTTCCTGCTGCACTGCACACAATATAAGACATTCTTACATATACCTCAGTGTAATACAGTGTAAGCACTGTTTTTTGAAGGCACTAGGGCTCTATGTGCCATAATAAACCATAATTCACACATTTCCTGCCGTGTTGTCTCCCATCCTCATGTCATATCACCAGTGTGCTGTACTCACTCCCAATAGAATACTAACTACTGATCGATTGGCCCGACATGGCTGGCCGTGGCCTACACATGCCCCAAACAGTTCATTTATTTGCCACGCTAGATTTGCTCGAGTGGAATTTAATCAATAGCTAATTCATTAATTCTGTCTCTGGTGCTATGTGGGGGCTGGGCGCAGGAATCGGCGGCTGGCTTAAGCTTTGATTGAAATATGACAAGTGCTGCAACCGATGGCTTACCCGCTGCTGCCGCCCAATATGAATTCCAGTTATTTCTCTCCATGAGGGATTAACGGTGGACAGCAATGACACCCTTTGTAATATAATACTAATGCATTTGTTATAGCAAAGCTGCTTTCCCATCCCCCACCCGTCCAGAAGGAAAGTAATCATGAATAATATTTTGTGTTGTAAAGGCGCACCGTAATCTCCAAACGATTCTGTGTCTGTACTTTAAAAGAGGAAGCCTTGTCGCATTTCATGAATTCCTAATCAGATACTAAGGTCTGTCAGCTTTAAGTCGTCAGAGGCCTTCACTATCAATTAGCTTCCTCATCAGGGAGGGGGCAGAGAAGAGGAGAGAGACCCACGCAAACCGTAATTATGTCATTCTCCACGTCTTACGTATGTGACAAGAGATTTGCAGAACACAAAAGAGATGGGCAAAAAGCAAAGAAAGTCCAATCACAGAGCGGTATGGATATTATCATGTGTAGAGAAGAGATGAAAAAGATGATGAAAACAAAAGCACATTTCCATAAGGTTATGGCTACAGTTAAGAAAGAAATAAGGCTCGTTTAATGGCATTTTTGTTTTTCCTTCCTGTTCACTCTCTGCGGTGTTACTTCAGGCAGCAAACTGCACCATCAGATGTAAATGTTTTTTGTGTTTTGTTTTGTTTTGTTTTTTGTTTTGTTTTGTTTTCCTTACATGTCTATATCTGCTCTTCCTGTGCCTTTAGACAGCAACCTGCACGACAAACTATGATTTTTCATTTGTTTTGGTTTGGGTAGTTTTTTGTCTATGTCTACTCTACTTCTTTAGATAGCAAACTGCACCACCAAATATTATTTTTGTTTTGTTTTGTTTGATTTGTTTTTTGTCTTGTCCTTGTTTTTTTTCCCAGTCTATATCTACTCTTTCTGTTCATTTAGATAGTAACCTGCACCACCAAATATGATTTTGTTTTGGTTTGGTTTGTATACTGTATGTATAAGACAGTAGATCAGAACTATGCACATTATTATTGTTTCACATGCATCACTGCCTGTATATTATATTTTATAGTTAAAATTTAGATTTATGCATCATAAAAAAACAGCATGTTGAGATAAGAATCACAATTCATTAGTTGTTTGCAGTTGCAGTTTGCAGTGGATTTGCAGAGTCATACATTTTAATTCTAGTCAGATGGGCATTTACATTTACCTGAACTTCAGCTATAAGTTTATTAAAAATTCACATTTTACTGTCAGATGGACAACTAAATCTTTACTTAAACTTCAAGCCTACTAAAAAACGTAACATTTTATTTTTTACTGAGACATGCACAGTGGCATCTTTTATTCAGCAAATTATAACTGTATAGCCTCGAAAGTGCAAAAAAGTTTAATTTTACAAACATTAAAAGGCAGTCACCCATCCCAGTTTGTGATCTCAGAACTTTCCATTAAAATCAATAAAGTTGTCTACACTGCATAATGAATCTCTTACTTACGTCGTGTCATTGTATGTTAATGAGAGAGGATTCACAAGAGCATGCTTAACTTATCACAGAACACGAACTCTGACATGTTAAGCGGTGAGTGGATTCTAACTTAAATACCAATGATTGGTCATTGCATTCAAGAGATCAACATACATGTTGTTTGCTACATTTCTCAACGCTGCAAAAACTTGCTGTAAATAGGAGCATTTAATATTCTCCAGAACTCAAACTCAAAAACACAGTGTGTTTGCTAAATTCGCCAATAATATTAGTATCATTAAAGTATCAGCTGGGGATTGCATTCGTTTATTTAAAAATATTTTTTTACCCATGTTTTAATTTTTGTAACAAAAAATTATTTGTGATTAAACATTAATTGGCAGACAGTCTGCAGTGCTGCTGGAACCCCTGGTTAAATACCCTTACTTTAGATAGCAATCTGCTCCACTAAATATTTGTTTTATTTTGGTTTTTGTTTTATCCCTGTTTTACTTCCTTTTCTTTTTTCTCTTCCTGTTCCTTTAGATAGCAACATGCAACACAAAATGTTTTGTTTTGTTTATTGTCTTGTCCTTTCTTTTTTCCCTGTCTACAGCCATGTCCACACTAATCTGTTTTTGTTTGAAAATGCATATTTTTTTCTCCGTTTTGGCCTTCCGTCCACACTGAGATGGCATTTTTGTCAAGGAAAGCTAAGCTTTTTGAAAACGCTCTCCAAAGTGGATACATTTGTAGCGTTGTAGTGTGGACTGTGAAAACTGAGGTTTTGAAAACTATGACGCACATTAGCTGCATCTCATTTAGCATTTAATATTCTCCAGAACTCAAACTCAAAAACACAGTGGAGTGTTTGCTAAATTCACCAATAATATTAGTATTATTAAAGTATCAGCTGGGGATTGCTTTCGTTTCTGGGTGCTTATATTTAAAAATATTTTTTGATGTTTTTTACCCATGTTTTAATTTTTGTAACAAAAAATTATTTGTGATTAAACATTAATTGGCAGACAATCTGCAGTGCTGCTGGAACCCCTGGTTAAATACCCTTGCTTTAGATAGCAGTCTGCTCCACTAAATAAGAAGATTTCTTTTTTTAAGTTTGTTTTGGTTTAGTTTTTAGTTTTAGTTTTTTTTTTGTTTTTTTTTTGTCTTGCCTTTTGGTTTTCTTCTGTCTATATCTACTCTTCCTGTTCCTTTAGATAGCAACCTGCACCACCAAATATGATTTTGTTTTGGTTTGACTTTTGTCTTGTCCTTGTTTTTCTTCCCTGTCTATATCTACTCTTCCTGTTCCTTTAGATGTGAACCTGCACCACCAAATTGTTTTTTTTATTTATTTTTTGTCTTGTCCTTGTTTTTCATCCATATCTATATCTACTCTTTCTGTTCCTTCAGCAACCTGTGCCACCAAATATGATTTTAGTTTTGTCTTGTCTTTTGTTTTGTTTTGTTTTTTGTCTTGTCCTTTTTTTTCCCGCCTAACTATATCTACTCTTTCTGTTCCTTTGGATAGCAACCTGCACCAACAAATATAATTGTTTTATTATTTTTTTTTGTTTTTGTTTTTTTTTTTATCCTTGTTTTACTTCCTTTTCTTTCTTCTCTTCCTGTTCCTTTAGATAGCAACATGCACCACAAAATGTTTTGTTTTGTTTATTGTCTTGTCCTTTCTTTTTTCCGTCTACAGCCATGTCCACACTAATATGTTTTTGTTTGAAAATGCATATTTTTTTCTCCGTTTTGGCCTTCTGTCCACACTGAGATGGCATTTTTGTCAAGTAAAACTAAGCTTTTTGAAAACGCTCTCCAAAGTGGATACATTTGTAGCGTTGTAGTGTGGACTGTGAAAACTGAGGTTTTTGAAAACTATGACGCACATTAGCTGCATCTCATTTAGAAGGCTGTGTCCTCTGGAGGTCACATTTGAAGGCTGCATACGTCATCAGGGAAGTCTCATTTAAGAAAAGTAACCATTAAATTAAATTTTACACCTCACAAGGAATAACAGTCAACTTTATTATGGTTACTTTTCTTAAGACATCCTTAATGACGTTTGCAGCCTTCAGATGCGCCCCTCCGAAGGTTTTCAAACCTGTCCTAGAGTCTCCCTCACCTAACACAGCTGAATCAAATCATCAGCTCATTAGTAGAGACTGCAAGACCTGATTTGGGTGTGTCTAATAAAGGAGACATACAAAATGTGCAGCGCAGGGATGCCTCCAGGACAGGTTTGAAAACCACTGCTTTAGATAGCAACCTGCACCACCAACTGTGTTTTGTTTTTTGTTTTGTTTTGTTTTCATCTTACTTCTGCATTGAAAAATAAGGTGGATAGCATACATTGAATTACTCGGCAGCCATATCACCCTGTAGCCCAAGACTGGTTGCCCACTGAAGCTAAGCAGGGTTGAGCCTGGTTAGTACCTGGATGGGAGACCTCCTGGGAAAACAAGGTTGCTGCTGGAAGAGGTGTTAGTAAGGCCAGCAGGGGGTGCTCACCCTGTGGTCTATGTGGGTCCTAATGCCCCAGTATAGCGATGGGGACACTATACTGTCAAAAAGCACCGTCCTTCGGATGAGACATTAAACCGAGGTCCTGACTCTCTGTGGTCATTAAAAATCCCAGGATGTCTTTCGAAAAGAGTAGACCTCGGCATCCTGGCCAAATTTGCCCATTGGCCTCTGACCATCATGGCCTCCTAACCATCCCCATACTCTGATTGGCTTCATCACACTGTCTCCTCTCCACCAGTAGGCTAGTGTGTGGTGGGCGTTCTGGCGCAATATGGCTGCCGTCGCATCATCCAGGTGGATGCTGCACACTGTTGGTGGATGAGGATGTAAAGCGCTTTGAGTCTAGAAAAGCGCTATATAAATGTAACGAATTATTATTATTACTATTATTATTATTATTAATTATTACTCCATAGCAGATCTATACAAGTGGAGCTGGGGAAGGTGGAGGGTTTCTAAAGCACGTTGCAACTGCTACAGCAAGCACTAGCCAAGTATTTGAATGTTGTCCAGCAAGCTCTTTGGCTACTGATGTGAAAAGACACCAGTCAGCTGCGCCATGTGAATGATGATGTAATTATATCAGATTGAGTCAGCCTGCACCATCTAGAGTTTCATGACAGAACTTTGTATTTGCTCATTTATTAACTAATTCTAGTAAAATTCTGTGTTGCTTACAGTATACCACAGCAAGTTTCCTAGTGTGTGTCATTTAAAATGCATTCGTAATCAAACCTAAGACACAAGATGATATGTGATCTGCACCAACTTGAATTTGCTTTTGCTAAATATTACAGAATGTTTTAACTGTGTTGCAGTATAATTATTGCAATACAACTTAGATATTAATGTTGTAATATAGTAATATTGTAATGGCATAATACAGGTCTCAGTATTTTATATCTCATAGTAAGCAGTAGTGAACGAAAATTGTTCTTTTCTGTAGAAAGCCAGCTCTCCTGCATGATGAGTGGAGAGAAAAAATCAATACAAGAAGTACATCGGAAAAAGAAAAGATGACACATATCATAACTCATACTGCACAGCACAATCTATTTGGCTCTAGTATATCAAATTGTAGAAAGAGCTATATAATGAGGCAATTATCACAATTTTTTTCTATTATATTACATGCTTCTTTCTCCTTGACAAAAACAAAGTATGAACTTAAACCAGACTGACAATATAAACCAAGTGGCAAACAGTATTTGTGAAGGTGTAATATCTGTTCTGTGTCTGTGTACTGCATGTGTTAGATCAGTCAAACTAGAATGGACATCACCTGGTAAGCCCAATGGCATTCTGGGAGGATATGACGTGTGGCGGAGGACTCTGCAGCGGTGCGAGGAGCTACAGACCCAGCAGGCATTTGCTCCTCAGTCTCACTGCTCCTACCTGGGGTGCTCTGCAGAGCAGGACTTCTGCGGCAAGACCTGTTACAAGCCTGAGACGCAGGTAACTACTCACAAACCTCATTTAAAATGTTACGCTCAGATCATTAGTTTTGCTCGTAAAGTATTTCATGAAGAAACGGTGACGTATCAGCTGGAGTGGCTGGTATTTATCTATGAAGTACAGTCCCTGTGATTGTTTTCAGTAAACAGATTAACTTGTCTTCTGCAATTGCTGCCATCCTAGTGTTATTGAAATACAGCCAACTTGGCAAGCAAACACAGGCCATACGTCTCCACCAGCTTAAATCAGACAGTAATACACTAGAGACAAGCACACAAAGAGAACACAACTCAGATAAGGACAAGAGCTCTCAAAGCTGTAAAGCAGTATAATAGAAAAATGAGTTTCACAGAGGCAACATGACACACTATTGTGATGATGTGTTAATGAAGCTGCTCTTGAATTCAGCATAATCCTTAGTTTAACACCTTGTGATAGGTGTTTAGTTTCATTCTTTATGAGTACCACTAGGAAATAGCAGCATGTTTTAATTAGGGATGTCAAGTTAATGTGTTATTTTAATTATCAAAAGACTAAATAAAAATAAAAAAAGACACAAAAACATGCTGTAAAATCTATAATAGGGAATTGTGCTGGATAGCTAGACAAGGCAAATATTAATAAATGTGACTGACGATTAATATGTAACATATGTAATTAATTTAAATAAAATGTTTAATGTCAGCATGTTTTGGAAATTCACACTATCTATGCTCTAAATGCATATGTTAATGGAATTAATGTGAAATATTAATCCATGCTTTTATTTCATTTTTCATTTTTAATCAAAATGTCATAATTAGACATTTGTAATTTATACGGCCTTGCCCTTTTCTTACAGTTTACTGCAAGCTTGCATTGAGATTTTCCTGCATCCAATAAACAACCGATCCATTTTATTTTTCGATAATACTTTTCACTTCACTGTACATTTCATTTCATCAGAGCTTAGAGGAATATTTCAGGCAAAAATTAAAATTACATCCTAGGTGTATATGACTTTATTCTTTCAGACGAATACAGTCGGAGTTATATTAATATATATAGTTATAATAAAAATATCCTGGCTCTTCTAAGCTTTGTAATGGCAATGAATGGCTGTTGAGCCATTAAATATAGAAATAAAGGCCTTCTGATGTGAATCGATGTGTTTGTGTAAGAAAAATATTCAGATATAAAACTTTATAGACCATAACTGGAACGCCACTCTGTCATGAACGCACATACGACAGTTAGCGGAAGCTAGAGATCACGGCTTATAAAGTTTTAAAAAACTGATATTTTTCTTAAACAAACGTTTCGCTTTGCTTCAAAAGGCATTTATTAAGCCCCCAGAGCTGTGTGGAGTACTTTTTATGATGAATGGACACTTTATTTTGCTTTAAAATCTAAACCGCCATTCACTGCCATTATAAAGCTGGGAAAAGCTAGGACATTTTTTTAATATAACTCGTATTGTATTCATCTGAAAGAAGAAATTCATATACACCTAGGATGGCTTGAGGGTGAGGTAATTTTCATTTGGGTGAACTGTCCCTTTAACAGCTCTTTTCAGTTTACTTTTACTCTGGCTAAAAATGTGTTTTGAGGGCAATTATATACTATATGCACAAGCCTTCTTTTTGTACTGCCTTTACACATAGTGGTTGTAATTCTCAGGAGTTTGATAAACCGGGTTCAAGTAGGTTCAAAAGTTCAGCTCTCTCTCAAAGGCACAGCAGAGGAGGTATTTACTGTATGCCATTTTTCTACTGGAAGCTGGGCCAGAAGGTAAGGACAATGTCAGTGGCTCAGGGCAGTACAGATTTTTCAGACGCCACAAGAGTATCATCTCAGCGCTGTAGAGAATCTATCCTGCCCTGATTTCTCGCCAAAGTAGGCAGTGGAGTCCGGCTAAATATAGCCCGCCGCTGTGGAGCGAAGAGGTGGGCTGGATTTCTACCTGCGCTCACATGAGCCTCTGCGGGCCCTCAGGGCTGAGGCATTGCCACCTCTTAACTTCCTAATTGCCTTGAGGAGTGAAAAACTTGTATGGAAAATGTCTTTGAATTGCATATATGTGTTTTATTGTTGCAGGTATGCTGTGCAGGAGCTGTTCACAGTCTAAATCATTCTCATCAGTGTTGTGAAGACCGTTATATTCCAGCTTTGAAGGATTCTGGGAGTGTGTGTTGTGGAGGTCAGTTTGTCCAGCCTCTTTCTCAACATCAGTGCTGTGGAGGATATTACGTACTAGTCCCACCAGGTATGTACTGCATTCAGCATTAACACAGCCAAATGTGCCAAATCTCAATATTTCGTCCTTTTTTTTGAACATTCTTTTGTTTTACATCACATACTGTAGTTCATTGTTCTATATGTGTTTTATAGGAGAGGTCTGCTGTCCAGACTCAGTGGAACGGCGTGTATCTGTCGGTCTTGGGGATTTGTGCTGTGGTGGAAGTCCTTTCATGTCTGGAGCCGGACAGATCTGCTGTGGGGGGCGTCTGTATGATGGCTTCAACTCGCAGTGCTGTGGAGGACAGCTAGTTCCTAGAGAGATGATGTGCTGTGGAGATGCTGACCAAGGGACGCCCCATAAACATGTATCAGGTCAGCTTGGAGAAACATGCTTGTCAGACAATGTTTTTGTTTTCAGTCACAACTGGGATGTATTGTACACTACCATTAAAAAAAATGGGGTCAGTAAAGTCTCTTATGCTCACCAGGGATGCATTTAATTAATCAAAAATACTGTAAAATTGTAATACTGTAAAATATTATTACAGTTTAAAACAACTGTTTTCTATTTTGATGTATTTTAAAATGTAATTTATTCCTGTGATGGCAAAGCTGAATTTTCAGGAGCCATTACTCCAGTCTTAAGTGTCACATGTTCCTTGAGAAATCATTCTAATCGATCATTCATTGCTGCTCAAGAAACTTCTTACTGTTATAAGTGTTAAAAATAGTTGTGTTGTGTAATATATTTGAGAAAACTGTGATAAATTTATTTTTTGGGGGGTCAATAATTAATAGAAATTTCAACAGTATAGCATTTATTTAAAACACAAATATTTTGAAATGTTGCAAATGTCTGTCACTTTTGGTCAATCTAATGCATCCCTGCTAAATAAAAGTGTTTCTTTCTTTCTCTCTTAAAAAAAAAATCTTACTGATAGTAGTGTAGTGGAGTAGTGTATTTTAGAGAAAAGTTTGTTCCAGATTTGTTATCAGTAGTCCAAATTTGCTGATTTATTTAATGAACAATCAGACTTACAGTTGAAGTTAAAAGTTTACATAAACCTTGGGATCATACAAAATGACCTGAATAAGATATTTCACATAAAAGATGTTTACATAGTCTACAAAAAATAAAATAATAGTTGAATTTATAAAATGACCCTGTTCAAGAGTTGTTGTTTTTTTAGTGATAGTTGTTCTTGAGTTCCTTGTTTGTCCCGAACAGTTAAACTGCCCACTGTTCTTCAAAAAAAAAAAAAACTTTGGGTCCCAGCATTTTTGTGTATTTGAACCCATTCCAACAATGGCTGTATGATTTTGAGATCCATCTTTTCACACTGAGAACAACTGAGCGACTCTCATGCAACTATTACAAAAAGTTTAAAAGCTCACTGATGCTCCAAAAGGAAAAACAATGAATTAAGAGGTGGGGGTGAACACTTTGAATTTGAAGATCAGGGTACATTTAACTTATTTTGTCTGGGGAACATGTGAGTATCTTCTGTAGCTTCTGAAGGCCAGTACTAAATGAAACAAATATGAAATAATATATTTAAGCAAAATAATAAAAATGTACACATCCTCATTCAGTTCAAAAGTTTACACCCTCTGAATTTAATTGTGTTTCCCTCTGAATCAGTGAGCGTTTGAACCTTCTGTAATAGTTGCATATGAGTTCCTTAATTGTCCTCAGTGTGAAACGCTGAATCTCAAAATCATACTGTCATTGTTGGAAAAGGTACAAATACACAAAAAACAAAAAATCTGTGGGACTTTTCTGAAGAATTGCAGTCAGTTTAACTGTTCAGGACAAACAAAGGGACTCATGGACAACTATTACTAAACAAACAAAAAAAAAACGCAGCTGTGGATCATTAAGGTAACAACACAGTATTAAGAATCAAGTATATGTACATTTTTTAACAGAGTCATTTTTGCAAATTCAACTATTATTTTCTCTTGTGGACTATATGTAATCATCTTTTATGTGAAATGTCTTATTCAGGTCAGTACTAAATAAAAAAAAAAGATCATTTTGCAGATTCTGCAAATAACTTTTGACTTCAACTGTATAATGTGCAGTTTCCACACTACACTTATCATAGTTCAATTCATTTATCAGCCCCTCGTCAGAGAGCAGAATTGTACTGTTAGGACCGCCTTAAAATCCTCTCCTCCTGCGAAACAGAAAACGTGGAACTAATAAACTTTAAATGGGCCAAAGCACGTATGGCCACTTCATTGTGGCTAAGTTTAGCCCTCACTCCTTAGTGACTTTCTAATGACACTGTGGTGATGTGTCAGAGGAGCTGAACCCTCTTGGGGTCACCCAGGCTCCCCCGCAGTGCCCTGCTAAAGTGGGCACCTGGGCACAGATGGGCTGGATGGGCACTGGCCCTGGTGTCAGCCATCTTTGTCAGGCTGGATGATGGAGCTGAGTCTATCTGAGCACCAACTAGAGCTGTGCCAAGCCCACAGCGGGCTCCCAGGATGCAACAGAACTAATGGCCACCATGAGGTCAGTGGCACCAGTGTATTTATCATACAAACACACTCTCTAAGTCGTTCGGTGGCTTCGGTAGCATCCTGGAATTGGCTCCAGTAATCATTTTCAAGCTTTGGTTAATCACCCTGCCCTTGATATACAGTTTTTCAAAGCTGTCCCCCTTTTTTAGGGAACTTAATCACTAAAAACCTGGAGTTATTTCAGAAGCTAGCAGAAACATTTTCCTCTAGATTAAAACATTCCACAGCACTCGCTCACATTACCTCGCTTGATTCTCTCTTCCTTTGGTTCATCTTACTAAAATAAGGCAGATGAAGAAGTCATCGCTCATTAAAGAGAGCGTCCTGGGGAGAGCATATGTTATGATGGATAGTACCGTTAGGATAACTAAAGGCCATTTGCCTGGTAGCCACACCGCTGGTGCGCGGTGCTGGGGGCTCACGCCGCGAGCTCCACGCTGGCTCCTGACTCTGTCAGCCTGCTCTATTATTGAATGAGCTACTTAACCTTGATAAAGACACCCCGACTCCCTCAAGGTTCCGTCTCCTTTAGCGGCGGTGAGTGTCTCTGCAAATATAAGCTAATGGACAGATAACGCGGCATATGCCGTGAGCTGATATCCTCTGCTATTGGCTGAGGAGGATATAAAATGAGTCAGAGCTGAAATGTGCTGTAGACTGTAGCAAAATGGTATTTGCGAAAACCTAATGGGTGCTTAATTAGATTTATTAGGCATATGGCTGCATGTTTCCTTATTTTTTGATGGTGATGATGTATCGTGTGAGACCTAGTGTAACTAGTGACAAAAATGTCAATTCTGTCATTAATTGCTCATACTACTGTTGTTCCAAACCTGAAGAACTTCGCTCATCTTCGGAACACAAATTAAGATATTTTTGATGAAATGTGGGGGCTTTCTGACCCTGCATAGACAGCACTGCAGCTGACACATTCAAGGCCCAGAAAGGTGGTAAGACATCATTAAAATATTCCATCTGACATCAGTGGTTCAAAAAGGACACAGTAGAATAGAAATTGTTGAATAAAGTTGTTATTTCTGTTTTGTTTGCACACTAAAAGTATTCTTGTACCTTTGTAAAATTACGGTTGAACCACTGATGTCACATGGACCATTTTAACAATGTCCTTGCTATCTTTCTGGGCCTTGAACATGTCAGTTGCGTTGCTGTCTGTGTAGATTTAATCAAAAATATCTTCATTTGTGTTCCAAAAATGAACAATGGTCCTACTGGTTTTAATCAAATTTTAATTAATTTAATATATTTTAAATTGATGCATATTTTAAATTTAGATGCAGTATATATTATTTTCATGAGTGGATTGTCAGAGAGAAATGTGTCTGTTTTTCTATTTGTATTTCTGAACTCTGTTGTTCAGAAATGCCGTGACATTGTGTTTAAGCTGCACGTGCTCCTCCAGATTGTGGAAATAGAATCACAGGCGGTTTTCTGAGGATGTCCCACTGAGATCCAGCTGATGGCCGATGGAAATGTGATTACCGGGTCCCCAAAGTGCGATCTGTCACACATTACACTCTAGCCTGTCAGGACTCGCAGCGTTCCGGCGCAGCGGAGATGGAATTGTTAAAGACAGCCATCAGCTGTTTGAAAAGCTGCCTGTGAACCAATCCTGTAACCAGTCTCAAAAGAACTGCTATTAGTCAAATTACAAAAGAAAATTAACAATGTCACCTTTTGGGCACAGTGTATAAATCACTAAAGAAACAATCGATCGATCAATAAGTCAGATAATAAATCAATTAGAACAACATTATGTGCCATACGAAGTCTCTAGCATTTTGCTTTTTGATGGCTGATTACAGAGTTTTGTTTGACAAACACTTTTTATTGTTTTAGTTGTATTTTTGTTTACAATTATTAAATATTTTTCTGTTAATTTAGATTGTGTAAGTTTAATTAAAGAAGTAAATCACAATTGTAAAAAAAAATATATTCTATTTTGCACTAAAATGGTAATTATTTTATTACCTTTTATTTTAAAACCTTTTATGGTCTGAAAAAAAAAGGAACATTTTAAAAAATTAAACTTTCCAACTCTAACACAGTTTTGCAATTTTGCAACACAGGCTTAAAAAAAACATTGTAACCAAATATAAAACACGTAAGTCATCACAATATTAACAATGTTGCTTAATTATAACTCAAAATATAACCTAGATTTCACACCAGTTACAGAAACAAAGACATCTGTTTGAAGGTGAACTGTGAAATATTTCATCATCCTCCATGACAAGTTAAGAAAGCCTTTAAAGTGTCGAAATCCAATCCAGTATTCTGAATTATTCCATTTGAGACATGAGAAACAGTTTAGACAATAGCTTTGAGTAATACAGGGTATTACTGTGAATGTCCCGCTGTCCTGTTTAAAGTTTAGATTTGGATTACAGGGTTTTCTCGGTGTCATACGGAGAGCTCTTTTAATATCTGCTTATGTACAGAGCTTTGCTTAAAAGCACAGTGCCTGTATCACAGTCAAGGTTAAATCTGAATATTTCACACCATTTAAGTGTTAAAAGCTTTAGAGCTGTGTATGTGTGTGTGAGAGAGAGAGAAGGATCATAAGAGTGGGTGTGGAAATGGCTGTGACGATGTCAAAAAAGTGCAATAATTAAATATGTTCTCAAGGACACAATGACCATTTGCGAGTGGAAATGATCCCGGTGGCTGCGTTGTATTTGTTACTGCACGAGCGCTTCATCATGGCTCATATGTCCTCGTATTGTTCTGCCAAAACTGTCTTGCAAATGACAAGACATGAATGCCAGAGAGGGAATCATTCTGAACACACACGCCTGGATCTTTTTTACTGAGACCGATTGGAGATCATACAGATTAAGACCATTTTCTTTCAACACAGTTATGATGATAGCTTTTCTTACTTTAATCATGCCTAATAATCTCAGTTAATATCCCTAAGCAATTAAAGCATTTTGTATGGCTCAACTACTAATCACAAAGTACAGACTCCTAATGCTTTGTACATGTTTGGTTTTGAAATAGCGGTGTCAGACCACTGATGGTGACAGTTCTGAAGTTTTAGTGTTTTAATAAGAGTTTGTATAGTAGTTTATGTTTTAAAGATTGTATACATTACAATTAGGTAATGTGATGGGTAGCAGTGTGATATGGATGTATATGGTCCTCTGAGGAAAGCGATATCTTTGTCGTCGTGCTATCTGTTAAGGGTGTTTTCCAATGAGAGCTCTGCTGTCAGTGCGTTTGTTGACTGAGTTGTTGAAAGTAAAATTTACAACCCTGGCCTAATGGTTAGAGAGTCAGACTTGTAACCGAAATGTTGCGAGTTCGAGTCCCAGGTCCGGCAGGAATTGTTGGTGGGGGGAGTGGATGATCAGCACTCTCTCCACCCTCAATACCATGACTGAGGTGAGACCCTTGAGCAAGGCACCAAACCCCCAATTGCTCCCCGGGTGCCGTAGCGATAGCAATATGGCTGTCCACTGCTCCGGGTGTGTGTGCACTTGGATGGGTTAAATGCAGAGCACAAATTCAGAGTGTGGGTAATCATACTTGGCCATACGTCCTTTCCTTTCCTTTTCCTCTTAAAAACTCTTGTCACCATCTAATGGCAGAATAATGTAACTAAAATCAATACTAAATACTATTATTAAATACTGTTGTTATTTATATAAAATATTATATAGCAGCGACCATGAAAGTTGCTATAGGCAATTCAGTCAAATATACAAAGGCAGCGCTCTGATATACAGCATTACGTTTACATAAAATATAACGTGATGAGTTTTTGCTCTCAAACTAAATTTGCTCTGGAACAAATAATAGATTAATGTTACCAAAGATTCCCCATTAGATTTACCCAAAACAAAATATATTTCATGTTTATCCACTCTAGAGACATTAGAGCCAGAGGCAAATTCCAGACGATCTAGCCGAGGAAATGAGCTCACATTTCTAAAAACACTGTAGCAAATTTTCAAATAGACATTATCCATTATTAATAAACTGCATTTTTCTATATTCTTGCATAAAAAACTCTTAGAGCTACAATCTGACACAAAATTATTTATAAAATTATAGTGATTTTGGGCATCTGCCATGACACTCACTGTGAGAAATATCACTAGCGGAGTGATACAAAAGGTGAAACAGTTGTTCTGTTATTACTAGAATATAGCATTGCTGGAAAATACTCTCAGCCAATTAGATTCGAGGACCATAAATAACTGTTGTATAAATATTTTTATATATCTTGTCTCAACTTTTTTTAATTGTTATTGTCAATGTTCATTTAGATTTTTTTTTTACAAAAAAAAAAAGTGTTTTCATTTAGAAAAAATCGAGATGCAGGGCTGTGAAATAAAACAACAACTTGATTGGGGACCAATTGCATTATACCAAACTGTATTATATAAAAATTTCCATGGTCTCTATCGTTTATGAGCTAAACATATTGAAAAATTAATAAATAAAAGTGCTGACGCCAGTCATGGAAAATTCCCTTAAATGTTGAAAGGATAATATGACGGAGATTTCGCTTTCATCTCCTGACAACTGCTGGAAAACTGTTTCACGAATATATGACTTGATCTGAAGAGGGACAGATGCAGTTAATCGCACATGCTCAGACAAAAACCAAGTTTCCATCCATTTTTTTGCAATGTTTTATTATGGACAAATAGAATATGCGCAAACAAAAACTTGCGTAATTTGCTGACCAAGCCTGTTTATATCCAACTGGCTTACCGATAAAATAGTGTGTGATGACGCCATCCCTAAAAAAAAAAAAAATTGTCACATAAGTTTTGGTGTATAGCAAAAAAAAAAAAAAGTTACTCTTGAGCTGTTTCCATTCATAATTTCACCTATTGCGCAAATTACATAGGCTAGTAGCCTGTTCTTCATCCATTTGAAACAAAAGTTTACAAAAACACTTAGTTAGGCCTAGACTATAGACTATTTAGGTAATTGAGTATCAAGCAATGTTCATGAACAGGTGCAGTTGTATTAGGCCTATTATTATTTTTCTGAATAAACTTTTATTAGACTGTATTGGAAATAGGATTGTTCATTTTGTTTTTTTCCGGTTATTTCTCCTAATCGACAACCGATGGTCTTTAAGCCATTATTAACCGTTAACCGACAAGATTATGTAAACAGATTATGTACAAATAAATTACGTGGCTGTGACCCATAGGAGGATCGACATGATCACATCACACACCTGCAGCGCTTTTGCGAACGGAGAAAAACATAATAAAGCTATGTATAAAATAAATAAATAGGCTTATTAAATATCTATTTTTTTTTCTAAATAAATAATAAATTAACAAAAAAAAAACAAATAGCAACCTATGTGCAGAATTTTGTTTCATTTTTGTGATGCACTCTTGAAAAAGCAACATCCTTTTTGTTTCAGAATGTTTTGTTTTTTTTGTTAATTGTACACAAATAATAAATAAATATTTAAAATAGTTTTGAATAATGTCTTAGCTACTCTTATATGACCACAAAAGGAGTAGGCTATTGTAAGTTGTTTCCATATTTATAAGGAAAAAAAAATATTAACACAATGGGCAATATTGCTTTACCAAAACTTATTGCAGTCATGTCCATATTTCGTGTGATAAGTCGATATAGTAATTACCCCTACATGCCTAGAGAGTCAATGGCATTTTTTCCCTCGTCTCACACATGGCATGGCAGGCCAAATTAAAGGGCACCACAGCCAACTTTGGTCCGCAGGCCCTAGTTTGGGCATCTATGGTCTAGAGACTTGTTTTTAAAAGTTTAAAGACAAAGACTTGAGTATGGTCAAACACAAGTTTAAATAGAAAAACAATGGAAAGGCAGTGCAGTAGAATGCAAATATGCTTTCTTTGTGAATGGCTCCTTACAGTTTCATAATTTTCTTTTATTCCAAAAGTAGAAGTTCAGTTTTGGGTTAGGGTCAGGATGAGGTCCTTAAAAAAAAACCTTGAGCAACCAAGTGCTATTCAAATGTACCATTTGTTGCTTTTCCATCATGTGCATTAAAAGTTTTATGTTCAAACTTAAATCTCCTCCTTTTGTTCCTCCTTTCAGATTCCCCAAAGAGCAGTGAAAATATTACTGCTGCCCAAGCACTTTCTGTCACATGCAACCACAGCCAATGGATGAAACGAAGAAAGTCAGTTTAATGTGCTGTCCTTTCACCTCTCCCTCAGGAATGCCTGGAATAAATAAATGAATAAAACAACCAGGGAACAATGTTGTTTAAAACGGCCGTTTGATAGCTTTGAAACATTCCTTTTTTTCTGTTCCTCCAGTGGCTAAAGTATTTTATTTAACCAGGATAAATACATAATACTGTAGCACGTAACGTGCAACCGACAAATGAGTTAAAAATTGGATTAGTAAAGCAGATAAACTGTGACAGCACATTTTCTTTCAGCGATTGTAATGTCCACTATGTAAAGATAGAGCATTAAGAAGTACCTTTGCTCTATGAGTATGACTTTGAATGTGCTCATCAGTCATTTTTGTTTAAAAAGTGCTTTTGTTTGTTCGAAGTTTTAGTTGTACTATCCAAAGGCTTGTGTAAGCCACAGCACACATTTTTATCAGTTGCTCATTGCATACTAAATATTTACTTATCATTAAGTGAATGAACCTTAATTCACACAGCCTAAGCACCTTATGCTCGCCTGCGTTCACTCGCACTCTAATGAATGTATGCAAATCCATCATAAATCTGAAGATTAGCTAAATCATTTTGTGGTGCTTGAAAAAACAAAGCATGAGCTAAAAGGGGCGCTCGTGTTTTTTTGCCCCGCGCCTACACCAGATTTAGAGGGGCAGTGGCTTTCCCTCCTGTTCCTTTTCATAGCGCGACAAAGGTGGAGATGAAGGAAAATGAATTGGTTTAGCTGACAGGCCAAGGTCAAGTGCGGAAAACAAAATAGAGGGACATCCCCAGCCAAGAGGTCAGGGTGTCAAAGTTCACTGGTCTTTAAATGAAATATTATGAAAAATGCAGCGGGGCAGGGATGGGACGGGACAGCAGAGCTATTTTGGAAAAATTGTTGAGCTGTTTATTTGCAAGTCATTGGAGCTGAAGTAATGCACCCTGGGAATTGCCACCAAACGCAGCGCTGCAACATCTGCTGTCCCTAAGTGAGTTAGAGCACGTCAGACATCTTTATGTCACTGCAGAGCCGTGATGGATGCGGCCCCTAGAAAACGTTGCATAAAAATCTGCTGCGCCGTTTTGGCCGTTAAGTGAAATTACTATTTAAATTAATGGCGCTGTCACAGTTTATCTGTGCAAAGAATGAACGCTGATTAGGGTATTAAACAATTAGCAATTTATCATACTAGGGGTTGATGGTAATTATAGTAGTGATGGTTTACCCAAGGAAATAAACCAGGAGTCACTTCCTGTTAGAAGAATATTAAACTGCTTTTCTGAAAATTCTATTCTTTCTTCCCTCCACCCCAATCTCTGCAATCTCTAATGAGTCATAATTCAAATAGAGCATGACAAAAAAAAAAAAAAAGTATGTTCAAACAGTTTCACCTCCTTGGTCCTTATTACAGTTCCAGACAATTTTAAAGTTTACATATTAATGCAAGCTTTTCTCAAAATGTACACTGCCAGTCAAAAGTTTTTGAACAGTAAGATTTCTAATGTTTTTTAAGTCTCTTCTGCTCATCAAGCCTGCGTTTATTTGATCCAAAGTACAGCAAAAACAGTAATATTTTGATATATTTTTACTATTTTAAAGATTCCATAGAATGGAAAAAAACTGAATTTACCTTGGCATATTTGAATAATAACAGTTCTGTACATGGAAATGACATACCGTAAGCCTCAAACACTATTGTTTCCCCCTTCTTATGTAAATCACAGAAAAGAGGCGAATCCCAACATAACACTGACTATGACGTATAGCTGGATCATTAATAGTTACGCCCCCAACATTTGCATATACCAGCCCATAGGCCAGCTGGCCCTGTACAGCCAAATCTGTATTCAAAAAAGTCACGTAAAACAAATAACACGATTTCTAATTAAAAATAATGCAAGTCACTAAAGAGACATGCTTGACTGCTTTGCTAGCGTTAGCCTGTTACATTACAGCACATAAGATTTCACTTACCGCATAAACAAGTGTAAGAAGAGATGGCGGAGGACGATGGCGAATGATTTACAGATCCTCTGACAAGCATCTGATCATGTAAAATGTGTGCTAAGAACTGCTGCTCTAGTATACACAGAGCATCTGCGATCACAAATCTCAACAGTGAAAAAAGTAAAAAAGTGATTGTGCGTTCAAAAGTAGTTTCAGTGCCCCGCTAATTAATAGTGTCTCCTTGATGCCCACGATTTCTATAGTGTAATTATCCAACGATATAATTGCGAGAGAAAGTATTGAAATGCATATATTCCTGCTGTGTGAGCTACTGAAATAAGCCGCACTGTGAAACAGCCAGTCAGAGCAGAGCTCATCATTGTTATCCATGACCCTTCCAAATAAGACAACAACAGACCATTTCATTCTAGGGACAAATCCTAGGGTTGTAAATGGACATGTAAAACCATTTCTGGAGAATTTTTGCCCTTACCTAAGTCATATATCTTATATGTAGATATCAGAGAACAAATTAAAATATTCTTCCAGTGCTTTCTATGGAACCTTTAAATAACAGTTTTCTATTTGAATATATTTTAAAATGTAATTTATTCCTGTGATCAGTTTTCTGCATCATAACTCCAGTCGTAGGTGTGGCATTATCCTTCAGGAATCATTTTAATATGCTGATTTGCTCTTCAAAAAACATTTGTTATTATTATTATTATTATCAATATTTAAAACAGTATTTTTTTTTCAGGATTCTGTAAAAAATAGAAAGATCCAAAATCAGCATTTATCTGAATTAAAATACTTCTGTAACATTATTCCATTTACCTTTCAAAAGCTTGGAGTCAGTGTATATATATTATAAAAAAAAAGGTAAAAAATAAATTATTATGTTTTCGACATAATAATAATAATAATAATAATAATATTAATTAATTAATTAATTAATAAAAGAAGCTAATCAGAACATTAGAATGATTTCTGAAGGATTGTGTGACTAGAGTAATAATACTAAAAAAAATCAGCTTTGAAATCACAGGAATAAATATATTCAAATGGAATACAATTATTTTAAATAGTAAAAATATTTCAACATTTTACTGATTTTGCTGTACTTTGAATCAAATAATTGCAGGCATGGTGAGCAGAAGAGAGTTCTTTGAAAAATATTAAAAACCTTACTGTTCAAAGAATTTTGACTGGTAGTATATTGAGTAATATGCAGTCTATTCTGCTAATAAATGCTGGATGATTTTTTTATATATATAAAAAATACATAGTAATATTGTGAAATATTATTTATTATTATTTATTATTAATTTAAAGTAACTGTTTTGTATATTTTAATATATTTTAAAATGCAGTTTATTCCTGTGATGGCAAAGTGGAATTTTCAAGGAACATTTTTTATTATAATCAATGTTGAAAACTTCTTTGCTAATTAAAGTTTTGAGACACTTTTTTTTTTTTGATTCATGGATGAACAGAAAGGTTAAAAGAACAGCATTTATTTGAAATAGGTATATTTTGTAATATCCTGGATGCAATATTAATGCATCCTTGTTGAATAAAAGTATAAAAAAAAAACAATGTAAATGCAGGTAAATGCAAGTCCCCCTCAAACATAGCTGTGTTTGCGGGGTTGGTGCGTGTATGTTGAGTCAGGCCTCTGAGAATACGGTGATGCTTTTAGAGGTAATAGGAGAGGATGCAGATGTGGGTGCTGAGCGCTGATGGCTGATGGGAGGAGACAGTGGCCATATCGCCAGGTGAAGCTGATTCCTCACGCAGCACAGCCGTCTGCATCTTTTACATGTCAGCTGCGCATGCAGCTCTCTGACGACCACTGGAAACGTCCCATGACCTATAATGGCCACATGTTAGATGCCATATTCTTGATTTTGAAAATGTGCTGACTACAGTCATGTTTATATATCAAAGATGTTTCCATATGCATTATTAGCTGAGTTTCAAATAAATTCATAATTCAATTTAAACGGCAATTCATTACTTTCCTGCACTATTACAATGGATTATGATGATTAAGGTTCTCTTGTCTATTAAAAAGCAGTTTGTGTCAATATATTTCACATATAATTTGTTTTACATAGGATTCATCTGCTGTGGAGAACACTACATCAACCAATCCACTTCATGGTGCTGCACGGGTCCCGGCGGAGAGTCTAAAGTCTACGTGGTGGAGAACAGGACGACGTCGCTGAAGTGCTGCTGGTCAGAGGTGATTGATCAGGAGGAAGAGTGTTGTAATGGAGTGGGCTTCAATCCGCTCACATCTGTGTGTGCTGACAGAGCCCCGGCCAGCATCCTCATCCCGGTAATTAACTCTTTCACTCAGAGTGACATATTCACTGTATGCTCGTTCAGCAATAGTTCTTCAGGATGAAGACTTAGTGGAGACTTTGCCCTCAAGCTGTTCTGTAGTGTCACGCCAGTTTCTCAAACTCATATTAAGACGATGCCTTGCCAAAACAGATTATGGAGAGACTAGTACTGTGTAGCTAGACTTTTGATTAAATCTTTGGTCCACATTTCAGGTAAAAACTGCCACTGATAGGTACAAACTGTTTTTATGTGATGTTTAGGTGCGGGTTTATCAGAAATCGTTGATTCCCCTATAATAGAGGGAAATTTACAGTGTATTCTAAACATGCCTGTGTGAAAATGTGTTCTTTAGCATACTTTTAAAAATAGTACTTATTATGGAAATATACTTAAGCGTGAACTATATGTATTCACATATTGATTACAGTTAAATAGTTTAAATTTCTGACATTTAGTTACTAGGTTTATGATTATTAGATCCTATTGTCTTTGAAATATGGCTGATTTGTACTACTGAATGTACTCACAAGCATTTACGGTAAACTAAAATATACTTTAAAGGGACAGTTCACCCAAAAGTGAAAATTCTGTCATTAAATACTCACCCTCATGTCGTGCCAAACTCGTAAGACTTCTGTTCATCTTCAGAACACAAATTAAGATATTTGTTATTATTTATATTTGTATATATTTGTATGATATTTGTATTTAAATCTGAGAGATTTCTGACCCTGCATAGACAGCAACGCGACACATTAAAGGCCCAAAAAGGTAGTAAGGACATTGTTAATATAGTCCATGTGACATCAGTGGTTCAACCATCTGATGTCACGAGAATACTTTTTATGTGCAAAGAAAACAAAAATAATGACTTTATTCAACAATTTGTGTCAGTATTCAGTCTGTGTGTACAAGAGTACCACCATGAAGACAGACACGGAAGAGAAGAAATTGTTGCATAAAGTTGTTTTTAGTTTTCTTTGCATGCAAAAACAAATCCCATAGCTTTATAAAATCATTGGAAAAACATGAAGGTATTAATAATGTTTTTTTTTTTTTTTGCGTGAACTATACCTTTAAGAAAGCCTGATTTTCCATAAACAGAAAACAGTAAGTACTTAAAATGTACCAGAAAGTAGCCAAACTACTAACCCGCCACTAACCTTCTGGCAAATTCAGTGACTATATAATCCTCAAAAGTGTTCATTGCAGAAATTCAGTATCTTATAAACACTTATTTGAAGTTGGGTTAGCCTCATTCCTAGAAATTGCGTGAAGTAACCAGATTAGAACTGTCTAATCCAGACTTCTATATTCAGTGTGCATTAGAAAGTCAGCATAGAGACTGAGCAAGTGAAACTTTTTTAATAATTGTGATGCGGTCTGGGAAAACCTGCTGGGACATTTTCAGGAAATTCCAAAAATATATTAAATGTCAATTTTTGTCAAAATTAGGTTTTCAATTCAATTATTATTCTATAACATCTTGTCTATCATCTCTGAAAATATCGAAATTCACTTGTTTAGTGCAGAAAAATAAAAATAATAAAACTCTCTTTCTCTAATGTTAAGAATGCGCTGTGGATGTGCTTTTCCTTAACACTACAAAAACAGTTAACCTATCAAAATAAACCACGTAACATATACTGTATAATAAAAGTGTATCAATGCACATTTCCCGCTAATCCTGTGTAAAATTAGGTACGGTTTTATTTATTTTTTTATTTATAATGAAAGTGCAAGAGAACAACGCATTCTGAAGCTGCTCACATAAACGATCTTACTCATCTCAATCTGCTCAATCTTGGTGATATCAGTGCCCTAAACAATGTTATAATGGACTATTTCACATCCAGAAATGAAGGATTGGATGATGAAGTTACTAAAGAGGAGGAGTCTGATTTATGCACAGATGCATGAACAGTTGCGCTGCGCTTGCTTTTCTAAATGGAAGCTACAAGGTACACTATTTGTGCATTCTTAAAATACAATGGGTGATTAAAAGTTCAGAGACTATGCCCATGATAAACAATGAAAAACTGTCCTCTTCAGGGTAACGTTAGTCTGTTTGTGTAGTAAGGATGCAGTAGGCTATAGCGCTCCTGACATGAAAGCTCTCGTTCTTAAAGGGCCGCCAGCACCATTTTCAAATCACTATGCATTCCTTTCATTTAGTTCAAATGGTGACAACATGAACTAAAATTACAAGTTTAGAATACAAAACTACAATTTAAAACCTTGAACTGTGTCTGGTTATGTATTAAGTCCAGCAATAAGTCCAGAGTAGAACAGGAGAAGAATTGGAGAGCCTGTACACAATCTGTAATGTTTTATGAACAGATATATATACCCTTAATGTTTGCAATTGTTCTGTGTTCCTTGGGATCATTTTGTATCTTTTACATCATGTACAGTGACTAAAATAAGTCTTTTACCACAGTAAAGTGACTTTTACTTGTGAGACTTTACTGTTGTGTTTCTATTTTAATTGCCTTACTTTAAACCCGTTTTTGTCAAAATTCCATTCCTAAAAAAATCATAACTATCAGCCAACTTCAGACAGCCATAACTTTTGTTATGTTCAAGCTATGGTCAAAATAAAAAGGCTTTGGCTTTCATATTATATCAAAACCTATAAACATTGCATCAAAATTAGCTGTTTAAAAAATTTATGTTAAAGATTGTTACTGGATAGGTGTTTTAGTAAAATAGTTGAGTTTTAAACTCAAGCTGCCATGATGTAAAGTGGAGGTTGGAAATATGAGGCACAGAGCAATGATGTATCTGCTCCTCTCCTCAGGAAGTAGGCACTCGCAGTCACACTTCATTAATCAGATTTGCTCGCTGTAACACAAGCTCATCGCGCACCCAGCTTGAGCTCACGAGGAAAAGAAAGAGACCAAGAAAAGAAAACTGGGATGGCGGTCATTAACTTGTAATTATGTCATTAAGGGGCATCCGTGCTATTTATTGAGACAGAGGACTCCATACACACCCGCTGGCAGGGGTACTTTGACACACAACAGTTGTCTGATGACTGTTGTCACTAATGAGAGTGTATGTGCGTATGTGTCCTTTAGGAGAAATGCCGCCCCAGTACGGTGTGTCCTGTGTCGGAGGCCGCAGGAGCTTACTGCGGCTTGTGTGATTTCAGCCCGGCACAGTCCATCTGTACATGGGTACCAGGTGAGCCAGTCCACGCGCACGTTTCATCTCCCTCTACTGCTGCCGGCACCCAAACAGAAGCTTATTCTGCTGCAGCCCACAGCCAGCTTTGCCCATCTTCAGAGGAGCTGATATACAGTGGAGTGGCAAACCGATACAGTTTCACAGGTAAACAGTGTACACCCAAGAGTTTATATATATATATATAGGTGCAGCTAAAAAAATTTGAATATCGTGTTCATAAAAAAAAAGTTAATTTTTTTATTGTAAATTATTTTAAAACATGAAACTTTCATATGTTCTAGATTCATTACATGTAAAGTAAAACATTTTAAATGTTTTTGTTTTAATTTTGATGATTAGAGCGTACAGCTCATGAAAGTAAAAAAAAAAAAACAGTATCTCAAAATATTAGAATATTTATATTTGAGATTCATTAAATGACCATCCCTGCAGTAGAAATTCCGGGTATCTCTTGTTCTTTGAAACCACACTAATGGGGAACACTGCTGACTTGGCAATGGTCCAGAAGACAATCATTGACACCCTCCACAAAGAGAGTAAGTCACAGAAGGTCATTACTGAATGGGGTGGCTGTTTACAGAAGAATGTATCAAAGCATATTAAATGCAAAGTTGACTGGAAGGAAGAAATTTGGTAGGCAAAGGTGCATAAACAAAAGGGATAACCGCAAGCTTGAGAATACTGTCAAGTAAAGCCGATTCAAACACTTGGGAGATTTTCACAAGGAGTAGAATGAAACCGGAGTCAGCGCATCAAGAGTCACCACACTCAGGCGTCTTCAGGAAAAGGACTACCAAGAAAATTCTGAAACAGAAACAACGTCAGAAGCATCTTACCTGGGCTAAGAAGGAAAAGAACTGGACTGTTGCTCAGTGGTTCAAAGTCCTCTTTTCAGATAAAAGTACATTTTGCATTTCATGTTGAAATCATGGTCCCAGAGTCTAAAGGAAGACTGGAGAGGCACAGAATCCAAGCTGCTTGAAGTCCAGTGTAAAGTTTCTGAAGTCAGTAATAATTTGGGGTGTCATGACGTCTGCTGGTGTTGGTCCATTGTGTTTTATCAAATGCAAAGTCAATGCAGCCTACCAGGAGATTTTGGAGCACTTTATGCCTCCATCAGCTGACAAGCTTTATGGAGATGCTGATTTCCTTTTCCAGCAGCACCTGCCCACAGTGCAACAACCACTTGCAAGTGGTTTGCTGACCATTATATTACACTGTGCTTTATTGGCCAGCCAACATGCCTGACCTGAACCCCATTGAGAATCTATGAGATAATTTCAAGAGAAAGATGAGAAACAGTTGACTCAACAATATACAGATGATCTGAAGGCTCAATAGTGCCTCAGCAGTGCCATAGGCTGATCACTTCCATGCCACACTTCACTGATGCTGTAATTTTTGTTAGAAGCAAGTAATTTACTGTAATATGTGCTGCCGACCAAGTATTGAGTGCATAAATGAACATACTTTAAAGAATTTAAACTTTTTTGTTTTGCAAATCTGTTTTTTGCTTGATCTTAAGATAATTCTAAAATTTTGAGAAACTGGATTTTTGACTTTCATGAGCTGTAAGCTTTAATCATCAAAATCAAACCAAAAAAACGTTTGAAATATTTCACTTTACATGTAATGAATCTAGAGTATATAAAATATAATATAGTATATCTGTAGCAATAACCAAAAATACATTGTATGGGTCAAAATTAATGATTATTCTTTTATGCCAAAAATAATTAGGATATTAAGTAAAGATCTTCTTCCATGAAGATATTTTGTAAATTTCTTACTGTAAATATATCAAAACTTTAAGGCGATTTTCTCAATATTTTGATTTCTTTGCACCCTCAGATTCCAGATTTTCAAATAGTTGTATCTCTTGTATGCATTAATATTGTCCTGTCCTAACAAACCATACATCAATGGAAAGCTTATTTATTCAAATTTATAAATCTCAATTTCAGAAAATTGACCCTTATGACTGGTTTTGTGGCCCAGGGGCACATATATATTTTACCTTTCTTTTACTTTCTTTTTCTGTAATGTATTTGTAATTTGTCCCAGTATCATTATTAACAAAAATGAAACTAAAACTATTAAAAAAAATTTAAATCATTATTTAAATAAAATATAAATATTACATCAAAAGCCACAACTGAAATTAAAATAAAGTTAAACATTAACACACACACACACACACACACACACATTGTAAATTAATTGGACTAGTGTTATAAAACTAAACCAAAAAATCATTATTGAAATAAAATATAAATATTACATGAAATGAAAATAAAGTCAAATAGATATATTTAAATTAAAACAAAAATAAAAATGATAAGAACATTACTAAAACACAAGCTAAACATAAAATCCTAAACTTAAAATATAAAAGTAAATCTAATTCATACACACGCACGTACGTTATTTAAGATGTGTGTGTGTGTGTGTGTGTGTGTGTGTGTGTGTGTGTGTGTGTGTGTGTGTGTGTGCGCGTGTGTGTGTGTGTGTGTGTGTGTGTGTGTGTGTGTGTGTGTGTGTGTGTGTGTGTGTGTGTGTGTGTGTGTGCCCTCTTCTGTATTTGTAACATTTTAAATGTGGGAGAATGCATTTATGAATATATGTGTCCGATAATAATATTAATTTATGTAAAAGCAGGGCCATCATTAAGAAGAAGGGGGTGATAACATTTTCATTAAAAAAAATGTCCCCAAGCCCTGTGGATTAAAGCAACAGCCCTGCAAACGAGAGCCAAATGTATCCAATAAACAAGAAATGGTATATGCCCAACATGCTCTTTTATGTAAAGTCATCAAACTGAATGGCTCACGCACACACAAAAAGGAAAGAGTCAGTCATTTCAGGGATGTTCCTCACACTGTAAACATCTGCACATTTCATGTGTTCACAAGACCAGATGCTTTAGTGTGTATTAATTGTCGTGAGTCATAAATCTCGCCTGCTATTCCGAACTCATCATTAAAACTTTAAGGGCGTTTAGAGCGCCCCCTTGACTTGCACACTTATTTATCTTTTCAGGGGGAGTGCTGGCCCCTTGTACTGGCTCAACCTCATCCGAGGTGTTATTTATTTGGTTAGTTACGTCTGTTTAATCAAGACTAATGCCGGAGTTGAGGGGGCTGGCTGGCACGAGGAGAGTGATTCTAGTCAGCGCTGTGCCACCATCTGGGCAGAAGCGTATAAACCTGTCGTGGCCCTGCACTCCTCCAGATGTTTCTCACGCCCCCATACCCGCACCCCGGAGAAAGATGACACTGAGTGCTCTCGGACAAATGCTGCACAAGCGTTGATTTGCCAGCCACACAAATATGAACGATTTCACTTCCTCCTGACTTTGCGTAGCAAACACCCTTGAGGCCTTTTTGGAGTATTGTGAATTTTAAAGTCATCATGAAATCAAAAATGACCCTGATTAAATCTAACCTTGTAAGCCTATAGTTTTGTGACCATTATATGTTATATTAATAGACAAAAAATTGTTTTACATCCAAACATAATAACTTTCTTTTTTGACAACACCATCCCGCTCTGTTCTAGTATGAAACACCCAGTTTTCAGAATCCAATTAATTCCTTACAGATCAAATCACTGTACGTTATTTTTTTCTTGTTGAAAATACTTAACATTACAGAAGGGTTGCAAATTCTAGTAAGTAGTAAAGTAGTATGTTTTACTACAGTAGTATGTTTTTTTTTTTTTTTTAAAGAAAAGAAAATAGTAAATTGGTATTTCTTAATGTACCAGCAAATGCACAGAATTTAAAATTGTTTTCTTATATATTTACTTGTATGTAAAAGTAGAAGTTTACATTTTACACATACATTTTTGTAAATAAGTTTGCTTGGTTAAATTTAATTATTATTATTATTATTATTATTATTATTATTGTTTATTCTTTGCAAAAGAAAAGAAAAATATCAAAATAGTATTTCTTAATATTCAAGCGAATGTACATTTTTTTAAACAGTTTTTTAAAAGTCTCTTCTGCTCACCAAGCCTGCATTTATTTGATCCAAAATACAGCAAAAACAGTACAATTTAAAATAACTCTTTTCTATTTTAATATATCTTAAAATGCCATTTATTCATGTGATTTAAATGATGCTGATGCTGAATTTAGCATCATTACTCCAGTCACATGATCTTTGGATCTTTCTATTCATCAAAGAATCCTGAAAAAAAATGCTGTTTTAAATATTGATAATAATAATAAAAAGCATTTCTTGAACAGCAAATCAGCATATTAGAATGACTGTAGTAATGATGCTGAAAATGTAGCTTGATCACAGGAATAAATTACATTTTAAATATATATTCACATAGAAAGCAGCTATTTAAAATAGTAAAAGTATTTTACAATTTTACTGCTTTTGCTGTATTTTGGATCAAATAAATACAGGCTTGGTGAGCAGAGGAGACTTCTTTAAAAAACATAAAAAAATCTTGTTGGTAGACTGTGTCTTGTCCTTTGAGAAGGGTATTTTGTCATCCTGTCACTCCTATAAGTGCCTCTGCTTGTCAGATGAATCCCATCTCAGAGATTTACACCCATGACTCCCCAAACACACGTTTACAACAAACCACTGTATTTCTGATAACAAAGAGCGTTACAGTAAACGCAGGGTCCCTGGCTACTCTTTAAACTTTAGTCTTGTTTTAGTGTGAAGACTGAGACACTTTAGAGACACTCCTGTGGTGCCATCATTAGGTTTCATGGAAATTCTGAGGAATGTGTGTGTTTGTTTGACTGTGTGTGTGTTCTCTGGTGTGTCATTTCAGACACTGAACTGGACCCTTATACCAGTTATGAGTATAGAATTGGTGCCTGGAACAACTTTGGCCGTGGTTTCAGTCCCTCCTCTCATGTCACTACAAAAGAAGACGCACCCTGGGGTGTGTCTCCTCCACACTGGAGCCATGTGGGTCTGCGTGATGATATCATCCAGCTTGAATGGTCAGCCCCAAACAAACCCAATGGTAATTATCTCGAAAAAGTATATTACATCCTTCTACAGAGTGAAACCAGTCTGGTGACATTTAAAGGGGACATCAGATGCTAATTTTCCACAAATTGGTATGATACTTTAGGGATTTCATAAAATGTCTGCAACATACTTTGGTTAAAATTCCTCAATGGTCATGTAAAACAACACCCTTTTTACCTTGTCAAAAACATCTCCGTTCACAGCGACCCGTTTCAGTGCATGTCTCTTTAAATGATAATAACCTACTGCTCACCCCTCCCCTTTCCTCCATTTTTTGTGTATTCTGTGGTACATTACCATCAAAAACAAAACTAATCTAATGCCTTGAGAAAATGAAGACTGTTATGTTCACTTTTACATCCAACCACAAAACACCTGCATTGCTTACGAGACATTGTTGTCACTACATCTGCTCGAGTGTGGAGAAAATGGTGGATGCGTACAACTGGCTGAGGGTGGAAAAATGTAAATACAGGACAGTCCGTCAGCAGTTGTGGGCAGCATGACGTCAAAATCAAACCGGCTTGATAATTGAGACTGTTTTGGTTTTTTGGGGATTAACAAAAAAAAAGTGAATGGATTTTTATCTTTGTAAGGTGGTTTTGTCCACACACTGCTTAAACACATGTATGCAGTTGAGGTCAAAAGTTTACATCCCCCTTTCAGAATCTGCGAAAGGTAATTATTTTACCAAAATGAGAAGTAAATAGGGATCATACAAAATGCATGTTATTGTTTATTACTTTTATTGTATTATGCTTATATAGTCCACAAGAGAAAATAATAGTTGAATTTATAAAATTTAACCCTTTCAAAAGTTTACATCCCCTTGATTCCTAATACAAATCAAAAATGTTTTGTTTAGTGATAGTTGTTCATGAGTCCCTTGTTTGTCCTGAACAGTTAAACAGCCTCCTGTTCTTCAGAAAAATCCCAAATTCTTTGGTTTTTAAGAGGTTTCAAGTTCCATCTTTTCACACTAAGGACAACTGAGGGATTCATGCAATTTTTACAGAAGGTTCAAATGCTCATTGATGCCCCAGAAGGAAAAAAAAACATGCATTAAGAGCTGGGGGGTGGAAACTTTTTGAATTTGAAGCTCAGGGTAAATGTAACTTATTACATTTACCCTTACTGTACAGATTCTTCTGGGATGAATTCTAAAGGGTAGTACTAAATGAAAAAATATGATATTTAGGCAAAATAAGAAAATGTACACATCTCCATTCTGTGGCTCTCAGTGCATCATTTTTCCTTCTGAAGCAACAGTGAGCATTTCAACTTTCTGTAATAGTTGCATATGAGTCCCTCAGTTGTCCTCAGTGTGAAAAGATGAATTTTAAAATCATACAGTCATTGTTGGAAAGGGTTCAAATACACAAAAATGCTGGAAAACCAGAGAATTTGGGGGCCTGAAGGATTTTTCTTAAGTACAGCAAGCAGTTTAGCTTTTCAGGACAAACAATGGACTTATGAACAAGTAAAAAAAACAGCTGTGGATCATACAGGTAAGAACACAGTATTAAGAGTCAAGGGGATGTAAACTTTGAACTTTTGAGTCATTTATATCATTTCAGCTTTTATTTTCTCTTGTGGACTATATGTAAAAATATTTTATGTGAAATAGCTTATTCAGGTCAGTACTAAATAAACAATGACATGCATTTTGTATGATCCCTCTTATTTTAAATAATAAAATAACTGACCTCCTGAATATTGAATAGTTTCTTTATAGTTAAAACGTTGTGAGTTAATAATCCTACATAGTTTTTTTTTTCTCCCCTCAAATCAGATCAAATCAGAGCTTCATCAGATTTTTTTTTTTGTTTTTTTAGTGGTTTCTTGCTCTCATGGTAATATTGTCATATGTTTATTCAGTAGAAGGTTTGGTTATGTAAATGATTAATCACGGAGTGAATCAGTTTGGGTAATCCACGCCTGAAGTCGTGACTCTCAGAAGATTTACTCACATTTCCCCCAACAAACTAGAAGACAGGCTTTTTCTTCTGGCTGTAATGATACGACTCAGACAGAGTGGAACTAGCTGATTGTTTTATCATCTCTCCTCCGAAGACCTGCCTGTTATTAAGCGTAATCTGCATAGCTCGGCAGAATAATTTATGAAGAATGAAATTCACATGCGCATAAACACTAAGTGAGAATAACAAGCTTATTTTAGGCAACTTCTGTGCCACTTAATATGTAAAGAAACATGCTGATTGCTCATTAGGACTTCACTCTGTGTGCTAATCAAACGGCTTGCCGCCCAATCTGTTGTGATTTTAGAGGAAAGAAAGTTAGTCCACCAGTTTCACTATTATACTGTGTGTTGAAGCTACTTTTTGACCCTGTGTGTTTTTTATGCTGTGATAGGTAAAATAAGTCACTATGTGATCCTGCGTGATGGACAGGAGCGCTACCGTGGCACTGATCATAGTTTCACTGATGCGGGAGGAATCCGACCTTTTCAGGAGTACGTGTACCAACTCAGAGCCTGTACTGCCGCCGGCTGCACAGACAGCTCAAAAGTGAGTCTGTTTCTCATCTGCCTCTCATCTTAATCCTTGTAGGCAAAAAACCATGTGCAATACAGCATTAAAGTCTATCATTTCTGTTCTGCTAGTGGTACCAAATGGTATTGCAACAATAATGATTGTTCCCATACAGGTTTCCCAAACACAACCTACCATCTGTTGACTAAATAAACAAGCCTGCCCCAAATTTACACTGTCGGTTGAGACAATATTGCTGTGTTGGGCCGGTAGGTAGGGCCCTATGATATCTGTTTTCTTTTTTCCTAAATTTCATTTAATATTTTTTACAATTATTTTTTTTTTCCGTTTTAAATTGTATTAATAATTTTATTAAGCATATGTAACTATTTGAAATCATGAAACTTACATAATTTCTAGGGTCAATCAATGGCGCAGATGCACAGTTTTGTTTACTACTCATACTGAAGCGTGTGTGATGCTTACTGTGATTTCAGTTTCATTATATTATATACAATCTCATTAAATGAGGACAAAAATACATAACATGTCCAGAACTGCTCTGAGAGTACTTATGAGCATTTCACGGTTTCATTTTAGTAAAACTTGAAATTTAAAGGTATTCACGGCAAGTCGTCAACCCGTAAAAATAAATGTTCAGTTTAACTTGAAGACATTATGACAGAAATGCATTACTATTGTTTAGTAGAATGTGTGTAATACTAGTAACTACTACAAATGATTAAACTACAATAAATTATTATAAATTATTCATTATTAAAATCTTATTGTTTAAGGAATAATCATACCATATTTTCTCAGTTTTTTAATTGTAATAGTAAATTTATTAATCCCCTTTATTTGACAAAAAAAAAAGTTTAATTCGTTTACTTTTCATTAATTAAAAGATAAATAAAAATGAATGTTTTATTCCTTAATTTGATAACCAAAAAAATTTAAATACACAACACAAAATTTCTGAGAAGACTATTGTAAAAATAAATGAAACTTGTTTCTATGCATTCAAATAATTAGAAATGCTGAAACAGTATTTGGGCCCTAAACATTTAATTGTTGTTATACTTTTAATACATTTATGTTAAATTGTTTGTTTCATTATTTGAATTAGTTAGACATGCTTTTTGATTAATAACAGAAAAGTTCAAATGGAGTAAAAAAAGGAAAAATTAAAAGAGCGTTTGGGAAAAAATAATTTCATAGGGCCCTGAATTTAACAACAATTTATTAAAAGTTTAAAAGCCGGGGAGTGAAAAGTTCAAAAGTTACACTAAGGCCCAATGAAATATGTTTTATTTAATTTTTTTCTCAAATGTAGTATGTGTGTGTGTGCATGTGTGTGTGTATATATATATATATATATATATATACTAGTGATGTCAATCGCTAAAAAAATATTAACTAATTAATCGCACTGTAACGAATCACTGTTTCTCAGACAAGTATCACTGATTCCAACTGATGTCTCTGATTTTTTTCCCCCTAATATTTAACCATTGAATGTAACCATTCAACATTCCAGTATAATTGAGAGCTAACACTTTAACATTTATTAGACTTTTAAAAAAAAAAAAAAAAACTTCTAATTTAAGTGAATCTGAAACAATCTTCACATAAACCCATTATAATAAATGTCATATATTCTAGTATCTACCTGTGCCCTTCAGCAAGAAAATATAGCCTAAAGTTATCTAAATTATATCAAAATCTAAATTATATAAAGATAAAGCTTAGTTATTAATGTCCTCTTTTTAAATTTTGTTCTTTGATTAACAGACATCACAACAGCTGGTTATTAGGATATTTTGGCTGCTGTTACTTTAAATACTGCCGCTGCTGAACTTGATGCAGATCTGACACTGCTTTAAATGTGACCTATAAATAATAAATACTTACATGCACAGTTTTAAGGCAGCTTTAAAGTCCTTTTTTGTAAATTTATGTCTTAACTGACGACATAACTACAACTTTGCATTCTTGCAGTTTTATTTGGGTTTGAATATGATACAGTGCTTTAATATAGCATAATACAGCGTGCGTCAGCACATTTGTGGGTGCACTTGAAAAACATGCATGCTACGTGTACAGTATAATGGCTGACAGGACAGGTAAATTGTTTTTACCGACATATGGCCTGACACCATCTCAACTGACCGCAGTTCACTATTGTGCTACTGAGGCTCTTCGTCAGCAGTACCGTTTCAGCGCTCATTTGACTCGTATCTGGTGCTGAGGTGAAGTTGGAGCGTGCATCTGAAAAGTCTCCCGTTTGATGTGCTCGTGAAAATGCTCTGCGCATCTAAATAACCGCATTTCTTTAGTAGTTGTGAGTGGGATGGCCAAACCTAGCCCTGCCCATGCGTTAATTGCAATAAATATTTTTAACGTGTTAAAATGAAGAAATTTTGCATGCATTAATGCGCTAATTTTGTGACACCACTAATATATATATATATATATATATAATTTTTTTTTTACCAAATTCAAAAGCATCTGTAAATAATTGATTTTATAAAATGTATTTATTTATTTTTATTTTTTTTTTTTTTTTTCCAGAAATACTGTGTTGTGTGTTTACATTTTTCTGGTAATGAATGGTGTCTACACAGAGACATGCAGAACATGCAGGATCCATTTTTAAAAATTATAATATTCACAGACAGTCCATATAGTATTTTAAATAAATACAATAGCATAAATACATATAGTATTTATAGTATAAGTGTACTGACCTACTTTTAATTTATTAATCAAAAATTTGGCAAATTCCGCTATATACTTTAAATTATTTTGTTGTTGTTGTTGTTGTTGTTTATTGACTGGATTCTGTGAATCCATATGCGTTTTCCACTTCTTGGAAATCATATGGCCCTAGGCAGTGATGCTCTTGTCTGATACAGCATCATTGTCTTAACCAACAGTGTAATACTGGTTCAACGTTTGTATAACAAACCAATGTTTTAATGCCACCAAAGAGACACAGTATTACAATTTTGGGGATAGAATTCTACAAATGACTTATAGTTTCTGCTCATTAAACTGGGACAGGAGAAAACATTTTTACGATTGCTATGAGTAGAAATAACTATAAATAACATGTCTGGTGTTTTTCAAGTGGAAAAAATGGTGCACCTTTATAGTCACTGCATATTTTCCTGTTGTCCTTCGTCTTTGTTATAGTCCTACCTGCAAGTATTACAAGCATTGTCTAAGAGCTACAAAACACTTGTAAAGGATTGCAGGAGTCGTACTCCCCATTTCATTCTGATGTTATGTTGCTAGTGCCAAGTAAACAGGATATTTCTAATGGCAAGCTAATAGAAGCAGAGCAACAGCTGACTTCCTGCCATAATTGATGTCTCCTTGTTATAGCTGTCAGTGGCTCAGCTGATGAAAGAGCAAATTAACCTGTCCATCTTCTCTTTTTATGTCTAATTTAGGATCCGATTATCAATAACCGCACAGATCTGCTGGAGGCAAAGTAAAAAGAACCTCCCAGAGCAGCGTTAGGTCCATTTTTCTTTCCACACACCTCCAGGGTCTTGCCCAGCACACCAATTGGCCACCAATGATCCACTACTTCTTTCTTCTTCCCCCTTGCACGACCGTTTTTAAGTGGAGCAGGATTAACTTGTACACCTGCAAGCATTGCCCAAACAGTTGCAATTATTGTCCGACCCAATACAAGGGGAGCAATTACCACGGGGCACCCTGTTGTCGCTCAGCGGGACCCTGCTCAGCCAGCTCTGTCGGTGGGAATGAGGAACCTGATTTAATCTTTGTGGACACTCTGCAGGCTCACAAGCACATCAGGCCAGCGCCGGGCCGGCCTACACGTAGCCGAAAAAAAAAACACCTTAACCACCTCTCGCGGCCCTTTCCTAATAGTCTGCCACTCCTAAAGACAAGAGTTGAAACCACTAGTGACATTCTATTAGAGCAGGATATCCAAGCCTCCATTAGGGCAAATTGCTCTGTAATTCTTTTTGGTGTGTGTGCAGGTTGTGGCAGTGACTGTCCAGGGGGAGCCAGAGGGAATCGCTGCTCCCGTGGTGAGCACATTGGGGCCCGGGGCCCTAAGGATCAGCTGGGCAGTTCCGGCAAAACCAAACGGTATCATCCGGGAGTACCGCATCAATCAGAGCGGTGCTGGAGTAATCTACATGCAGACAGATGGGGAAATGGCTTACAATGTCACAGGTATTACAGAAACACTACTTTTCAAAAGTTTGGGGTCAGTAAAGTTTTTTTCCTTCTTTAAGAAAAAAATGAAGCAAGTTTGCATTAATAGGGTCTGAAGTGACTAGTTAAACACTTACAAAAAATTGTTTCAAAGAAATTATATTCTTTTGAACTTTCTATTTATGAAATGCACAAAAAAAATTCCCAATTTTGTTTTTAAACAACTGCTAATAAGAAATGTTTCTTGAGCACCAAATCAGCATATTAGAATAATTACTGAAGGATAATGTGACACTGAAGACTGGAGTAGTGATGTTTAGTTTTGGTATCACAAGAATGAACTTCATTTTAAAATATATTAAAATAGAACATTGTAATATTTTAAATTGTAATAATATTTCACAATAATACAGATTTTACTGTATTTCTGACCAAATAAATGCAGCCCTTGTGAGCATAAGTCTTTTTTCAAACCATACATATATGTTTTAATTAATAATTAATTATTTTAATTAAATATAATTCTATAATTCATATATTTTTCTTTCCAGAATATAAATAATTGAAACATTTTATGTGGTGAATAATAAATATCCATAGATGCTGTGTCCTATCTGTTTTCTAATATTTGTTGTTATACCATCTAATTATTTATGCTACAATCCACACATATTTTTAGAATATTTTGTACTGTATAACTTATTAACAGATTTGATATTCAGTTCTATGACAGGAATTAACTTCATTTTAATATAGTATATAGTAAAGTAGAAAAGTTTTTACTGTATTTCTGATCAAATAAATGCAGCATTTGTGAGTCTACTTTCAAAAACATTTTTAAAAAAATGTAATTGTAGTGTAATAAAAAATGTTTTTTTTATATATATACAGTAGTGCTTTGCAATACATTTGTATGATCTGTAGTTGTAATCTTGTAGTCTAACATGAACGAACAATGAACAATACATTAATTACAGTGTTTATTAATCTGTGTTAATGTTAGTTAATAAAAATACAGTCATTCACTGTTTGTTAATGTTAGTTCTCAAAGCATTAACTAATGTTAACAAACACTAATGCATTGGTAAATGCTGAAATTAAGATACTAATAATGTTAACTACATTTAGTGTGGTAAATCATAAATATCCCTTGATTTTGTGCCCCAAATATCTGTTTTCTAATATTTTTTTGTTATACCATCTAATTACTTATGTTAATCCACAAATATATTTTAATTATTTTGTACTGTAAAACTGATTAACATTGACAAAAAGCTTCTTATACCAATAGACTGTTAAGCAGCAACACTCAACGTTATGTTGAACTTTATTAGGAGGGATTGAAAGTACTGAATGCAGGAGAGAGAAATAAAGTGGAAAGTCAGAGAGCGAGTGATGAATCAGTTTAGCAGCGGAGAGCAGCCGCCCCCTACACGCTGCCCCATGCTGGCCCTGACGGCAGCAGCGGCGAGAGTAAGAGAGTGAGGATCCGCCGTGTCTCCTCCACGTGCCCTGCCTTTATTTATGCATGCTGTTTCTGGAAGCAATCTAATGACTGAATTTACACCTGATTCCCGCAATGAGCAGCCGGCCTGCCCATCACTCCTGAGGCCTCCGCTGATTTGTGGGGCTTCTTTTATCTGCCTGGGAGAGGAGCAGTGTTCCTGGCCCTGAGCCATCCGTCACCACCGCAAGGGTACGCGCACGGCACACTCCCACTTTCAGTGCCGCCCGACTCGGCACAGCCCGGCACATGGCAATGGACAGCTGCACAACAGCCAGTACACACAGAGAGAGGGATTTAGATTAAGTGCTCACGAATATCGGTCCAAGGAAGATTTACATTTTGCTCTTAGCAGTTTTTGTTTGTTTCTTTGTTTGTTTGTTTTGGTTTGTTTGTTTTTTTAATAGTTTTTTTTTTTATTATTATTAATATGATAATTACTATCATAGCATATGCATTAATGCAGTTTATTGTTATAATTAATATGTAATGTAATTAAATTCAGTAAATTCATGTAAAATGTGTAATCAGTTTGAAAGCATTATTATTATTATTATTATTATTACAAACCAAATATTAACATAATTATATAATTAGTATATAATCAAATTAAATCCTTCAAATTTAGGTCAAATTCAGTTAATTTCAGTTAATGCCTATTATTATTATTATTATTATTATTATTATTATTATTATTATTATAAACCAGATACTGACATATACATTAATGCTTTTTATTATTATAATTAGTGTATAATAATATTAAATTCAATAAATTCAGGTCAAATTCAGTTAATCATTTGAAGGTTATTATTATTATTATTATTATTATTATTATTATTATTATTATTATTGTTGTTGTTGTTGTTGTTGTTGTTGTTGTTGTTGTTGTTGTTGTTGTTGTTATTGTGAACCAAATAGTGACATATGCATATAAACATAAATATAATAATTACAATTATATTATTATTATTATTATTATTATTATTAATGTAATTAGTGTATAATAATATTAAATTCAATCAATTCAGTTAATCATTTGGAGGTATTATTATTATTATTATTATTATTATTATTATTATTATTATTATTATTATTATTATTGCAAACCAAATATTGACGTATGCATTAATGCAGTTTATAATATAATATAATATAATATAATATAATATAATATAATATAATATAATATAATATAAAATTCAGTTAATCATTTGTAGGCATAAAAATAAACATAAATAAAAATAAAAATTATATATTATTGACACATGCACTAATGCAGTTTATTTTTATATTTAGTGTATAATAAAATTACATTTAATGCAATTCATTGAATTCATATAAATTCAGGTCAAATTTAGTTAATCATTTGGAGGTAGTATTATTATTATTATTATTATTATTATTATTATTATTATTATTATTATTATTATTATTATTATTTACAAGCCAAATATTGGCATATGCATTAATTCAGTTCATTATTATAATAGTATATAATGAGTATATAATTAATTCAGTAAAATTAAACTCTGGTAAAATTCAGGTAGTCATTTGGAGGCATTATTATTAATAATAATTATTATTATTTAATGATGATGATGATGATGATAAAATGATAATTACATTTTAGTTTTAATTTTATTTTGGCACTTTTTATAATGTCTACAATAATAATGTAATTTTTGGAGGCTTTTCTCCAGCAAATATTGATATGCACAACTGCTATTATTGCCAACAATAATAATAACAGCAGTGGTAATAAGTAATAAGTATATGTATGTATGTATGTATGTATATACATTAATGATTTTTATTCTTAGCAGAATATATATTTTGTTTCCTTTGAATCGTCATTTTGAACAGGCTTTTGTTCAGATAGCTTAGTGGTGTAAGTGTCTGTGCCTACGGACCATATGAAACACATATTTCATGCACAGAGAACAAGATAGAATGTTTCTCGCTCCAGCTTGTCAACACTATCACTGACATGATAATCTAACCTGAGTCGGGCACATCATTTTGAGGAGCATCTGATTTTTTTCCAGTCAGAATTAATCTGAATGAATCGCATGCTGGGAGCCGCTCCTCTGAGAGCTAGCTGACTCAGAATGCTAACGTCCAATAACAGCAGAAAGATTAACATCCTCACTTTCTGTGTTTGAGCTCATGAATGTCCAGGAGAAAATCAGGCTCATTTATTTGAATCTATTATATATTTTTTGTTCTTGAGAGCATTCTGACTATATAGTCTATGTAGTTTAAACACCTCGTAGGCAGAAAGCAAGCAACACATGAAAAAGCAGGTTCTCATGTACACAGCCTCTCGGCTGCTGTTCTTTGTGAGGAATCTCCTGCCGTTTAGTTGTTGCTTTTCCTCTCCGAACACGAGCTCAGACCTCCCTGCCTTTAGCTTCAGCAGAGCTCAGCCACTGGCTGTCTGTCTGCGCACTCCAGAGGGGCCGCTGGGAAGCAGCACATCTTTGTAAATAAGCTTGAAATCAGCAGGGACCTTCAAATGGCTGGAGCTCCTCTGCAACTCGCTGTCGACCAAAGATATTTCAGCGGTAAGGGGCTTTCGGAGTTCTCTCTGTTCCTCTGAAGGCCCTGAAGTTGGCAGCGAAGGAACGCACCAAACCAATCAGCCAGTCCTGGATCCTAGGGTGAGCGGGGAGGGAGGGGATCTGATGGCAGATTTGGCTGGCTGGCAGTGTGGCGTGTTTAAGACTTGGCTGGGGGTGATGGCAGGCGTAGGCGGACTCGCTGGCTGGGATGTGAGGTGGCGGCGATGCTGTTCAATCGCTGGCAGCGGCTGCAAATGCCTTTGCTCGGGGTTTCCTTTGTGGAGAGGCTCTAAAGCCGCGTTGAGAGTTTCATGTCCCTCTGCGCGGAGCTGGTAAATCCTACCAGTGTTTTGTGGCGTGCGCCGACTCGACCGGCCCGAGTGCCTGTGTTTCAGCGCCGACTGCTGCTGGGAAGCACCTCTGTGCTCCTTAAAACCTCTAAACTTCCTGCCCCCCCTTACTTGACATGATTAAACACGCACACACCAAAGCACTCAAGCCTCCTGCTTGCTTTCACTGTGGCAACAAAGCCGCCACTTTAAACAGCACATTAGAGTCACTGGATTAGAGATTTAGCTGGTACCTATGAAACAACTGATACTAAAACTTTAATTTCGAAGTAAGTTGAATATGCGAGTTTACATCTGCCCATACTATCAAAAGACTGAAAATGACTGAAGTGGTGTGTGACGCATGGAATCAAAAGTGATCACATTCAAACATTTCTTTGCTGCCCTTTGTCGCTACAGGAGCTGTGCACACATTCACATGCACTGTGAGAGCTGGTCCTTTTTTATGACAGCACTCCTAGTGACAAAGACTTGTCAAAGAGTTCCTGTCCCCTTTGTTATTGTAATGAATAGAGACCAAATTAATAAAAGGCATCAATAATTAAATCATTATTAGTTTTAACTATGGCTTTAACACACTGGAAAAAAATGCAGTGAGCGAGAAAATGTTTTTAAATGTTGTTATTATATGTGACCCTGGACCACAAAACTAGTCATAAGGGTCAATTTTTTGAAATTGAGATTTATACATCATCTGAAAGCTGAATAAATAAGCTTTTCATTGATGTATGGTTTGTTAGATAGGACAGTATTTGGCCGAGATACAACTATTTGAAAATCTGAAATCTGAGGGTGCAAAAAAAGAGAAAATCGTGTATTGTTGGCTATTTCGACAAATAAACCCGTGCTACTTATGACTGGTTTTGTTGTCCAGGGTCACATATGTCCTAACTTCATGGATTTAATATAACTTAGATTCTTGCTGGTATTGTTGGTTTAAATAAAATGGTTTATTATGCATAAAAAAATGAAATATGCATTAGCAGCCGGGGGGTGACAACTTTTTGAATTTAAAGATTAGGGTAAATTTGACTTATTTTGTCTTCTGAGAAACAGGTATCCTCTGTAGCTTCTGAAGGGCAGTGCTAAATGAATGAATATATATATATATATATATATATATATAGGCAAAATAAGACAAATGTACACATCTTCATTCTGTTCAAATGTTTACATCCCCTGGCTCTTAATGCATATTTTTTCCTTCTGGAGCATCAGTGAGCGTTTGGACCTTCTGTAATAATTGCATAATAATAATATGTAATGTAATATTGCATGTAATAATTTCTGTAAAAAAATGAGTCCCTCAGTTGTCTTCAGTGTGAAAAGACGGATCTCAAAAGCATACAGTAATTGTTGGAAAGGGTTCAAATACACAAAATACTGAAAAACCAAAGAATTTGTGGGACCTGAAGGATTTTTCTGAAGAACAGGCGGCAGTTTAATTGCTCAGGACAAACAAGGGACTCATGAACTATCATTATGAAAAAAAAAAAAACACACACACACACACAGATGTGGATAATTCAGGTAACAACACAGTATTAAGAATCAAGTGTATGTAAAATTTTGAACAGAGTGATTTTTATAAATTCAACTATTATTTTCTCTTGTGGACTATATGTGAACATCTTTTATGTGAAACATCTTATTTAGGTCAGTACTAAATAAAAAATAACATGCATTTTTTTGGTCACATAATTAACATTTAGCAGATTTTGCAAAGTGTATGTAAACTTTTGACCTCAACTGTATGCATGTATGTATGTATTTTAAGATTGTAGATTACACCTCAAATGCCCTGTACTAAATTTATTAGAAAAAGGAAAGAATTAATTTATTTTTTATATATATATAATAGAAAATTGCAGCATGGAATGTGCTTTAAGTAATTGCATAATACATTTATCTAAAAATGCATTTTCACGTAAATGTGTAAATTATTTGTCCAAATATGAGAGAATTATACATGCCTGTGAGATAATACTCTTAATATTATGTATCCACTTCATCATTGCAAATTAGCTTCTGTTAAATTAACTAGCAAATCCCCAAAGAATCTAAAATATGTATAGCTTTTCATTAACTGTTGCTCTCAATTACAAAAATTATGTCGCAAGCCATGCGTTTAATTGGACATTTGTAAATTAATTAATAATTTATTAATATACAGTACTAGCATTTATATTTCTATTTCCCGCTAGAGCACAGAAATGTAATGCTAGAAAAATATAACAACATTATTTACCCAGTTAAAAACATAAGCTCTCATGTAAGTGTATGAAGTCATTGGGTAGTTTTTAACCAGCATCACCATCATCCCACGTTCCCTTTACCTGGCTTATCTGTCTCCCGTGTGCAGCTGCTGCTTTATCAGGGTTCAGCAAGGTCTGCCCATGTCCTGATAGAAGAGAAGAACCTCTGCCTCCTAAATTATGCGTGAGCGGGAGGAAACTGATCCTATAAAAGGCATCAGGGGTAGTCTCCTAGCTTGGCCGACACGTGGAGCCCACAGATCGCTTCATAATCCCCTCCAGACAGAAAAAAAACATTAAGTAATTGTAGACAGGAAGTGGGCACTTAATTATTTAGAGGTTTTATCAATGTGGCAGGTAAAGTGAGTAAGCATTGCAGGCCTTTTCTCATCAGGTCGCTACGTCCAGGGATCGCACCTATCATCTTCTCATATTCTCTAATGCAAACAGCAAATGGCAGCTTGTCAATAAAATACCTTTTTATATCATTTATTACCTCACACTTCCTCATGCTGCTGTACAGAGCAATTTGGATGACAGTTACGGCATTGTTTCACTTTGTGTTAGCCATGTGCTACAAATGGGCCGCTGTGTGCTTAGAGGGGTTAGAGCTAAAATGATTGATTTTTTTTTTTAAACTCCTGTTTATTTATATATTTATTTATTTGCCGTTTTGATTAAAGGTGCATATGTCTTTAATAGGCTAAGAGTGCCCCCTTCAGTTTGTATGAGAATTCAAAATCTCACTGAGGGTGATTTCATAAAAATAGTATTGTCAAGTAAAAAAAATATATTAAATCAGGTATTTCAAATTATTTAATGTCTCAGTTCCTACCTACAATAATAATGATATTAACTTTTGCTCATTATTTCTAAAGCTTACCTCCATAAGATTAATTCTGACTAATCATTCAAACGATTTTTTTCCTAAATAATCTAATCTTCCTATTAGTTTCCCAAGTAGATTGATCTCTAAATTAGGTTGGATTTATGCCATGCAAATGCCTTTGTCCCCCCTGAACACCTAATGCTATAATAACTTACCCCTCAACACTATAATAACCTAGCCCTTCTAGAATACACACCTGAACATGTTTTGCATGGCGATGTGTGAAGTGAAGCTTTAAAGGCAGTATTCAGCGGTTGTCCCCTGTGTTTAGTATGCTCAACAGAATTCTTTACTTAACCCAAACACAGCTCAACGTTCTGAAAACATTGATCTGTGTTTGGGTTAAATGAGAGAGGCCGTCAGGCATACTAAGCAGGAGTGCGGGTGCAAGCGTTCCTCCAGATGTGGAGGCAGTGCTCCACGGACACCGGCACGGCTTTACGGGGTGCGCAGAGTTCAGGATTAGAGTGAGATTTAAAGTGCTTCAGGATTAGAACCAGATTTAGAGTTCTGACTGCTGAAGCTGCATCTTTGTCACAGGTGCTGTGATAGACACCAAATTACTCACGCTTTATTTTTTAATTTATTTTAAATCCAATATTTCTCATTTTAATCAGAAAAAAAATGTTTATTTTATTTTTTTATTTGCATTGATTCAGGTTTTTTTTTTTGTTTGTTTGTTTTTAATGAAACCAATGCTTTTGTTGATTCTGTTATTTATACATTTAGCTGTTCAGTACTCCATTGGCTATAATATTACATTAAACAGTCCAAGAATGTTGATTCCAGAAAATGTTTTGGTGTCATGTAAAGTATTTTAATAACTTGTTGGTAACTTTACAATAAGGTTCAATAGTTAACATAAACAAAGTGCTTCTACAGCATTTATTGATCTTAGTTAATGTTAATTTTAGCATTTACTAATGCATTATTTCAAGTCATAAAGTTGTGTTTGGTAACATTAGTTAATACACTGTGAACTAACATGAATAAACAATGAATGACTATTTTTATTATAGAATAATAAATAGTGTAATAAATGTATTGTTCTGTTCATGTTATTTAATACATTAACTAATGTTAACAAATGACACCTTATTGTTAAAGTGCTACTGACTTGTTATATATTCAAATGAGTGTTACTAGTTTTAGTATTGATAGATTTTTATATAAATTATAATTAATATATATTATTATTTTACGCATGAGTGAAATATGGAAAACTCCAGCCATTGGATTGATTTGACCCAGCGGTTCGATTAAATGTTTAACCCAGCCTTCTTGGTAGTTTTATTTAACTTAACTATATTTCTTTGTTTAAAATGAACCCAAAATAGGTTGGAAATTAACATTTATTAACATGTTTAATAAATTAACATGTTGAATAAATTGAATAAATATTAATTAAATAATAAACATTTTTTAAATGAATTTGCAACTTTTGATTATTGCTGATGCCTCTATTAGGGGCCATTCACACAGAACGTGTTTTTCCATTCCAATTCGCTACATTTCCATTGTTTTTCTATGTAAACACGCGTTTGATGGATGTGCATGACCGTTACGCTCGCGTCTTTTGCAGCGCCTCACTCAGGAGCACCGCGTTTTTAAGACGCCGTGTCAAGTTAAAAGAATTTATGTGTTTTACACACAGCGCCGCACATCAATGTCAGTTCCAAAGCAGTGGACCAATCAGAAGAACTTGAAGGTGGGGCAAGCGTTGCAAGCTTCTGTTTACATTAGCAAGTTCGCATGACAACTGTTTTATTTGACGGAAACATGGCTCAGGAGGTGCTCATAGTGGCTGTGTCCGGATAACCTGAATTAACATTTCTTTAAGCGATTATCACAACTTGTTCTTTAAAAAAGGAGCTTGGAAAGAAATATCTCTGTCATATATATACTGAAAATGCCCCTTATTGTCGTTATTGCATCACGTCTCAAAAGCGCGTCTCAAGACCCTCGCGTTCTATGCTGCGCTTTTTTTAAAACATTCCTGAGACACAAAGACGCTTTCTGTGTGAATGGCCCCTTAATGTGTCTGATTTTTAATTTTGGGTTCATTTTAAGCCAGCCATATAGTTATTTTTAACAATAGTTGAGTTAAATAAAACTACCCAGAAGGTTGGGTTAAATATTTAACCTAACTGCTGGATTTGCTTATATTTCACCCAGCGACTGAGTTAAATGTTAAATCCAGTTTTCAAGGTAGTTTTATTTAACTTAACTATTGCTTAAAAATTATTAGATTTCTTGCTTAAAATGAACCCGAAATAGGTTGGACATTAACATTCTTTAATACGTTCATAAATAAACATTCATAAATAAGTTGAATAAATAAAAATGAAATAAACATTTTTTTTTTTAATTGCTTATTAATAAATATTCACCTTTTGATAAATGCTGACATCTCTAATAATTGTGTATGATTTTTAATTCACAACCTATTTTGGGTTCATATTAAGCCAGCTATATAGTAATTTTTAAACAATAATTGAGTTAAATAAAACTACCCAGAAGGCTGTGTTAAACATTTAACTCAACCACTGGGTTTAAAACAACTCAATCACAGGGTTTGTCCATATTTCACCTAGCACTGGGTTGTTTTTAACCCAGGATTTTAATAATAAATTAATTAGCACCAATGGATATGTAATTGAGGATGTGATTGTTCCATGTGGTGTTTAAAGGCAATATGTCTGTTGACTGTTTTTGCAGGTCTGGAGCCTCACACAACCTACAGCTTCATTGTTGTTGCATGCACTGCAGCTGGTTGCGGAGCAAGTCAGCCATCTATGGGCCGCACGCTGGAAGATGCACCAGCAGGTTAATGCACAGGCACATACACACACTCACTCTAACGATGATCTCACAGTAAAAACTTGATTAAAAATCAAGTAATCAGAGCTTTATTCTATGTATACAATTATGACTAATCATTCTTACCTTGTCTGTGATAAAACACTTGTCTTATCCTGTCATCTCTATTTTCTCTCTCAAGATGTGTGGGCAGTGCCTAGGCATATACAGGTGAACTCCTCAGCAGTGGAGCTTCACTGGAGCCAGCCGCTCAAAGCCAACGGCCTGCTCTCTCGGTATCAGCTGCTGCGTGACGGAGTGGTCGTCTTTACCGGTGACGGAGGAAAGATGAGCTACACAGACACTGGCCTTCAGCCCAACACCAGGTTCTATCTGTCAGCCATCTTTAACAAGCCATTAGCACTTGATTATCGATGACATCTAATCCTATGTGTGTCTTAAAGAATCCTGGGACTCTACAATAACAGAGCTCTTCAGTAACAGAGCTGCTCTGATACCAAATCATTAAAAGTTTTTAAGAGGAGTGAGCAGGGAGGCCAGCTAATGAGCAGCAGCGTTGGCTTGGAAAGGCGCATTGATTGCGTTCCCCTTGTGACTCGGGATAGGACAGGAACAAAACTTTTCTGCTGTTGATGGATAGTGAGACTGTTATAGGAATTTTGGTAACACTTTACATTAAGGTGTCATTTTTTATCATTAGTTTATTAACTAATATGAACAAACAATGAACAATACATTTATTACACTATTTATTCATCTTTATTAACGTTAGTTAATAGAAATACAGTTGTTTATTATTTGTTCATGTTAGCTCACAGTGTGTTAACTAATGTTAACGAAAACAATTAGCATTTTTAATAATGGGTTAGTAAATGCCGAAATTAACATTAAGACTAATAAATGCTGTAGAAGTATTGTTCATTCTTAGTTCATGTTAACTAATGAACCTTGTTGTTTAGTGTACATTTATTAATAAATAATTATTTTTACATAATTGAAAAAGTAAAATCTCTCTCTCTCACTATATATTACCAGTGTATAAATATATATACCATATATATATATATATATATATATATATATATATATATATATTATATGGTTATTATAACATTATAATATTTAAATATTAAACCATTTAATAAAAGTTTGAAGTAAGACACAGTCATTAAAGTAAAAATATTATTATATACTTCCAGTCAAATGTTTTTTAACAGTAAGATGTTTTTTTAAAGAAGTCTCTTCTGCTTACCAAGCCTGCATTTATTTGATCCAAAATAAAGAAAAAGCAGTAATATTGTGAAATATTTTTACTGTTTAAAATAACTGTTTTCTATTTGAATAAATTCTGAAAATGTGATTTATTCCTGTGATCAGCAACCCTACATTTTTTGCATCATTACTCCACTCCACATGATCCTTCAGAAATCATTCTAATATGCTGTTCAAGACACATTTTTTATTAATATTATTATCCATATATAAAACATTTGAGTACATTTTTTCATGTGACTGGAGTAGTAGTGCTAAAAATTCAGCTTTGAAATCACAGGAGTACATTTTATTTTAAAATATATTAAAATAGAAAGCTGTAATTTTAAATAGTAAACATATTTCAAATTTTTACTGTTTTTGCTGTACTTTGGATAAAATAAATGCAGGCTTGGTGACATTAAACATTAAAAAATCTTACTAATGAATTAGTATTTTGTATTTTATTTGTAGTACAAAACACTTAAGTACATATGATAAAAAATATATATTGATGTTGTAGAAATTTAGCTGTTTTGTCACTGCCTCGTTATTCATGAATATATTCGGTCTTAGCATCTGTGAAATCTGTTGGTTGGCTGTAATCAAAAAATGCACACAGGGACGCTGTGTGTGCAAAATAATTGGTTAGTTTGTGCAATATGTTGTGTAAATATTTGCACTGGTTCAGTCTCATAAGCTGCTTAAGATACAGGATAAATCTGTTTGTTTCATTATTTTACAATCAGTGATTCATAGATTGTTCACTGCATTCTCACGTGTGTGTATATATAGACAGAGAGAGAGAGAGAGAGAGAAAGAGAGAGAGAGTGTGTTTTCAACATGCAAATCTATATCTTTCACACTGATTTGAAATGTCAAAACCATGTGTCTTTTGATTGGACAGTTTAGACAGGTCATTCAGTCACCTGACCTCCGTCTCATTGTCTCTCCGCTGCTTTTGTTTATACTGTAGCTCGGGGATAGCCATGACGTTTAATTTGCCTTAATTTCAGATGACCTGCCAAAAGGCATTCCCTTCTCCCAAGCTCTTCCCTTTCCCTTTCTTCTTCCAATTTAGTCCTGTAAGGAGCGTTACAGCAGCAGACGACCGGTTCATTATCCGGAGAGGGGTATAGGCTGATGTGGGAAACAGTTAAGCAGGGGCTGGGGGTGTTCTGCCTGCACTCCTGCTCATCGATTATTTATGACAATGTTGATTAGCTGTCACTTACCTCACCATCGTAGAAAGTCTCTCTGACGAGTGAAATATTAACCTTTCTCCCTCTGGGGAAACAGGTTAGCCGCTCGCCACCTCCTTTGATGCGCCACATCGTGTTTATTTGAGTTAAAGTATGCAACATACACAATGGCCACGTTTGTATGCGCAGCTGTTCTCTGGCCAGACTCTTCACGTGTTCTCTGATTAATATCGCTAATGCTTTTATTACACATGATGAGCACGGTATATAATAACTGATGTGACTATTTTAAAGGGATAGTGCTGGAACAATAGTTAATGTGGAGGTATTAATGGCTGGCTATGGAGTTTATGGCAAATTAAAAGCCTTTAATGTTGAACATGACCCACATACATTGCTAATGCACACCTTTGCACTGACACCCATCTCTGTTTAAAAGGCAAATCTATCTTGTGAAGTCATGTATGTCTTAAAAGAGCCTTCCACAGAGTGTTTTTATAACCCACATCAGGCGTTAATACAGGCGCGTACACACACACACACACATACACACACACACTTCCCTTTCTATTCATATGCATGTCCGTTCAGAGCATCTGTCACGCCTGTCACAGATCACAGTGGAGGGGCTGATCAGCATTGCATTAACAATGTCATCTGTTAAATAGTATCACACCATATCGATCCAGCGGGGACTTTTCCAATGAATCAAGTATAATGTAAAAGCAGAATTATAAGAAGGCTTAGTCATCTAAGCTGTTTCTTTTTTCCAGTAATATCAGAAATGAAATTTTACATTTCATGAGCATCAGTAGCTGAGTAGTCATTTATTCATTCATTCATTCTGGAGAAACCCTCTATGAAAAGTTGTCTTTTAGGGTGTGTTCACATTTGTAGTTCGGTTTGTTTGGTTCATGAACCGGACCAAAAAAGAAAAATTATACATTTGGTCCTGCTCTGCTTAGCATTCACACTGGCATTTTTGACAGCGAATCTAAAGATATTGAACCTAAAGGCATAGTGATACGTTCACAACCTGATTGGTCAGGTTGAACAATGTATATTTTGTTACGGAAGTCACTGAACACTTCAAACAACTTCAAACCGCTTGTTCCCTTCTTGAAACCATGTCACACAGCATCGCATCTTGTCAATACTTCCTGTTTTTGGTTAGTTTAAAAGTATTTGGTACGTGTTGCATTCATATTTTATCTGAACCGCACCAGAGGTCGTTTGGAAGGAGACCTGTCCAGCGTTCACACTTACTCAAATTAACTGCACTCTCAGAGCAATCACACCAGAGTTTGTTTTAATTCGAATCAAACATGAAAAGTGTGAACACACTTTTAAATTCATTTTGTTTAAAATACTGCCAGTTTATTTTATGATAATGGCCAGCTGTGTTTACAGTTACTTATTTGTGGTCACATTTGTTAAATTTAAGCAACATTTTGCAAGTAGAAAAGGGTCATTGTCTATTTTCAATAGTGTAGTGACACAGCTCACACAGAAACTAGTGTGCACACACACTAGTTTTTTTTTTATACTTTGTTTTTGTACTTTTTTCAATATGTCTATATAGCTATATATAGGCAAGTAACTGTTATAAAATAAGTTTAAGTTTATATTTTATGTTTTATTTCAGGAATTTTTTTTTTTTTTTTTTTTTTTACATTTTTAAAAAATGGTTTAAGTTTTTGTTAATGATAATAACCCTGGTAGCGAATATGTAACAAGAACCTGTAGTGAATTCTGTGTGGGGAAATAATTTGTCTTTACAATTTGCCCACAAAATTTCAGTGAACAACGGTAAATGTGATGGTTTTGATTTACAAGCTTGCAATTTGTTTTGATTTCCAATTCGAATCGATATTGAATATTTTGGATAAATATCAGGTACAGTACATGGCAGATTTTCTCAGGGAAAAAAAAAATTCTCAACTAAAATATTGAAGGTTAAAATGAACTGATTAGTTTATAAACACTTGAATTACACTTACTGAAGTTTTTTATTGTTGAAATGGGTGGAGTGGTTTAAGATGAGCAGTCTTTACTTATGTGGTCCTCAAGATAAGGAAAAATGAGGCAGAGGTACAATAAAAGTGTTTAAAGTAATTTCAGGATGTTTCCTATCACTTTAAATTATCTAAATGTATCTATGACAAAGGGTTCTAATAATATGGCTTCTTATTAAAAAAAAAAGTGTTCCTGTGGCTCATTTTGCCCCAGGTTAGGGGTAAATTGACCCGAGTCAATGGGTAAGATGAACCATCTGACTCAACTGAATCTGATTTAAACTCATGTGAAATTTTAAAGATGATTTACCTATTCTAAAAACAAATGTCATAATCAAATGTAATTTTACAGTCATAGCCTTTCCTTAAAGCTTACGTAAACAAAATAAGAAGACGTTTCCTCTTTTAATCTTGTTTTTTTTGCATTTGTGAAACAGTATGTTAAACACCAACGTTTTAACTTTTCCTCAGTTTCCTCAGTCAAACCTCAGTTTGAGTAAAAAAAAAAAAAAAACTGAATTAGAATGAATTAGCACATTAAAATACCAGTTTATACTTCAGAGATTTAACTTAATTTCAGTGCCTTATGGTGGGGTAAGTTAAAGTGCTGGCTCAACTTACCCCACAGCAGTTGGGTCACTTTGCCCAATAGCTGGCATTTTGGAAAAAACTAGCCAGCGTACCAATTCAGGCTAATATTTAGCTAAATTATTTGCATGGTTTTACATGTTGCTGAATCACCTATATGCATCATAAATATTTTTGGATAAATTTGCTTTGATGTAACAGCCATTTAAACTTTTTTTGAAAATAGGCTCATTTTCCAACTCCCCTTGAGTTAAACAGGTGAATTTGACCGTTTTTGAATCCATTCAGCTGATCTCCAGGTCTGCCGTTAGCACTTAGAAAGTGGAGTGTTCCTTTAAAGTAAATGGGTGCCTTCCATTCCTCTTCTTATGATTTCACAGTTTGGCAGAAATTATGTGTGATTTCAAAATACATGATCACATGACAGTAAAAGTGTACTGTTGCCAAGATACAGGGGGTGGGTCAATTTACCTACTGGCTCAATTTACCCCACTCTCCCCTAATTATATTTCTACTCAAATTAGTTTTTGAGTGGTGGCTGTCATAAAAATAAATTAAACATTGAAGAACAGTTAAAAATGTAACTTATTCATTATAAAAATGATAATGAATATGTTATATGGTGCATATATTTACGAGTTTATGGTCACCAAATATGTTTTTTCTGAAGTAAATCTGACATTACGTGACATTGTTTACAAGCTGTCACATTGATGTTTCTGCGTTTGAACACTGATTGAGTAATTGCATGAGACAAGATATGGATTTTAGTAAGTTGTGCTCTTTCTTTTAACATTCCTTCAGATGTTTATTCATGTTTATTTTGTGCTGAAACTGGTATGATCAGTTCATGTGCGCTCCATGCTGCCGCTTCTCAGCACGAGACACTACAATGATCTGTCACTCAACATTAAACAGAACCAAAACGGTATTTATTGCTTGAATATTGTAATAAAAATGGTCAGAATATGAAATCTGAGACTTTGTTTCATATCAAAAGTGACAAAGCACAAAGCTTATTGCGATTCATTGGATAGGGGGTGCGCTTCTGTTCTGTTCATCAACTAAAAACAGGCTAGACTAATTGATTCTAACTGAATCAATATTTTTTCATAAAAATGAGAATTGATTAAAATCAAGAATTTGTTATTTTTTACCCAGCCCTAAAATATATTGTAACATGGTTAAATATTTGACTTGGTTAAATTACAGTGTATTCTGTATTTTTTGTGTTTTTTTTCTTTGTAAGGTCTGCTGTATATTTGTCAAAAATTACTCTATATGACATCATTCTGAACTAGCAGTGCAAGTGATTATTTTAAGCTTGCATTCATGATTTTAAATAACATTTGGTTAGTTACGCCAGCATTCACGCCTCAATTCTGAGGACTCTGATGAAAGACGCACATCCTCAAACAAAACTGCGCTTGCTGTGAAAGACACGGCTTAATGGCAGAATCAATGCATCCGCCTCTCTCGCGGACAATGAATAATTAAACGCAGCGTCGACTCCCACCTGAAATGGAGAATTGCTGAAACGGAGGCAAATTTAACTTCTGTGACAGGAGACTTTTAAGCTAATAGCATAATTTAGTTTCGCAGTTGACTTATTTATCTCCTATCCATCTTTGCTTCACAGATATGTGTACGAGTTGGAGGCCAGCACCAGCGGCGGGAGCAGTCTCAGTGATAGATACGTCATTCAGACCCCCGTCTCCTCCCCGGAAAGGATTCCTCCTCCGTATAATGTCAGCCTCCACGGCCCTCGCTCCGTCTTTGTTGCCTGGTCACCCCCAGGTAATGTTTACAACCTAATGCACTATGCAGCCTCTCTATTTAGCACTCACGCAAGGCTGATTTATCCCTGCTCGGGCCTGTGAGAGTGACGGCACGCGGGCAGGGATTTACGAGTGGCGTTGTGTGTAATTTACCAGGGGCCCAGCATGGTCGTGGTGTACATGCATCAGTGCGGGCTGGACGTAGATGGGTCCCACCAATCAATTAGCATTCAAACCTAAGTGACAGCTTTTCCTACCTCTAGTGTGATTTAGAGGAGAGTTGTTTGAGATGCGCTCGCCCTTCACCTGCTTGTGTTCTGCCATCACTGTCCAATCGCGTCCCATTCATTCTCTCCTTCTCTGCTGTTGCTGTGGGTCAGGTATTGGTTGGTGTGTACCAATTCTGATCACGTGAATGTTGGTGCACCCACTCAGATGACAGAACACGTAGATTTATATATTCGTTAACTGTGTATTTATTTAGTGGCATTTTAGCTTTCTTGGTTGTACTCTGCATTAATCTTCTAAAAGACCAAAAAGTTGAGGAAGTGGAGACTGAATGGTTAAGTAACCACACAACACTCCTATGAAACAACGGGAAGTTGTTTCATTTTAGTGAGTGTGTTCGTTTGTTTGGTGTATGTATGTATATGTGTGTGAGTGTGTGTGTGTGTGTGTGTGTGTGTGTGTGTGTGTGTATATATATATATATATATATATATGTGTGTGTGGGTGTCCCAGTCACATTTTGTTGTTTAATAATTATCAGAAAAAAAAAAAAGTGTAATATTTTTGCATTGAAAATGTAATCAATATTCTATGTATTAAAGCCAAGTATAAATCTCATCAAGTTAGTGTTTTTAAGCATTTTAAATTTATTCCAAAATAGTAAATCAAGGCAGTAACAATTTAAACAATATCTTTTATTTATTTTTAATTTTTTTATATATATTTTTATTAAAACTTACAATGTACATTTAACACAGAACACAAAAACACTAAAAAAAATAAAAGTATAATAATAATAATGATAATAATAACAATGATGATGAGCAATGGCAGCAAGCAATGATAAGCAGAAATGACAAACATGTAATAGTATAAACATTAAAGTATTAATAGTATGTATAATAATAATAATAATAATAATAATAATAATAATAATAATAAGTATGGTGATGATAACAGGAAAATTTTGTGTTGACAGCAGCAGTAATAATAATAATAACGATAATAATAATAGTAATACTAAAGATATTGATAACAGTAACCCTTAACTAGCAAAATGTGTTTACTTAGACCATTAATTATCCTAATTAGTTTATTAAGATGTAAAACACAAAGGTAATGAGCAGAAAAACTTTGTTATTTTCTGGGGAGTCCCTTTTGTTGAGGCTGTGCTGTGGTTCACTCAGTCATCCAGAGTGTGTTGTCATTGCTGTGGTCCTGCATGATGTTCTCATCATTTCTATTGCAGATTGCAGTCTACTGGCCTTCTCTGATCAATCAATCACTTTGTTTGCACTCTGAGACTGCAGCACGAGTCTCATCTGCACATCCCACTGTGACTGTGGGACGAATGTTCTCCCACATGGAGAGCAAATGCAAACTCTCTCTCCTTCTCTGTCTCCCTGTGGTATTAGCTTTGGTAGTTCATAGACTCCAGCACCCCAGAACGTTCTTATGCATGCTTGCAGCATCTACCCAGCCACCTGCTGCACATATGTCCACCTATGTGCAGCATCTACCCTTTGCATGTCAGATCTGTGTGTATGTATTCTCCTGGTCATATGTCCAAAGCACATCTAAGCGAATCTGCATGCTCTTATTTGTTTTCCCTCAAGAAGGTGCAGGAGGGTGGGTGGGTGTCAAAGCGTGTGCGCGCATATTCGCACACTCAAGAGTGATTTCACAGGCTACATTCAAGCAGTCCTGATTGTCTGCCTCAGATGGTCCATCTTTTGCTATTATTGCCCCATTATGCCTCTCTCCTGTGAGAGGATCCCCTTAAACAACCTCAATTACACCATAAGAGCCCTTAAACAGCCCTGATACCCACAGAAAACATTTACATAGCCCGGATCTTTTATTGACTTTACATTCCGAGAGAGGCGAGCAAAAAATCTATGGCTTCAAACTACAATATCTCACGCTTGGTTAAGTCCGAATGCAGAAACCGGCACGGTTTTAAGCTGCACCTGTGCTTGATGGATCAGATCTGATAGCATGTTCCTTTTCTTTTCCTTTGTGCCATTATTTCTTATTAGACTCTCATTCAAGTTGAAAGTGCAAAAACTCCAAAGTCAGTGATTAGTTGTAAATAATAGAACTTAGGGACCTGTGCGATTGAACTTCTCAGGCAGGAAGCTTTGATCAAAGTGCCGTCTAATTCCAGCGGGTTTTTGTGTCTCAGGCAAAAGACTACATCTGCTCAGGGAGACGCAATGAAGGAAGTTGAATAATTTAACTTTTTCATTTGTAAAGATAATCAGCCCGTTCTGAATACATCTCGGGTCTCATAAATGTTGAATAACCTATCAGCCTCCAGTTGCCGTAAATTATGAAAGGCACTAGTGATGGGAATATTAACAAAGCGTGGATGCCAAGACTCTACATTCTTTAGTTCAAATGCATTACCGAAGACCGTGTGCGTGTCTGTGTGTTTCGGACAGCCGTGGGATAGACAGAACGGGGGAAGTGCCTGCTGGCCCAGAAGGATGTTGAATCAAGGGCAAAGCTTCCCAAAGTGTCAGATCCACTGTATGTCAGTCCTTGCACTGTATTACGAGTACATACCGCTCTTTTTTATATTGTGTGACTGTGGACTGGGTGAGCTGATTGTGTGTTTGTTTTCATGCTGGGTTGGCACTGATCTTTTCAGTTAGTCAGTTTAGTAAGTGGTTGCATTTATGTCACATTTCACAACTGATATCATTAGATATCGGTTAGTGAATAGAAGTAAATGTGACTTTATGTTTCTGTTTCCCCTTAAGGTGTGTATAATGCAAGTGCCCCTTTGGAATACAACATCCTGCTCAACGCAGGCACTGAGCGGCCCCTAATTCGCCCTGCTGGACCAGAGCACTTCCTGTTACTGCAAGGATTGGACCCTTACACTGTCTACCACATTCAAGTACAAGCCTGTCAACCAGGTACTCTGAAACCTGATCAGAACAAACCTTAAAGGGATAGTTCACCCAGAAATGAAAACACTGTCATTAATTACTTGCCCTCATGTCGTTCCAAATGCAAAAGCTTTCTGACCCTGTATAGGCAGCAACACAACTACCACGTTTAAGGTCAAGAAAGGTAGTAAAGACATCATTAAAGTAGTCGATGTGACATTATTGTTTCAACCTTCAACCTTCATGATGCTGCAAGAATATTTTTTTGTGCAACGAAAACAAAAATAACTTTATTCAACATTTTGTTCTCTTTCGTGTCAGTCTCTGCAAACAAGGCGCAGGACATCTGGGTTGTATGTCAAAACATTGTTGTGTACTCTCGTGATTGTGCGTTGACTGACACAGAAAAGAAATTGACACAGAATTTCTGACACAGAAATTGTTGAGTCAAGACATTATTCTTACTTTCTTTGTTTTTTCTTTGTTTTCTTTCTTTTTTTTTTGTTTCAAAAAGTATTCTCGTAGTGTCATAACATTATGGTTGAACGACTGATGTCACATGGAATATTTTAAAGATGTCCTTACTACCTTTCTGGGCTTTGAACATGTCAGTTGCGTTGATGTCTATGCAGGGTCAGAAAGCTCTCGGATTTCATCAAAAATAACCAAATTTGTGTTCTGAAGATGAATGATGGTCTTACGGGTTAAGAATGACATGATGCTAAGTAATTAATTATAGACTTTTCTTTTTTGGATGAACTCTTTAATTTAGTTGACATTTGGCTGTTTGCAAGTTTGCAAATGTTGTAATGTTTGCCTCTGTAAACACTATGTATCTAAATCAGTATCTAAAACTGGGGGGGGGGATCAAAGCAACATATTTACCATTTTTTCTTTCAGTCTGTGTAAATATATTGTATTAGTTGTACTTTTTACCTGTGTATCAAGTACTTATAAATACTTGTATGTTTGCAGATGGTTGTGGTGTAGGACAGGGGGTGTCTGTTCGTACCCCTGAAGCTGCTCCATTAGCTCAAGACCCTCCAGTTCTCACAGCTGCAGGTGCGGCCGTTATCGAGGTCCACTGGAATCCGCCACACAAACCCAATGGACTCATCACTAACTACTTCATATACAGGTACAAGGCACCTGACGTCAGTTAGATGTGTTGGATGTGCTCCTGGGTCAACATATTTTGTTTTAATCCAAAAATGTAGTCTTGACCACATCCCTACACCTAAACTTAACCTTACCCATGAGTAATCCCTAAAATCAGAGGAAATAATAGATGAATAACACTGATGTACAAGAACCAAACACTGATTATAAGCCTAAATTTCACAAAAACGATCAACTGTTTTTTTTCAAATCTGATTGGTTAATCACAGTGTTGTTCCAGGGTCAACAAAGATGTTGATCCAGGAACATGTCGCACTTGGTAAAATCAGGTTCTGCCAAGGCACTCATACTCAAAATCCCCTGCAGTTCCATCATGTACCACAAGGGGTTCAAGACAGGAACGTCAAAAACAAAGACTCATCATTAAAAATTTGATGGTGAAGTGAAGAATCATCAGAACATAAATAGAATGTTCCCAGCTATATTAGCATGGCATCCAGTTAGTCAGTACTTGAAAAAGTTGGTCCCGTCAGGATAGGACCATTTTAAGACATATTTTGGCTCAGAGGACATGTTACCAAGTGCTATTTATTAGCACTCCTCTCTCAATCTCTGCAAATGCACTTTCATCCAAAGATGCTGTCAGGCTAATGTCAGTGCAGAGCTTGCATGGAGATAAATGTGTGTGTAGATGTGAGTCCATGTCAGGGCATGTTTGAAAGGAAGGCCGGAAACGTAGTCGAACACAAACAGTAATTATGCCGTGACCTTGAGGTGAACAGGCCAATCACTGCTGGTTACACTTGTCAACATTTCCTCTCTAGTTCCTGTCTAACTGACAGCAGGAAAACGTAGAATGGAGTGCGGAGTGCTTATGTGGATATCAGCTGTATATCAGTGACTGTGGTATCTGAGCGCAGAGCAGAGAGAGAGAGGGGCTGATCGGCAGCTCTAAATGGAAGATGACATTGCCCTGCTGACTTTGATTATTCCAGGCACATTCAGAGCCGTTTGAGAGCAATATGAAACAGAATGCCATGATGCTTGCACCCCGCACAGAGGGAATAAAGCTAAGACTGACATGGCACGATCACATCAGAATGCTTTACTCCGCTGTTACAGAAGCATCCTTCAAGGAGAACGGAGAGCAACGCGCCGGAGAGTAGCTAACTCTATCATTACGCTGCCATCATTGCCCTTATGGTCGGAAACAACACAGCCGGCCGTGCTTGAACCTTTATTGCTGCACATCGTGAACGCCAATTTGAACCATTCAGATTTGGCTTGAAGGATTCCAGACAATGATCAGATTAAATCATAAATTGAGACGTCTTCCCAACGTTTTCGCTCTAGGATTGCAGTGAAAACAGTGTTTATGCCATCTACGTGAATGTGAGTGTGTGTGTGTGTGTGTGTGTGTGTGTGTGTGTGTTAGCAACAGGGTAAGATTTTAGTCAAGGGCAACACGGCTTGTTGACCACTGTCATTCATATGCAAGGTCAGATCAGTCTAAGCCTGCATAAATCTTAAGAAAATATCATTAGCATAGCCACAGATGCCGGGGCATTCCGACGAACGCATGACTGGATTTCATCTTAGCCCTGATTTGGGAGTGGGATAAACTCTGGCAAATACATCACATTCAGGGGGCAGAGAATTCACTCGTGGCTTAAAGGACTTGGTGTATTATTCTATCTGCTCATCTTAATACCGGCGATCAGCGCTGCGCTAAATGTAATCGGTTTAATGTGCTATTGTGTATGTATTCAGCTCATTGGAGGTTATCTGAGATTGTGAAGTGAGTGTCCCCTCCTCAGGGATGTTTGTCCTCCATGCGTTTAACTTATATTACACAGGAGAATGAAGTATTACCTGGGATAGTCCTTGGCTGCTGTACAGAATTATTGTAAATCAGTTTCAGTGTTCGTGTTGCATGCATGCAGTTGATGCAGAAGATGCTGGTGAGACAATACAAGCCTTGATGAACTCAGCTGTAGCCTCAAGATGCTGGACTTCATAAATGGGTCATATTATGATAAATCATTGAGTTTATATATCACAAAATGGACAGTTTTTAACTTTTTTCTCAGAATTGATATAAACTTGCAATTGCTTGTAAAGTTTAGTTCCAAGGGGAAAAAGGCTATGTTCTCAGAATCCTCACTTAATAACTCACAATTTAAAAGTCAGAATTGTGAGATATAAACTCACATTCCTAAAATGTAAACAGTCAGCAAAGTTGTTAATCAAAAAGGTGCATGATAAATAAAGATATTGGGCAAATTCCAAACAGAAGTGAGAATACCTATGCCCTACTCCCTTCGAAGGACAGAGCTTTTTCACACTAAACGTGCTTAAACTTGCTTACATTACCGTCTTAAATCATATTTCTATCACTGATGAAAAATATTTTGTATTACATTAAAATAAAGACAAATTTAATCAGCCTGTTCTACTTATGTTTGTATGTGAAGTCGAAAACAACCCCAACTTTGCTTGGACCATGGAACGTTCCCTTCGCTAACAGACTTCTGGAAGGGCCCTTTGTGAAGGGATTAAGTAGCTCACTTTCGTTTTGAACATCCCCACAAATGGTGTCCCCTTCCCTTCGCAAAAAAAGCCGTTTGGAATTCACCCATTGTCTCTCAAAAGAATGAGTCGACTCTGAGCCTTCCCACAAAATACGAACACTCTGATCTGCCCACAAACACTTCCGCAAGTTAGTGTGTTTACATTATGTCGAGAAGACACTGTGTTTTCGTCATTTTACAGTGGACTGCTTCTCTAATCTTGGCGAGTTTCGCTAAGCGCTTGTCCATGAAAGATAAGTCCGTACCTTCTTTATTTAGTCTAACAAGTGTCTCCGAACCACAACCTGTAAGTATGATTAATTGAGTGCTCCAAATATCAAGGTTTTTGTGCTAATATGTGATATATACCTAGTGCAGTTCCCAGTTAAACTGCGATATTACTGTTTTACTGAAATAGTTCTGATAATTTGCTGTGAACCCACTATTTCCTAAGAATGTGTCGATTAATGTAGACTGTCGTTGTTTTAATTTAATAATAATGTATACATATTTTGGTTTACAAAATTGTTTCATCAGTCTCGTTAGCATTTAGCAATTTAAAACTGACTTTATTTTTTACAGGACTGAGACTTTTCTTGAATTGCGAGAAATAAACTAACAATTCTGAGAGAAATGTCAAAGTAAAAAAAGTTTTTAAAAAGCCAAAACTGATTTTTTTTTTTGTTCTCACAATATTCTTTTAAAATCGGAGGAAAAAAGTCAGAATTGTGAGATAAAAGTCGCAACTGACCCTTTGCAAAGAGCTTGACTGACAGGTGATCTGACCAAATATATCACCAAATCCAACCTTTTTTGACAAACAAATCAGACAGGAGAGTAGATTAACTTTGGTGGACTTAAACCTGTCCTTCTGTGGTTTAAATAAAATGCATTCTGATGTTCATTGATGTTAATTTTGTGCTTTTTAAAGTAGACACATAGATGAAGAGACAATCGGTTCACATGCTGCTTGAACTTCCAGAACAAAAAATTACAGATAATGTTCATGTCTTTCTTTCTTCAGTCGTAAAGAAATTATGTTTTTTGAGAAAAACATTTCAGGAATTTTCTCCATATAGTGGACTTCTATGGTGCCCGTGAGAAAATGCAGTTTAAATGCAGCTTCATAGGGCTCTAAACAATCCCAGCTGAGAAATAAGCATCTCATCTAGTAAGACATTTGGTCATTTTCTTAAATAAATTAATATTTATACACTTTTTAACCACAAATGCTTGTCTTGTCTAGTTCTGCGATGTGCATGCGAACTCTGTGCACTCTGGTTCAAGACAGTTAGGGTAAGCTGAGAAACTCCCATCTCATTTTCTCAACTTCAAAATCACTATATTGCTGTTTTCCCTTTTTGTTTTTTTTTGGCCATTTGATCTTCTTTGCACGTTCAGTTTGTATCTACTCAGGTATTTCTGCAGCGATGTATAGGATGATTTGAAGTTGGAGGAGAAAATGAGATGATGTTTGATGATGAAATGAGTTTTTCGACCCTACCTGTCTTGAACCAGCCACAGGCACATCACAGGGCTAGACAAGATGAGCATTTGTGGTTAAAAAGTGTATAAATAATAATTTATTTAAGTAAATGACAGATCGTTTTGCTATATAAGACCCTTCTTTCTCGGCTGGGATCGTTTAGAGCCCTTTGAAGCTGAATTTAAACTGCATTTTGGAAGTACAAATTTGCGAGCACCATAGAAGTCCACTATATGAAGAAAATTCCTGAAATGTGTTCCTCAAAAAACATCATTTCTTTTCGACTGAAGAAAGACATTAACATTTTGGATGACAAGGGGGTAAGTAAATTATCTGTACATTTTTGTTCTGGAAGTGAAGTAATCCTTTAAAGAGCCACAAAACTGTATTTATTTGAATTTCTTAAAAAGTGACAAAATTTTTAAGTTGAGACTTTGTTTTATACCAGAAGTAACCTGCTCTGTCTTGTACTGTTGGCATGTTTCCTCTTTGCTTTGTGATGTATTTTTCACTACATGAGAACATAATGCGTAGTGTAAAAGCAGCATGGCTTGTCGGACAGTTACAACAGTAACCAAGGAAGGCTGTTTTTTTTTTTGCGGAGGGTTTTATTTAACTTTGTTTTCATTTTATTTTTGTTTAAAAATGCAGTAAAAAAATATATTATGAAATATTATTACAATTTAAAATAGGTTTTCTTCAAAACAGCATTGTATAAGTGGAGAAGTGTCAAAGATGATATATTTGGTTTGCTAATCATGAGTATCATCCTTTTTTTCTTTGTAGTCATTTCTGTGACTGACCTATGACCCCTGCTTGTGCCATATCCTGAATTCCCCAAAACAGTGTTTGTGTGTAGGAGAGTCTTTGTCCATATATCTTATTCTTCTGGAAATAATTTTGAATTTGCTCTACTGGCCAGGGTGTTTAATTTAGATCCAAGTCTCTTAAACATTTTTTATTAGCCCAAATATATGAAAAACAAAATGCCTATTACTATTGTTTACTTCCTGACTTCTTGAAGCAGAAGGTCTTGTGTTCCAGATGCAGTGTCGGTATGTGTGTGGAACAGACTGCTGATCGCAGCTGTGTGCTGTAGTTTAGCGCCATGGTGTGAGACGTTCCTCTCCCCTGCCAGTCTCTGTTTGGCTTTATTTTAATGCGGTGGGTGAGATTAGGCCGTTGCGGTGCGAGTGGGGCCGGCAGGGGCCACATTAGAGCAGTGAATGTCATTTTCTCCAGCAGCATGGAAGCCAGGCCTCTAATGTGGAGGAATTAACGAAGCTTGAGCAAAGCCCAGCGCTCTGCTCCTGCTCCTCACCCTCCTCTGTGTGCTCTTCCTTGTCTCTGCATCCTTTCTTTGGCACCCCCACTGGAATTGTTTGTTTTGGGGCCTCATTTCTAACTGCTAACACATTTGAAGGGTCTTTAAAAAGATGTTGTGTGTGTTTTGTCATGTTTGTGCTGTTTTTCATTATATGGTAGATAAAGTATTTCTGGGTTTTCATGTAACTGTTTCCTCCAGACGACCAATTGGAACTCAGGAGGAGCTGCTGGTGTTCATCTGGACTGAAGGTCTACTGGAGTTCATCGATGCCTCAGATTCTCTTTTACCGTTCAGTGAATATGAATACAGAGTCACCGCAGTCAACTCTAAAGGCTCCACCTTCAGCTCCTGGACCTCCATACGAACTCTAGAGGCAGAACCGCAGGGCATGGACGCACCTTCGGCCCACCCTGCCAGTGCCTACTCTCTTCTGTTGAGCTGGACCCAGCCTAGCATGCCAAATGGAGTGATCTCCATGTACAGAGTGGTGTACCAGAAACTACCCAACGACCCTACATTCAACTCCACAACTGTTACTGCTCTTACAGTTCTGGTAATACTCTTTTCTCCCATCAATTTGGTATGCTGTCCATACATTGTGTTATAAGTTATAAATTAACCATGTGCAAAGATGCAAGACGTTTGAGTAATGATCCATGAAATAGCACCCTCAAAAAATATTTTGCACAAATCTAACAAATGTATAAAGAGGCAAAGCCTTTTTCCTACTATTCAAAGAAACTCTTATCTGTGGTTATCAGTCGACAAAGTTATTCTATCATTTTTGAGAGAATTTTAACATATATAATGCTACTTTCTGAATGTAAAAAATGATACCAGTCAAAAGTTTTTGAACAGTAAGATTTTTTTATGTTTTTTAAAGAAGTCTCTTCTGCTCATCAATCCTGCAGTTATTTGATCCAAAATACAGCAACGTAGTAATATTGTGAAATATTTTTACTATTTGAAATAACAGCTTTCCATTTGAATATATTTTAAAATTTTGTTTATTCCTGTGATCAAAGCTAAATTTTTAGCATCATTACTCCAGTCTTCAGTGTCACATGATCCTTCTGAAATCATTCTAATATCCTGATATCAATATTTAAAACCGTTTTAAAACATTTTTTGAAAATTCTTTGATGAATAGAAAGGTCCAAAGATCAGCATTTATCTGAAATAAAAAACTTTAGTACCATTATAAATTATACCATTCACAAGCTTGGAGTCAGTATAATTTTTATTTTTATTTGTATTTTTTTATATACATATAAAACATTTTTTTACATTTTTATTTAGAAAGCATCAAAAATGATGATAAAGACATTTGTAATATTACAAAAGATTTATATTTCAGATAAATGCTGTTCTTCTGAATTTTCTATTCATCAAAAAACAACTGAAAAAATTCTACTCTGCTGTTTTCAAAATAATAATAAATGTTTTTGAGCTGCAAATGAGAGAATGCAAATCATTATAATAATTTCTGAAGGATCGTGTGACTGGATGCTAAAAATTGAGCTTCGGAATCACAGGAATAAATTAAATTTTTAAATATATTCAAATAGAAAACAGTTATTTTAAATAGTAAACATATTTCAAAATTTGACAATTTTTGCTGTACTTTGGATCCAATAAATGCAGACTTGGTGAGCAAAAAAGTCGTCGTCTTCAAAAAAGTAAAATTTTACTGTTCAAAAACGTTTTGACTGGTAGTGAATGTGACATATAAGACAATATGGGGGGGCTGGGGCTACTTGTCACAAGTTTTACGACAGTGAATAGTTCTGAAGTTACATTTTGAAAGTCATTTTATTGTGTAGGCACATACCTTGGTAAAAAAGCTGTTCAACATTTCCATGTTATTATCAATGAAAAAAACATACAGTTATTAAACACACAAATACCTGTAGTCACATTACATGAGTTAAGTTGTCGCAATGGCAATCAAACGGTAGGTAACACTTTATTTTGATAGTCCACTTTAGATATTCTACTAACAGTAATTAACTTTGCAACAAAATGTCAACTAGCAGTTAGTAGAGTATTAGTAGACAATCTGCTTAATATCTTCTAACACTTTCTTTGTCAACTTATTCAACTAACCCTAAACCTACCCTAAACTAACCCTAAAGTCTACTCTGAGAGTTAGTGGACATGTAGTTGCAAATAATGAGATTTAGTTGATATGTAGTTGACAAGTAGTTGACATGTAGCTACAAATTTACTTACAGTTAGTAGAATGTCTAAAGTGGACTATCAAAATAAAGTGTAACCAAACTGTATATTCAGACATTTAAACAGTTTATTCATAAGAAACTTTAAGTTTTTTTAGGAATACTTTTATTCAGCAGTGATGCATTAAATTGATGCCAAAACAGTAACAGTAAAGACTTTCAAAGGATAATGTGACACTAAATACTGCTTTGTCATCCTAGGATGACAAACTTTTTAAAATATATTTAAAAAAAATTTAATTTGTAAAAATATTTCACACTGTTGCGTTTTTATGTATTTTTGATCTTCTAAATGCAGCTTTGATGTACATAATGTTTCAACATGCCCCAACCTGTCATTTGAAGGTTTAGTTCACCCAAAAAATAAAATTGTATTATTAATTACTCATGTCAATCCAAACCCATTAAGACCATTGTTCATCTTCAAAACATAAATTAAGATACTTTTGATGAAATCCAAAAGCTTTCTGACTTTGCATAGAAAACAACATAACTACCACATTCAAGGCCCATAAAATTAGTATAAGGACTAGGGTTGCAAAGGGGTGGACAATTTCCGGTAAATTTCTCGAAACTTTCCAAAAATCCCAGGAAGATTCCAAAGAATCCCAGGAAGTTTAGAAAATTTCTGGAAAGTTTCCTAAATTTACTGGAAAATTTTCCACCTTTTCCAGCCCAAGTAAGGATATCGTTAAAATAGTCCATGTGACATCAGTGGTTCAAACGTAATTTTATAAATCTACGAGAATACTTTTTGTGACAAAGAAAACTAAAATAACGACCCTATTCAATAACTTCTTCTGCACATTCACGACAGTAACACGATGTATGCGTGTGTTGCTTCTGATGCATTTTTGGGTGAACCATCCCTTTAAGAAAACACCCTTTTGTGTTACAATCTTTACCTGAAATAATAGTTGATTATTTAGTTGAGTATAGATTATTTGCTTAGAATATTTTTATAATTAATGTAGAGCCTAGTGTTTTTGGCTGCAACTGCTTCTAGTTTTCAGTTCAGCTTGAACACCTGAAGTTTCCAGTCTCCAGCATCAGCATCATTCATCAGCGATCAGCCCATTGCTTGCATGTTTAAACAGATTCCTCATTCGCTGATGTCTTCACCTATAAAAGTAGCTGCTGTGATTCATAGCGTTCTCATGTTTGACACCGAGGAAAAATAGTGTGCTGCTTTCCTCACAGATGCTCACAACTGCATCATGGCCAAATTAAAGGCTTCAGCTTGAGCTCCTGTTCAAAACAAGTGTGAACAGAGCCAGCTTGCCCCCTGATAGCAGCAACACCATAGGGGAAAGAATCCAGAACCCACTGAGGAGTTCAGCTTCTCCCACAGAGCGCCAGATAGATGCCTGCCTAATAGACAAATTAATTATTTTGATAGCAATTAATGAACGTCATCCAGGATAGGCCTTTTATCAGCACCCCTCTTTTCTTCCAGAGTAATTTACAGTTCCGCTTCTATTCTCTTGGCAGTCCTTTCAGGTTTTCTTGACCTCCAGAGGTGAACGTGTGACGTCAGATTGCAGTTAATCAGCTTGTAATTAATTTTCCACGTGTCTTCAGCCCTCTTGAGTTATGACCCTGGCCTCCTAAAGGCTGATGCAAATTTATCATTTTGCAAATTGTACATTTCTTGGTACTTTATAATATAACTAAAAATTGTATTCACACTATGTATAGTGTGAATTTTATAAAAATTGATCATTTTGAAAAAGCTAAATTGACACGTTATATGTAATCTAATAATCTAAATATGTAATACAAGGATGTTTGTCATATTTAACACAAACCAGGCTAAATGTTTGTAATGTAAAGAAAGGAGTTTACAATATGAAGATTAATTTATCCATACTGCTCTGAGATTTTTCCATGTTCATCTGCCCAATCACATAACAGCTGCCATGGGGAAATTGTAGTGTGGGTATTAGTGCAATTTCTCACGGCTACATTTATAATCCATCGATCCTGCAGAATCTTTTTTTGGACACTGACTTTGTGCTATATCAGCTGTCCGCCTGCCATGTCAATACTTGGCCTGCAGTGGGGCATCATATTGATTTAGCTGTTGCCAACTGTTGAGTGGCTACAGGTTAATGTTCTCTGGTGGAGTGAAGTTGTTTTCATGTCTGAGAATGAAGGATTATGCAGAGAAAAAAAAAACTTGTCATTGCTGCTAGTACACACACTTATAAATCTAACAAGAAAAAAAAACTAAACAAGCAGTGTATTATAATAATAATATTATATCTTTTTATGTATTATATTGCAGTACAAGCTGTTCATTTTATGTAGCTATAAACTAAAAAATATATACATTAGTATATTATTTTATACCAGTCAAAAGTTTTAAGATTTTTAATGTTTTTTAAATAATTTACTTCTGCTCACCAAGCCTGCATTAATTTGTTCCAAAATACAGCAAAAGCAGTAATATTGTGAAATACTTTTACTATTTAAAATAACTTTCTATTTGAATATTATTCTATTTGAATATTTGAAATTATAAAAATTAATACTTTTATTTAGCAAGGAAATTTATCAAAAATGATGATGAAGACGTTTATAATGTTACAAAAGATTTCTTTCTTTACCCTAAAAAAATAAACTCGCTGTTAATAATAATAATAATAATAATAATAATAAATGTTTTTTGAGCAGCAAATCAGAATATTAGAATGATATCTGAAGGATTATGTGACTGGAGTAACAGTGCTAAAAATACAAATTTGAAATCACAGGAATAAATTACAATTTAAAATATATTCAAATAGAGTTATTTTAAATAGTAAAAATATTTCAAAATTGTACTATTTTTTGCTTTACTTTGAATCAAATAAATGATTAATTAAAAACAATTCACTAAAATAATATAAATAAACAAATATTTAAAAATATATATATTTTATCATGAAACAAATTTTAGAATTTAAATTTATTGATATATTGAATTAGCTTTTTATATTTTTTTAGTTTATTTTATGTGCTTTTGTATTTTTAGTTTTTTAGTCAAAATCAATTAATCATGATTAATCTCATCCGAAATAAAAGATTGTTTATATAATAAATTTGTATGTGTATATACACACACATAAACACACACACAAACAAACACACATATATATTTTTGAGGATGTGATTAATCGCAATTAACCGATTTGACAGCTAGAATTTTTATAGATTTTTATTTAGCTTTAATAATTTAAATTTTAGTTTTAATTTTAGAGATTTTAGCAAAACGAACCTAAACACATTTATTTCTGTTAGTTGACAGTAAACAGTTCTAATTTTACATCTAATAGGTTATTTACATTTATTTTATTACAGCTTTATTTAAATTACCAGAAGCACATTTTTTAATTTTATTTAATGATAACAACACTGGAATACACTAATCAACACTTAAAACCAAATTTATTTGTCCTTATTGTTCAGCCCTGACTAGTAAACATGCTAGGCATCAAACCAATCCCAAAAGACTTTGTGCTAGACGTTTTGTCTTTGATTTCGGTATAGAAATCATTGCATAAACACATAGTATGTAGAGACGAGTCAGATCGTGGACCAGATGGTGTAATGTTGTTCAGTAGCGCTTTAGCAGAGTGTAGAGCTTGTGGTCTTCTGTGGTCTGAGCATGCCCATCCTCTTTTTTTGTGGTGGGTGGGGCTGCTATTGATCCCTGGCTGTGCTGTGTGCCGTACCTCGTGCCAGTGCGTGTGATTAATGTGGACGTCATGGCGGCGGGACTGAATGAGGCTACGGAGCACAGGCGGTCTGAGCCGCCAAAAGCTTCCTCCCTCACCATGTGTGCAGACGCCCCTCATTACCGAACACTTATCAAGCCTACATGAGAGATTAGGCAGGCCCAGTCACAGCCAGCACCAGACCTGTCCTATCCTTTTTTTTTTTTTTTTGCGTTCACACTTTCTCTTCCTCTTAACGCTATCGCCTTTTCCCTCTGCTTTCTGTACGTAGCTTCCCCTGCTCTCTCTCTGCCTCTCTTACTCTCTCTCTCTCCCCCTCCTGATCTTTCCAGATGTTGCTCAGCAGCCCCATGAGAACCCCAGCGATGGGAGATGTATTAATACATCCTATTGATTAGATCAGGACCCCTGACAGTCATTTGCAGAGATACCATCTGGCTGCTGTTCCAATGCCTTCACCCAAACAGGACGTGACACCTTATTAATCTCCACCGCCGCTCTATAGACGCTTCGCCTTTTGCGCACAGAAGCCCGACTCTGTCGGAGTGGCAAGCGGAGATGCAGGCGGACCTGAAGGGTGCAAGAAATTAAGGTTATTACACAAATTGAGCCATATGGTCCAAATATTTCAGAGCTGAAATTTACTAGGCAATAAAAATTGCTCCTGCCTTCCTAATGGTGTAAATTACAGTTTAACCATGGCTCTAATGATGTCCTTCTGCTGCCTGTAACCACTCTAACATGAAGGACATTGTTTAAAAAATGCACAGGAAAAAAAAATGAGGAGGGGGTTGAAACTCCGGCAGCATGTTTACAATCTGTTAGTTTATCATTAAGAACACAGTGAAGAGTGCATAAACATGATGGCGGCGCGTTGGACCATGTCTTTGTGTAGACTCGTATACACACTGTTGAAGTGGAGCAGAATGATCAGAGCAGAACCGCGAGCAGCTCATTTGGGCCCTGGTTGAACCCACGCTCATTTGCCAAAAGGACACGCAGAGGGGAGCTCCCGACGGTCTGTGGATTTTGATAGCGGATTCCTCTGAGCTTTGACAAACTTTAATCTCATTCGTAGTTTCAGACCAGGCTGGTAACACAATTCTGAGCAGTTTATTTGTGTAGCTCAAAGATTCGAAACTGTTTATAGGTGTGGTCTGGTGATTTGATAAATAGAGCTGTGATGCTCTTGTCATGTCTTGCCAACTGTACTTAAACTCTAGGTTATATATATATAAACACTAGGAGCGTTTCCTCCGAAGAGGCAAGGGAGGCAGTGTATCCTCAAAATATTGGATGAGAAAACAATTTGTAATACAAAACTAAAACAACGTTAGGGCTGGGCAATATCGCAAAAAAAATTCAATCTCCGTTTTTTTTTAGAACGTTTGACCGCTACTCACTTTTTTATGATGTAACTACAACTACAACTTGAGTAACTTTTTCTTTATTAACAATCTAGTTAAAGAAAATTCCATTTTAAGTGCAGCACACATGAAGTTGTCATAATGAAGTAAATTAAATAACTTGTTAAATATCTTTGCCGAAAAGATGCATGAACTGCAACTACATCTTGTATAAACTTGTCTTATACATATTCTATGTTAAGAAGTAATATGAGGAAAATTCTTAAAAAAAAAAATTCAAAAGTCAAGGTAATTCAAATTCAAAATGACTGAAGGTATAACACCAGTAGACTATTATTAACTATAAATGTTCTGTAAAAACAATGAACAGCAGATTTCAGCCTGTCACTATGATGCAAACATGAAATATCAGTAGTTCTTCACAGGATTTTTATTTGATTTTCCAGTGTTTTTTCTAAGTAAACATGGACGCGTTTGACCGTTCCACTAACATCTCTTACAGCGTCTTATGCATAAAACAGAATACTAAAAACACGGTGCTGAAGTTAAAAGGAGTTCACTCCCAGCTTCTTACATGTTTTGCCCACGTCACATCGTTGTCAACACAAAAGCACATTTTGTGTGAATGACACCTAGCGACATGAGTGCAAAACATTCAATAAATCACCCAGCCCTAATGCCAATATTAAAGTTGCAGCGGCAATCTGCATCTCTCTCGCCTCCCTTGAGCCTATTGGGTTTAACAGACCCCCTAAACCATGCAGTGAGTTTGGTGGGGGGTAATTGACAATGAATGGGGGAGAGGAGGCAGTCCTTCTATCGCGATATGATTGGATATGACTAGTTATGTTCAGCTGTGATTGGTTCATGTGATAATCCCACCTCTTGTGTTTGTGATCATTCCGCCTTTGCAAACCAGTCTGAATGAACAATATAATGGCGTTAATATGAAGACTAATTTTTAAAAATTAAGTAAACAAGTTAGATTTAAGTAAACACTTAGATATAACCACTTTGTTACGTCAAAATAAGACTTAAAATGGCATGAAAACATGATCTGTAGGAGTAATCAGCTTGGTAAAATGTAAAGTCAATTCCATTGTCAGAGATCAATATTTACAGAGATTTAATGACTGATGATCCGAAAAATTAAAAAACAGTTAAAGATTAACTATTAAAAAGAATAGCTAAACATAAGTGTAAAAAAAAAAAAAAGTGTAATATATTGTTTAAATTGTTACTGCCTTGATTAAATATAATTATTATTATTAAATTATTACTATTAAATTTAAAATGCTTAAAAACACTAACTTTATGAGATTCATACTTGGCTTTAATAAATAGGGCACTGATTGCATTGTTAATGTAAAAATATAAAATGTATTTATTTATTATTTTTATTATTATTATTTTATTTATTTATTTACTTATTATTTTATTGTATTTTATTTTTATTTATTTTTTTGACAGTGTAAATGATATTTATTTAACAAAGGAAATGTGACTGGGACTTAAATTTACATTTGAGTGAAAAAAAAAATGTATATCTAATATTTTTACATGCTATATATATTATATACATTTTTAAAAATAAATGCATTATGTCTTCTATAATATAGAAGATATTATATGGACAGTTGGCCAAACAGTATACTGAAAAACCATTAGTCTGCTATTATATTGTCTAGAATCTGCTTTCAGATTGTAGTACTAAGCAAACACTCTGGGAGAGCCTGTTAAATCTAATTTCTTATTTAAAGAGCTAAAGTTAGTGGTGTACTTGACTGTGTGTGCTTGTATTTTCTGAAAACAGCTTCCATCATCCACAGTACTGATTGTCATACTCAGATTGCCATATTCAGAAGAGGTAAACGGTACTTTCCTCTGTTTCTGTATGTGTGCGTTTGCATGCATGAGGGGTTTCCTTCATCAGACGCCAGCCCAGTCTGAAGAACAGCTCAGTGATTCAAGAGCCCTCCATCTGATTGAGGCTTGGCTTGAACAGAACTTTACATCTAAACCACAAATAATTAATAGTGTCAAGGCATCTCAGAAACGGATTGTCAGTTGTTAGTACTGGAGAACAAAAAGGAAGATGCTTTGAAATGATGTTTTAAAGTCTGTAGACTTTCTCAGTAGTTGAGAAAGGTGCTGCAAACGGTAGAATTTACATTTTTGGGTGAACGGCCTGTGAATTGCACAGGAAATGTGCATCATGAATAGGCCTCTCTTTCCTCTGTTTGTTCTAATATGTCAGTGTAGAGAACAATTTACATTTTATTCAAGCATCTATGTGTGTATGATAAATAAATGTTAGACATTCAGAGACGAATGATAATGCTTACAACAAAATGCATCGGTGCATCATTTTATCTGCCTTACAATCTCATACATTTCTGACAGAGTTTGAGTGTAGGTTACTTAAATCATGACCAAAGGCTCAACTTTGCCAAAGGCTCCATTTGATGCTTTTTGATGAGGCATTTCCCGGGCCCTGTAGCTGTTAGCGTGATACTAATAAAATCCAGCTCAGGCTGAAGTCAGCAGTGGCAGGCCGGGACAGTATGTCTACTGTATGCAAATGAAGCAGTCCCACACCTTTGAAGGGTCAGGAATCTCCACTTTCATCTAATCAGCATAATTGTTGTGACAAATCCACATGGTTATTCTTAATTAAAATCATCCCCTGGCCCAAGCAGCCCCCAGCGCTGTCACAGGAAATAACACATATGTAAGCATCTGATGAGACAAGGGAGACCTGTGCTCAGTTGAAAGAGGAAAAGAGGAAAGAATAAGGGCTTTAAAAGACTTCTTTCCCCTTTACAAATGACTGATTCCCTGAGCTAACGCTAAATGTGCTTCTGACTCTGATACCTCTTTAATGTTTAAAACGCCGAGGCCTCTTTCTGCCTCAATTACAGCAAGTCCAAATTCAGTGCTTTTGTATTCCATATAGAGGTTTATGTATTCAGATCCATGTGCAGTATTGTTTGTATTATTAAGAATTTAAAGTGTGTGTATTGCATAATTGAAATACCTGACACATTCTCTTTTGAAATAAGAAATTAAATTTTGTAGTGTTGAGAATTTGATCGTAGGATCTATGTACACCCAAAAGGCAGCATAACCAATTCTCTTAATCAAAACTTAAACACTTCCTGTTTTAGGGATCTGTGCCATAAACATTTATTTGGAAATCTATAACAAAAATCAATTCTCTTAGTCGCTTTTTAATGGCTGCCTTGAGTATCCTGGATGAGGGAGCGCCTGCTTGTTAATGTCTTGGTGCCGGTGTTTAGAAAAGTGTTTGATAGCATTGCCATCTAGGGGCAGGATATAAGTCTCTGTGCTGAAATAAAGTGAAATGAAACAGCTGTCTCTATTGACAATGTGCATATGTTTGCTGGTTTATAGTCCAAATGTTCTCAATTTTTCAACCACGTAAAAAGGTAGCATTTTAAATGCTTCAGTGCCTCCCAGCGATGTAATGGATTGGGGTGTAAAATCTGCATAGGGATAGTAGAAGAAGGGTTTGTAGTTTTATTGTTGATGGCGAAAATTATGTGTTGTTGTTGTTGTTGTTGTTGTTGTTGTTGTTGTTGTTTTTCTGGTCAAATTCATTTTTATTTTTAAGGAATGAATAATTCTGCTGTTAAAAAAAAAGCAAACATCTATTTACAAATCTACTATTCAGCATTGATGCTGTCAGTGTTACATTTCTTTATTTAGTTATTGTTTTATATGTTTCAATATTGATATTTTTGAGTCTCCATATGGTGATTTATAAGGTTTTATGTGTTACATATTTTATATTTGTGTTTTGTTTTGTTTTGTTTTGTTCTATGCGATCACCAAAACAAAACAAAACAAAACAAAAAACAAATATAAAATACGTAATATTTTATATTTATTCATGAGAACTGCATTCACGAAAAAATTATATATAATGCATTTAATGATATATACACTACCAGTCAAAAGTTTTTAAACAGTAAGATTTTTCATGTTTTTTTTTTTTTTTTTAAGAATTCTCTTCTGCTCACCAGGCCTGCATTTATTTGGTCCAAAATAAAGCAAAAGCAGTAACATTGTAAAATATCTTTGCTATTTAAAAATATATTTTAAAGTTTATTCCTGCTAAGCTATATTTTTAGCATAATTACTCCAGTCGTCATTGTTACACAATCATTCAAAAATCATTCTAATAGGTTGATTTGCTGTTCAAGAAACATTTGATTATTATTATCAATATTTAAAACAGTTCAGTACATTTTTTTCAAGATTCCTTGATGAATAGAAAGATCAAAAGATCTAAAGATTCAGATTTATCTGAAATTAAAAGCTTTTGTAACATTATACACTATACCTTTAAAAAGCTTGGAGTCAGTGTAATTTTTGGAGTTTTTTTTTTATTAAAAGTGATGATAGAGAGATATATGTATTAGATAAATGCTGTTCTTCTGAACTTTCTGTTCATCAAAGAAAAATCTACTCAGCTGTTTTCAACATAATAATAATAGTAATAATAATAACAATAATAAACGTTTTTAAGCAGCAAATCAGAATATTAGAATGATTTCTGAAGGATCATGTGACAGGAGTCATGATGCTAAAATTTCAGCTTTGAAATCACAGGAATAAATTACATTTTAAAATATATTAAAATAGAAAACAGTTATTTTAAATGGTAAAAAAAATATTTCAAAATTTACCGTTTTTGCTGTTTTTTTTTTTTTTTTTGATCAAGTAAATGCAGGCTTGGTGATCAGAAGAGACTTTAAAAAACATTTAAAATCTTACTGTTTAAAAACTTTTGACTGGTAGTGTACATTGCATAATGTATGCTAGATAATAATAGTTATACTTATTATTAATAATAATAATTTAAAACAAATTCTATAAATAATAAATTGTATGTTTTATGAATTAATGAATTTTATCAATAATAATGGTGATATTGTTATTTAACTAGTTACATGTATTAAAGTTACATCATTTAATTACAAAATAAATGTAATTAATTAAGCTTTATTTTCTTAAGACTGACTGTTTTTTCCAAGGCATTGTTAGATGACACTGTTTCCTGACATAGCTATTCAAGGATTTGTTTTCAAAAACAGTATCAAAGCTATTAAACTAGACCTTGTTATGATTTTAAATCAGTATTTAATCTCAAAGTTAAAAAAAAAAAAAAAAGAAAGAAAAAAAAAAGGTGATAAAGATTTTGTGGTGGCTGTGCTTTAAAATTATATTTTTATAATCTAAATTCAAGTGATTTTGAGAAGTCTGACAGTAATCAGTGTTGAGTATTGCTATAAGGTTAACCCTGCCTGCTTTAGATGTAGAAAAGTAATCAAAAAGTAATTAAATGTAATCACTTTAATAAAGTAATTGAAATAGTTACATTACTTATTACATTTTAAATAGGGTAACTTGTGATCTGTAACCCAATGCTGTATGTGTATTACATACACTAACTACTGTATATTTGTGTCTTTTGTGTTGTAGGGTAACATTTTTCAGGCTTATGTGTTTGGGTTGGAGCCGTACACCACATATAATGTCCGTGTAGAAGCAGTTAATGGAGCAGGTCAGGTGTCTAGTCCTTGGACCACCGTTCAGACCCTTGAAGCCTCTCCAAGTGGCCTCGCTAACTTCAGCGTGGAGAAGAGAGAACACGGCCGAGCACTGCTGCTGCAGTGGGCTGAACCAGCCTCTCCGAATGGAGTCATCAAAGTAAGCTCCTTTAAATGATGGTACCATTGCAATTTCCCGCTTTGGAATCTGTCATCATGTAACATATTTATATCCACAGATGTACAATATCTTCAACGAGGACAACTTGGAGTTCAGTGGCCTTGCACGTCAGTTCCTGTTCCGCCGTTTGGAACCCTACACTGTGTACACACTTATTCTCGAAGCTTGCACCGAAGCGGGCTGTACAAGGACCACACCTCAACATGTAACCACCGAGGAGGCCGCCCCAACTTCTCAACCAGCTCCAACGGTACAGCAGATCCAATCCCGCAGTGTGGAGCTTCGCTGGTCTCCACCTGCCCAGCCCAACGGCAGGATCCTGCAGTACCACATTCTAGCTGTAAATCTAGAGGATGGCAGGGTACGGACTGATGAAGATGACTCGATGAGAGCCAAGATTGTGTTTGTACAGAACGACACCCAGGCTAACAGCTTCTCCTATAATATGTCTGGCCTTCTGCCATGGAGCAGGTACAAGTTTCGAGTACGCGTTTCAAATGCAGCAGGATACACCGATAGCCCATGGCTCACGATTCAAACCAAACAAGCTCCTCCTAGAGGACTGGCTTCTCCGGTTGTCAGTCATGTAGAGGGCAAGCCTAATGAAGTCTTCATAGCTTGGACGCCTCCTTTGGAGCCCAATGGTGTTCTTCTGACCTACAGGATTCAGAGGGACAACGTTGGCTTCCATTTCAGCTTCGACTCGAGCGTATTCAACTACACTGATGTGGATTTAACTGCGCACACTCTCTATAGTTACGCGGTCATTGCTTGCACCGTAGCTGGGTGTGTTACTAGTGAGCAGACGCAGATCATAACGTTAGAAGCCGCTCCTGCCAATGTAGAGCCGCCTGCGGTGTCTGATGTCACTTCCTATTCACTCAATGTGTCATGGACTGTTCCATCCATACAGAATGGTGAGATTGTGATGTATATTCTTAAAATTAACGATGAGGAGGTCTACCGAGGGAAACAGTTAAGTGCACAGGTTATGGATCTACAGCCACATGTTTTCTACAGCTTTGTCTTAATGGCTTGCACCAACGGCGGCTGCACTGCCAGTTCGCCCACTTCAGTCCTGACAAGAGAATCACCACCCTTAGGGATGCCCGCACCAGCTCTTAAAGTCACAGGCCCTGAGTCAGTTGAGGTCACATGGAGAGAGCCCATCCACCCCAATGGAGTAATCACAGGGTACGAGCTACGTCGAAACGAGAGCCTCATTTATGCTGGCATGGACACCCGTTACCACGACTTCACCTTGCTTCCAAGTGTCGCGTACAGCTACACCATCACTGCCAATAACAGTCAAGGCGCCACTACTAGTCCGCCGACGGTGGCCAGGACGCAACCTTCAGCACCCTCTGGTGTGGCTCCCCCAATACTGCAGGCTCTGGGGCCATTTAGCATTATGGTGCAGTGGGACCCGCCTGCACGGCCTAATGGGGTCATCATCAGCTACTCGCTTTACAAACGGGACCCAGCTGAGCCCAACGTGAAACGCTTTGTTTTTGCCTCACACCACAGTGCGTTTCAGAGCCAAAGTTTCTCCCTTACTGCACTAAAGCCCTACTACAGGTAACAATACCAGCATGCAACACTAACACAGTTTACTTGGGTATATTGTAAGCTGAAAAAAACTAACACATTTTCAGAGGCAAAGTTTTTCCCTTACTACACTAAAGCCCTGCTACAGGTAACAATACCAGCATGCAAGACCAACACGGTTTACTCAGGTATATTGTAAGCTAAACTAATTTTCTACACTCTAAAAAATGCTGGGTTGGGACATTTTATTGGGTTATTTTTAATATTTTTTTTACCTAGGTGCTGGGTAGTTTTTCTGTAACTCTTTACTTTACTTCAATGCAAATGATGAACCCCCTTACATACCTACCCAGCACTGGGTCAGCATGGCCCAGTGTTGGGTAGTTTGTGCCAAATTGGTTAAAACTAGATATATTTGTCAGCTGTGTTTGTGTTCTGTCCTGATAGAAAACTTTCTGAATGAAATTAAGGTATGTATTACATTGTATTCCTATCAAAGTATTACTGTATAAATAGGAAAACGTCTGTAGCCTCAAATTTTCCCTTATTTTTTAAAATGCTTGCTAGCCGGCTACAAACGCAGCATCCATCAGATCTACACTCAAAGCGAACGACTCATCGGCTTCACAGTGGAAGTTTCACCTCCTGTCAAACAAATGCGTGACCAGGGCTGAAACACAATGCGACCTTGCTGTTATATGTAACAATGTTTCCGTTCGCTCCACTGACTGCAATTGACCATTCACAAAGACCCGCCCCCCTTAGTTACTGTTGCTATGTCTGACAAACAATGCCACTCTCACACTACACATCATGTTCTCACGCTGTAAAAAATACATTGCGGAGCAAAGAGGAAAATGACATCGTGCTCACAGACAAGAAAGAGCAGGTTACTTCTGGTATGAAACAAGGTCTCACCTTTAAATGTTGTCATTTTTTAAGAAATTCAAACAATAAATATCATTTTGTTGCTCTTTAATGTGTTGTGACAGATCACTGTATTGCCGCATTTCAAACATAAACCAAACATATTTTCATATTTACGTAAAGCACAACATAAACATGAATGAACATCAGAACATATTTTATTTCAACCACAGAAAGACATCAATATGCACAATTTTTACATTTTAAGTCCACCTAAGTTAATCTACTCTCTTGTCTGGTTTGTTTGTTGGACAAAATGGTTGATTTTGGTATGATTGGTCAGATCACCTGTCTATCAAGCTCTTTGCAAAGAGTCAATAGGAGCACTATTGATCCAGTGCAAGAGCCATGCGTGTTTACATAATGTGTTTGATGGGTTAAAACTTAAATGTCTGACAGACAAGATGGCAAGAGACAAAGCTGTTTTTGATGTGACTTTTCAAACATTAATATACGTCATTTATATGCATCATTTAATGAAATGGAACAGCCTACTGATTTGCAGTTTTGCCGTTTTTTTTCCCCCCCACAGATTCCCACTGGCTACTCTTGCTACTCCTGTTATGTCCAACCATTACTGAATGTTTTTGAAGATTTTATGATTGTAAAAGACTGACTTGACATTACATTTTTTTTTAAATATGTTGTATATGAACTGGTCTTGTCCTATGTATTTTAATTATTTAAAATGAAAAATCAAAAACAGGTTGACTGACCCAGCACTATGTCAAAAACAACCCATCAAATTGGTTAATGTATAAACCCAACGACCTGTGTCAAAATAACCCAGCATGTGTTCTGTCCAATATTTACCCAGTACTGGGTTGCCAAATAACCTAGAAATGGTTGTTTTTAACCCAGCATTTTTTTAGAGTGTAGCTTTTTAGACTGATGGTGGATAAATAAACTAGCAGAGTACTTAAAGTTTCTTTAAATACATTTGTACATAGATATAGATATTTTTGAATGAATACCTGTTAACTATGTCTGCCTGCAAATCTTAATCTGAATTAGCTGGTCAGACTTTTTCAGTTGCTGCACTAAAGACAGACAGACTGATAAAACCAAATGTGACAGAAGGAGGAAAAGGAGAGAGAGAGAATCTTAAAGGGGGAGGGAGTCAACCTTGAGCCCTTTCTAATGTTTCCATCCTTGGCATAGACAAAGACGGTCAGAAGGAGGAGGCACTCAAATGAGGGATGAGTAAAGTCTGGAGCTGTATACGTATGTTGAAGTGAAAATCCAGATAAGTGGGGTGATGATAATGGTTCATCAACATTATCAACTCGCCACTCATTGCCTCTTTCAGACGACCTTCCCTTTATTCTCCTGCGCTCCTCTCTTCTCTCCCTTTTCTCCTTCAGTCCATCGCTGGTGACCTTCTGAAGGAGAAAACTGTCTGTTGTCTATTCTATTAATAAATAACAGCACTTTTACTAGGATAAGCACAAAAATGCTTATCCTAAAAAAATATTTGCCATATTTGTGTCCTTTTTTTAACTGAGGTGAAAAAACATTGCACGCCAATATTTTTCAAAAATGTGTTTGATTATTATTTATATATTTTGGCTTTATATATTATTATTTATTTTCATATATTCCCTATTAATATTTATTCATTTTTTTAGTTTATATTTATTTTTATTATTTGTTCTGGTATTTTTTGCAGGTATGAGGTAAGAGTGGAGGCCTGCACCTTGTTAGGCTGCGCTGCTAGTGAGTGGTCTTCAATACAGACGCTTGAGTCGCCTCCTGCTGGACAACCTGCCCCACTGCTGGAGCTGCAAACTAACCCTAAGGGCATACAGACTGTCTTTCTGCTATCCTGGTCTCCTCCAGCTGAGCCCAATGGGAAACTTTTGCACTACGAGCTGTACCGAAAACACGCTTTAGACATGGAAAGCCGATCTGTAACTACACTGGTCTACCGCAACTCCTCAACCTCCTGCCACGATGACAAACTCCTGCCTTTCACAGCCTACGAATACCAGGTCACACTGCTGTTTCTTATTTTACTTAGATATATTTGATTTTAACTTTTTATACGTAAATTATTGTATTACACAAATAACAGACAGTCTTCCTGTAATTCTCAAGAAAATGTTGAGTGGTCCTTGTCTGTGAGCTTGTAGGTAGTAGACAGAGGGTTGCCATACATATTTTAAGGTGCCGAATGGTTGCTTACTTGAAGTCAGTGTTATTTATATAAAATTATGCATACTACAGTGTACTGTTTATGTAATACAGTCTGCAAAATGTTAATTATTTTACCATAATAAGAGGGATCATACAATATGCATGTTATTTTTTTATTTAGTACTGACCTGAATAAGATACTTCACATAAAAAAAGTTTACATATAGTCCACAAGAGAAAATAATAGTTAAATTTATATAAAAATGACCCTGTTCAAAAGTTTACATACACTTGATTCTTAATACTGTGTTGTTACCTGAATGACCCACAGCTGTGTTTTTTTTAGTGCTAGTTGTTCATGAGTCTCTTTTTTGTCCTGAAAAGTTAAACTGTCTGCTGTTCTTTAGAAAAATCCTTCAGGTGCCACAAATTCTTTGGTTTTCAGCATTTTTGTGTGTTTGAACACTTTCCAACAGTGACTGTATGATTTTGAGATCCACAATTTCACACTGAGGACAACTGAGGGACTATTACAGAGGGTTCAAATGCTCACTGATGCTTCAGAAGAAAAAACAATGTTCAACTTTTCAGGAAAAAATATCTCTAAACAAAAACAACAAAAAAAAAACAGCTGTGGATCATTCAGTTAACAACACAGTATTAAGAATCAAGTGTATGTCATTTTTTTATAAATGCAACTATCATTTTCTTATGCGGACTATATGTAAATGTATGTGAAATATCTTACTCAGGTCAATACTAAATAAAAAATAACATGCATTTTGTATGATCCCTCTTATTTTATTAAAATAATTAACATTTAGAAGATTCTGCAAGGTGTATGTAAACTTTTGACTTCAGCTGTATTTTAGTATTTATTAATATTTTGAATTGACTTTCTATTTTTAATTCTAATTTTTAAGTTTATTTTAGTAATTTGGTTAGATACTGTTTTTTACTATTAGTTTTAATAACTTTTGTAATTTTTTTTTAGTAACTTAAACCTGTTTTATTCCAGTTAGTTGCTAAGATTTCGTTTAAGGTTTTAAGTTTTTCATCTAATATTTATATAATTTGTTATTTTATTTCAGTTAACAAAAACATTTTGTAATAGTTTTAGTTAACAGTATCAACACTGCTGCAAGTCTTTCTATTCCATGATGCATCCTGAATATAAAATCATCCCTCTAGACTTTGTGATACTTTATTCTTATGATACATAACATTTTAATATAGTCATGCTGCTAAACATGATTAGATCTGCCGTATAAACTTGTCTTCAAGGAATATTTAATTAGCATGATTATTTGTTGCTGTTGTGTTTAACGTTCTGCTCATCTATACTCTCTCATTCACACAGACAGGCATTTAATCTAGCTCACTATATTCATCGCACCGCCATCGCCTTACGAGACCTTTCTTAATTGACAGCCTAGCCTTTGGAGCAAAATAACATTAGCATTTGACTGTCAGGCCTGAGAGGTGTGGGCTGATCAGGACTAAATTGATAGAGTTTGCCTGATTGTTCCATCTTATTTATGAGCGGTAATTTATGACAGCTGGCGGGCGGAGCTGAGTGATGACGGACAAGCGACAGGGCCATTAATCTGAGCCTGGCTGAATGCTGACGATTACGATCGAAGCCATTGAATTAGCTGTTAGGCCTCCCAAATGTACAAGTATTGGAAAGACCTTTTAATGCCTATTGGCTTTCCCCCGGGGAGGTTGCTAACTATACTGGATGCATCATTGAACTTATAGCTGCTTGTTTGTTGACGTTTGTGTGTTTGAAGGAGTCAGGATTACCACTTTCTTTAATGTTTTTGTCCTAATGTCAAGAAGTTGTCTCCTTTTTGTTGTTTCATTTTACTCGTTCTCACACAAGGGCATGTGTCCCTGTGAAATCAAACCCATCCCGTGTTAAGAGGCTACATATTTTATTGACACTTTTATGTCAAATCTTAATTAGCCTAGTGCTCATAACAGAAAAGGGAACTTTTGGCCCTGTGTCCATGACTGGGGGCGTGGCCACAGCCAATGAGGACCTGTCTCCGGGCAGATTCGGCCCTGGCGGTGTACACCCACATCCATTAGAGCTCGCTCATGAAATAGTTTTATTTTCCCGCGTTAATTACAGCTCTGTATGCAAGTGCTTCGGTGGCAATAAAACGTCTGCGCCGCATACAAGGGCATGAAGATGTCCTGGCTGACTCCACTTTAAAACGTAGCACCCATATCTCTTTTCACAAAATTCCTATCAGTGATTTATCAGTGAGAAATTAAGGTTATCGCATTTCTTTGTCCCGTGCTCATTCATAACGCTGCCCAAGCGAACCGTCACTCTTTCTTCCTCACTGTCTTCCTGCCAACGTGACCTTTTCTCTCTTTGGGTGACAAGAGGCTGTTTCAGTGACCGCCCTCATTCTCTTCTGTCGCCCCACAACACCTCCATCGCCCCCTTTGCGCTCCGACACGTCCAGTCGTCACTTTGGCAGTGGAACAGGGTTCGGATGGGAATGTGAAATCAGCCGGTGCCTCGTGCAGTCCGTGCGTATTGCCACTTAGATCTATCATCTGGATTGATCACGGTGTAATTGCCTATTATTGAGGCTAATTTAACCCTATCCACAGGAACATCCATCTGCCGCTGCTATTATAACTGACAATCTACAAATTACTTACTCATGCAAATAGCGACCCCAGCTGACCTTTTCCTACTCTTCCTGTGTAATTATACAAACAGCTCGTCTAGTAAATAAGATTACTTCACCTTTCCATGTGTTCATTTACTCCTTGATGAAGGTGAAATTTAATTTCCATGTAGATTCAGGCCGGAGTGATTCTGTAATGGATGCTGATGTTTTGGCTATTAATGACAGCAGGGCTTCGAGAGTGCAAGACTACTGACTCCTCAAAGTAGTTGAATGGGTAGTTTCCTTTTGCAAAAGGCGCCAGGTGGGTTCATCAGGTGAAGGTGACTCCTGTTTAAGAGGAGGATGGTGCCGAGTCTCCGTTCTGTCTGCTGGGCCATTTCAGAGCCGGCGTCGGTATCAGATCTAGCACTGCAGGTGTGAGAGAGACCACAGGCATCTCCATACACTCACCTGTAGCTTTGCACGCTAAAGTTTCTTTTCTTGTGCATATCTATACGAGGAAGTCTCAAAAAACATTGGGGATGACTCAAACAGCAGGGAAAATATAATCATATCTGTTGGAGATTGGAGGCACTTTCAAGCTTGAGAATGGCATAGGTTGGTGTTTCTTTTCATCAGTCCAAAACAAGTCCAATAAAGTGCATTCATACATAATAAAAAGTGCCACACGTGGCTCTGGGGGGTGAATAAAGGCCTCCGTTAGCGAATAAATGGATATTTGCAAGAAAAATATCTATATTTAAAACGTAATATTCACTTTAATGTAGCATGCGCCAAATGGTCGTAAAAGCAAGCACTTCCAGGCGGATAACGTTGTGCCGGTGAGTTTCCTTACTTTTAGCAAAGGAAAACCAGCCTTCTCTTGGTCTATATTGAAATCCTCCGACATTTCTTTTTATAAATCCTTGTTGTAAACTTTTAATTCTGGCCGGTGCTGTGTTTACCTCAACGCCAGCGTAGTACGTCGTCCAGCCGGAGCTGGTTCTGTGTATTATCAGTTAGTGCAAGCTATATTAAATTGATTATTACTTTATTATTATTTTAAATATGGATATTTTCCTTACAAAAATGCATCGATTCACTACAGCAGACCTTTATTCACCCCCTGGAGCCATGTGAGGCACTTTTTATTATAGATGGTTGCACTTCATTGGACTTGTTTTGGACTGATGAAGAGAAACACAGAAAAAAAAAAATCTGCTGCATAGACAACCAAGTTTTATTAAAAGCCCATCAAGTTTCACCTTTAATGTTTAAATTAGACAAGCTTCAAGTAAAACTTTCTTTAAAAGAATACAAAAGGGTTTTTTAAAGTTATTTTTCCTTTCTGTGCTTTCATAGTCTTTTTAAATGATTTTTGTGCACATTCTGACCTGTGAAGCAGTTTGAACTGCTTTTTATGCATGTATACTATAATAATAATAATATTAATATAACATTTATATATATATATATATATATGTATAATACATTTATTATAACTTTAATTTACACTCCTACTACTAATAATAATAATTTTAGAGATTTCTTTCTTTCTTTCTTTTTTATCAAATGTAAATTCATGTCACAGTCACATTTTCTTGGTTGAATTAACATTACTTACACTATCAGAAAAAGGGTAAAAATTTTAGATCTATTTTAGATTTTTACATTAACAGTGTAATGTAAAAGCCAAGTATGAATCTCATCAACTTGATGAGTTTTTAAGCATTTTACATTTATTTTACATTTAATAATAAAATCAAAAACAATTTAAACACTATATTTTATTTATGAACTTATGTTCAGCGATTCTTTTTAATAGCTAACTTTTAACTATTTTTGAATTTTTTGGATCATCAGTCATCAAATCCTGGTAAATACTGGTCACAGACACAGAGATTTAAGTCAATTTTAATTCCTATTTTGATGTAACAAAGTAGTTATCTAAGTGTGTGAGTTGTTTACTTACTTGTTCAATTAGTATTCCCATTAACACCATTATTTCGTTCATTCAGACTCAGAATCACAAACACGGAATGCGCACAATCACGAGGCAGGATTTATTGCTTGAACCAAACACAGCTGAATATTGCGATTGAAGCATTGCCTCTTTTTACATGACTTTTCTTCATTCATTTTCAATTACCCCCCACCAAGATCATTGCATGCTTTAGGGAGTCTGTTAAAACTCAATGTGCTCATGGATTTTGTAATATTGGCGTTGTTTTATTTTTGTTTTATTTTTTTATTTTTTCTCCTCCAATATTTTGCCTACTCGGAGGAAATACCCCTGATATGTATATTTGATTTCATGTGTTGTTTTTACAGGTGTGGGCTGTAAACTCAGCAGGTCGTGCTGGTAGCCCCTGGGCTCAAGGTCACACAGGTCCGGCTCCTCCAGAGGGTTTGAGCCCACCTAAATTCCTGCACATCCACGCCACCTCAGCTGTGGTGGATATCAGTCCGCCCACAAAGCCAAATGGCATTGTTAGTCTCTACAGAGTCTTCACACAAAAGAAAGACTCATACCAGCTGGTACATCAAGTACAAATATATGTTCAAATATATATTCTTATATAGAAATTACATATAAGCAACCTAGAATTTAGTACAAAACTGGAACTAACTGTTTTGTATCTGTGCCTGTAGTTGTCTGAGGGCACGTCTCACCAGCAGACTCTCCACGGTCTTAGGCCCTTCACGGTGTATTCTGTAGGTGTGGAGGCCTGCACCTGTTTCCTGTGCTGCAGCCGAGGTCCCTTAAGTGAGCTCCGCACCCAGGCCTCTGCCCCAACCCAGCAGCAACCGCCACGTCTAGTTGCCCTCACCTCCCGCTCAGCTCTGGTGGAGTGGGACATGCCTCTTCAGCCCAATGGCATCATTGAAAGGTGCAGTCATAAGGGTCACTTTTTTGAAATTGAGATTTATACATCACATGAAAGCTGAATAAATAAGCTTTCCATTGATGAGCAAAAAAATAAAAACTGAGAAAATTGTCTTTAAAGTTGTCCAAATTAAGTTGTTAGCAATGCATATTACTAATCAAAAGTTTAGTTTTGATATATTTAGAGTAGAAAATGTACAAAATATCTTCATGGAACATGCTTTTTACTAAATATCCTAATGATTTTTGTCATAAAAGAAAAATCTTTAATTTTGACCTATAAACCATATTTTTGGCTATTGCTACAAATATGCCTGTGCTACTTAAGACTGTTTTTGTGGTCCAGGGTCACATTTTTATTTTGCATAATATAATAAATAGATAAGTAAATATAATCATGAATCTACTAAAATTCAAGATTAATATTTAGGGGGAAATGGAGTGATGACAGACTGAGAATGTGTGTGAAAACTCTTCAAATACATTTGGTGCCACTAGCAGCTTGGAAGTTACCCACTTCACTATTAAGATTAGAATATGAGATATTTAAAATAAAATTTTGTGTCGTCACAAAATATGGTATCACTTTACAATAATGTGTCATTTTAATGTCAGTTAATGCAATAATATTGATTCATCTTTGTTAATGTTAGTTAATAAAAATACAGTGGTTCATTGTTTGTTTATGTTAGGTCACAGTGCATTAACTTCAGCATTTTTCAGCAGCCATTACTACTCAGCGTTCAGTGTCACATGATCCTTCAAAATTCATCCTGCAGTAATATGTAAATGTGGTGCTTAAGAATTTTAAATTGTATACATTTTTGGTTTATTATTATCAAAGTTGAAAAAAGTTGCGCTGTTAAATATTTTTGTACCATTATAAAAGTTTTTTCTGTCACATTTTATCTGTCTTTGCTGGATAAAACTATTAATTTATTTCATAAGAAATCATACAGACCCCAAACCTTCAATTGGTAGTTTATTAGGTAGTGCTGTAGCATAAATATTTGTCCTTTTCATCTCTATAGCTGTGAGCTCCACGTGCGATCATCTTGTCCTCAGCCACTGCAGCCTGTCCCTGTAAGCTGTGTCATCAGCCCTGTGGAAATCAAGTTCTTTGGAATGGGTCAGAGCTTCAACATCACTGATCTACTGCCCTATGCTAACTATGAGCTGTGTGTAGTGTCTTACAATAACATGGGCAGCGCTGTGTCTGACTGGGTTTCCATCACCACACTCAAAGAACGTAAGGACTCTCTCCTTCTCACTTATGTTTGGGACTCTAGTATGGCTATTACCATCTACAATTCTTAAAATATATTTATGGCACCTAAATCAAACTCCTCTTTTACTGTTTCTTTGTAGCTCCTCAGTATAAAGAACCATTTGTGGTGCACAGTAACATTACCACAGTGTTTGTGGACTGGAGCGGCTGTTTCTTTTTGAACGGGCCTCTGAGAGAATATAGTCTAACCGAGAACAACCTGCGCATCTACAGTGGCTTCCACAGCTCACTGCACATCCCACGCACTTCTGATAAAAGTATGCCCGCTATGGTTATAAAATGACCTCTGTCTTATTGTGAATCTCACTTGTTTTCTTTCTTTAGGCCCTTTCTTATCATCTCTTTTGTCGCATTTCTCTTCAGCCTTTGCATTTCAAGTTACCTGCACCACTGACAGCGGCAGTGCCAGCTCTCCTGTCATCAAATACAACACAGCAACTGGTATAGGTATGTTTACTCCAGCCTGGCAGGTAACTGAGTAATGTCTCCATTTGTTCAGGGCAAAGACAATATTAGTCTTCATCAAAGTTGGTTTTGGCGAGTACATAAACACTATTTTTAAGATTCTCAGTATAACAAATGGTTTAAATCACAATGGATTAATACAACTAAATCTGTGGATGTTGCAACCCTCGCTGTCTTCAGAACTTTACGCGGTGAAACGCTCCTGGCATTAAGCCACCAAAATGAAAATATGAGGAACACACTGCAAATATATGTGCTTCACAGTGTTTACTGCAGATGTGCTATGGAAAAATAGATAATTTCTAATTAAATACACTACCGTTCAAAAGTTTGGGGTCAGTAAATGTTTATTCATTCCTTTTTTTTTGAAAGAAATTAATAAATTGTTACATTTAAAAAAATGACATAATAGATTTACATTGCTAGAAAAGATTTATAGTTTGAATAAATGTTGTTCTTGAAAGAAAAAAATACAGGTTAAAAAAAAAACAAAAAAACATTGGCAGCACAAGTGTTTCCAAAACTGATAATTCTACTAATAATTCGGATTATCAGATTGATTTCTGATAGATCATGTGAAACTTAAGCCTGGGAAACATCAGCAAAAAAAAAAATCAGCATTGCATCACAGGAATAAATTATATTTTAAAGTATATGAAAATAAAAAACATTATTTTCTATTGTAATAACATTTTGTAATATTACAGTTTATTTTCTGTATTTTTGATAAAATAAATGCAGGCTTGACTTTGTTAAAAAAAAATTGCAAGTCTTACTGACCCCAAACTTTTGAACGGAAGTGTATATATTTTTTGTATGTATCTGATATGCCACACATACAGTAGAGGTCAAAGGTTATGTACACCTTGCAGAATCTGCAAAATGTTCATTGTTTGACCAAAATAAGAGGGATCATACAAAATGCATGTTACTTTTTTATTTAGCACTGACCTGAATAAGATATTTCACATAAAAGACGTTTACATATGGTCCACAAGAGAAAATAATAGTTCAGTTAATAAAAATGACCCTGTTCAAAAGTTTACATAAACTTTATTCTTAATACTGTGTTGTTACCTGAACCGCTGTTCTTCAGAAAAATCACAAATTCTTGTTTTTCAGCATTTTTGTGTATTTTAACCCTTCCAACAATGACTGCGTTATTTTGAGATCCATCTTTTCACACTGAGGACGACTGAGGGCATCATATGCAACTATTACAGAAGGTTCAAGCGCTCACTGATGCTCCAGAAGGGAAAACGATGCATTAAGAGCCAGGGGTGTAAACTTTTGAACAGAATGAATATTTGTACATTTTTCTTATTTTGCCTAAATATCATATTTTTTTCATTTCATACTGTCCGAAAGCTACAGAAGATACTTACATGTTTTCCAGAAGACAAAATAAGTTACATTTACCTGATCTTCAAATACAAAAAGTTTTCACCCCCCAGCTCTTAACGGATTGTGTTTTCTTCTGGCGCATCAGTGAGCATTTGAACCTTCTGTAATAGTTGCATATGAGGCCCTCATGTTAAAAAACCAAAGAATTTGTGGAAGAATTTGTTTAACTGTTCAGGACAACAAGGGACTCTTGAACAACTATCACAAAAAAAAGCACACAGCTGTGAGTCATTAAGTCATTAAATACAGGCAGTCACTTGAATCCATATCACAGTTTACTCTTAATAATATAACAATTATTAATTATATATAAAAGAGAATTTACTTTTTATTCTATATTATTGAGAGTAAAACCTAGTTTTCTTAGCTGTGGAGTAGTTGGTAAGCGCTTCCCATTTAAGACTAAATAGTTAAACGTATGTTTTTATCTGTTCTCTGTGTTTTTCTTATCTGAGCATCTCATTTGTTCCACACAGATGCTGTGGAGTCGAGTTCTGGAGGTAAAACAGGTTTGTATGGGGCTGAATACAAGTTTTATACCGAGTTGTGGTTCATCATTCTTATGGCATTCCTGGGGCTGCTGCTGCTGGCTTTGTTAATGGGTCTGGTGCTGAGAAGAGCTCTAAGCAAGCCCCCCTTCATCAGGGAGAGACCTCCAATAGTGCCCCTTCAGAGGAGAAGCACCAAGTATCCACCTAATGACACCTATCTGGTGAGAGAAAATTATTTTCTAATAGTAATTCACTAGATTTGTAATGCTTGCTCTAACATTCTACCATTTTTTTCAGAATATTGTGTTAGATTGTAGAGATAAAAAGATGCCCCTTTTTCCAGTTTTCAATTATGCTTGCACAAATGTTTACACTCAAAGCTGCAACATGCACTTCCTTCAGATGTCCAGAAGAGGGAGTGATAACACTGCTCTTCTCTTCCTACTACAATTGTATGGCATTGTAATAGTCATAAAAGCAATGACATTGTTCAGATTAGCATATTACTTTCTTACTATTTATACACTACTGTTCAAAAGTTTAGGGTTAGTAAGATTTTTTTTTCTTTTTTTAAGAAATGAATATATCCTGAATAAAAGTACCGAATTTATTAAAATTCAGTATAAACATTTATAGTGTTGCAAAAGATTCTTTCTATTCATTATAGAATCCTAAAAATAATGCATCACACAAAAATTTTCCACAAAGAAAATTCACAATTAATAATAGTAAGACATGTTTCTTGTGCACCAAATCAGCATATTAGAATGATTTCAGAAGGATCATGTGGCACTAAAAACTGCAGTAATGCTGACAATTCAGCTGTGCCATCATGAAAATAAATTATGTTTTTTAATGTATTAAAATAGAAACTGAAACAATATTTTTCCAGAGTTTTTCCAGTAAAGTTCGATCAGATAAATTCAGCCTTGTCTGCTGTCTAGTTGCTAAGAGCCATAAACACTCCCTACATTTAAAGGAATAGTTAACCCAAAATTAAAAAGTTGCTTAAATACCCTTAGGCCATCCGAGATGTAGATAAGTTTTGTTTTCTTCATCAGAACACTCTCTATTCTATTTCTATTTTACCTACTTGTGTTCTTTTTATTTATTTTTAAAAAAAATCGAACACTTGTACTTTCTATTCTATTTCTATTTTATCTAGTTGTTTTCTTTTTATTTATTTATTAGAACATATTGACGCTCTAACACTTACACTCTTTGTTCTATTTCTATTTTATCTACCTGTTTTCTTTTTATTTATTTAAAAAGATCTAACACTTGCACTCTCTATTCTATTTCTACTTCTTTTCTTTTTTATTTATAAAAACATTTACCCTCTAACACTTGCAACTCTTTTTATCTGCTTGTTTTCTTTGTATTTATTTATTAAAAAACATACTGACCCTCTAACACTTGCACTCTTTATTCTATTTCTATTTTATCTACTTGTTTTCTTTTTAGTTATTTATTTTAAAAAATCTAACACTTGCTGTCTATTCTGCTTCTGTTTTATCTACTTTTTATTTATTAAAAAACAACTTGACCCTCTAACACTTGCACTCACTATTTTATTTCTAATTGTTTTTTTTATTTATACAAAATTTACCCTCTAACACTTGCACTCTCTATTTTATCTGCTTGTTTTCTTTATTTAGTTAATTAAAAAACAACTTAACACACTAACACTTGTAACTTTTTTATCTGTGTTTTCTTTTTATTTATTAAAAAACATCTTGACCCTCTAACACTTGCACTCTCTGTTCTATTTCTATTTTATCTACTTGTTTTTTTATTTATTTATTTAAAAAAAATCTAACACTTGCTCTCTATTTTATCTACTTGTTCTTTTTATTTATTAAAAAACAACTTTACCCTCTAACACTTGCACATTCTATTTTATCTGCTTGTTTTCTTTTTATTTATTAAAAACATTTTGACCCTCTAACACTTGCACTCTCTGTTCTATTTCTATTTTATCTACTTGTTTTTTTATTTATTTATTTAAAAAAAATCTAACACTTGCTCTCTATTTTATCTACTTGTTCTTTTTATTTATTAAAAAACAACTTTACCCTCTAACACTTGCACATTCTATTTTACCTACTTGTGTTCTTTTTATTTATTTTTAAAAAAAATCGAACACTTGTACTTTCTATTCTATTTCTATTTTATCTAGTTGTTTTCTTTTTATTTATTTATTAGAACATATTGACGCTCTAACACTTACACTCTTTGTTCTATTTCTATTTTATCTACCTGTTTTCTTTTTATTTATTTAAAAAGATCTAACACTTGCACTCTCTATTCTATTTCTACTTCTTTTCTTTTTTATTTATAAAAACATTTACCCTCTAACACTTGCAACTCTTTTTATCTGCTTGTTTTCTTTGTATTTATTTATTAAAAAACATACTGACCCTCTAACACTTGCACTCTTTATTCTATTTCTATTTTATCTACTTGTTTTCTTTTTAGTTATTTATTTTAAAAAATCTAACACTTGCTGTCTATTCTGCTTCTGTTTTATCTACTTTTTATTTATTAAAAAACAACTTGACCCTCTAACACTTGCACTCACTATTTTATTTCTAATTGTTTTTTTTATTTATACAAAATTTACCCTCTAACACTTGCACTCTCTATTTTATCTGCTTGTTTTCTTTATTTAGTTAATTAAAAAACAACTTAACACACTAACACTTGTAACTTTTTTATCTGTGTTTTCTTTTTATTTATTAAAAAACATCTTGACCCTCTAACACTTGCACTCTCTGTTCTATTTCTATTTTATCTACTTGTTTTTTTATTTATTTATTTAAAAAAAATCTAACACTTGCTCTCTATTTTATCTACTTGTTCTTTTTATTTATTAAAAAACAACTTTACCCTCTAACACTTGCACATTCTATTTTATCTGCTTGTTTTCTTTTTATTTATTAAAAACATTTTGACCCTCTAACACTTGCACTCTCGATTCAATTTCTACTTTTCTTTTTATTTATAAAAATACTTTACCCTCTAACACTTGCACTCTCTATATTATCTGTTTGTTTTCTTTATTTAGTTAAGTAAAATACAACTTAACACACTAACACTTGTAACTTTTTTATCTGTGTTTTCTTTTTATTTATTTATTAAAAAAAGATCTTGACCCTCTAACACTTGCACTCTTTGTTCTATTTCTATTTTATCTACTTGTTTTTTTATTTATTTATTTTTAAAAAATCTAACACTTGCTCTTTATTTTATCTACTTGTTCTTTTTATTTATTAAAAAACAACTTTACCCTCTAACACTTGCACATTCTATTTTATCTGCTTGTTTTCTTTTTATTTATTAAAAAACATCTTGACCCTCTAACACTTGCACTCTCGATTCAATTTCTACTTGTTTTCTTTTTATTTATAAAAATACTTTACCCTCTAACACTTGCACTCTCTATTTTATCTGCTTGTTTTCTTTTTTATTTATTTAATTAAAAAACAACTTAACCCTCTAACACTTGCAACTTTTTTTATCTGCGTTTTCTTTTTATTTATTTATTAAAAAAAGATCTTGACCCTCTAACACTTGCGCTCTCTGTTCTATTTCTATTTTATCTACTTGTTTTCTTTTTATTTATTTATTTTTAAAAAATCTAACACTTACTCTCTATTTTATGTACTTGTTCTTTTTATTTATTAAAAACAACTTTACCCTCTAACACTTGCACATAATATTTATCTGCTTGTTTTCTTTTTATTTATAAAAAACTTTACCCTCTAACACTTGCAACTCTTTTTATCTGCTTGTTTTCTTTTTATTTATTTATTTAAAAAAAACATCTTGTCCCTCTAACACTTGCACTCTCTATTTTATCTACTTGTTTTCTTTTTAGTTATTTAAAAAAAAAATACAGTCTTAACACTTGCTTTCTATTCTGCTTCTATTTGATCTACTTGTTCTTTTTATTTATTAAAAATATCTTGACCCTCTAACACTTGCACTCTCTATTCTATTCCTATTTTATCTGCTTGTTTTCTTTTTATTTATAAAAATACTTTACCCTCTAACACTTGCACTCTCTATTTTATCTGCTTGTTTTCTTTTTTATTTATTTAATTAAAAAACAACTTAACCCTCTAACACTTGCAACTTTTTTTATCTGCGTTTTCTTTTTATTTATTTATTAAAAAAAGATCTTGACCCTCTAACACTTGCGCTCTCTGTTCTATTTCTATTTTATCTACTTGTTTTCTTTTTATTTATTTATTTTTAAAAAATCTAACACTTGCTCTCTATTTTATGTACTTGTTCTTTTTATTTATTAAAAACAACTTTACCCTCTAACACTTGCACATAATATTTATCTGCTTGTTTTCTTTTTATTTATAAAAAACTTTACCCTCTAACACTTGCAACTCTTTTTTTATCTGCTTGTTTTCTTTTTATTTACTTACTTAAAAAACAACTGCACTAACACTTGCAACTCTTTTTATCTGCTTGTTTTCTTTTTATTTATTTATTTAAAAAAAACATCTTGTCCCTCTAACACTTGCACTCTCTATTTTATCTACTTGTTTTCTTTTTAGTTATTTATTTTAAAAAAACAGTCTTAACACTTGCTTTCTATTCTGCTCTCTATTTTATCTACTTGTTCTTTTTATTTATTAAAAAAACAACTTTACACTCTAATACTTGCACATTCTATTTTATCTACTTGTTTTTTTAGTTATTTATTTTTTTAAAAAATACTGTCTTAACACTTGCTCTCTATTCTGCTTCTATTTGATCTACTTCTTTTTATTTATTAAAAACAACTTGACCCTCTAACACTTGCACTCTCAATTCTATTTCTATTGCTACTTCTATTCGTTTTATTTATAAATACCTTTACCCTTTAACACTTGCACATTTATTTATTTAAAAAAAACAGCCTAAAACTTATTCTCTATTCTGCTTCTATTTTATCTACTTGTTCTTTTTATTTATTAAAAAACAAACTTGACCATGTAACATTTGTACTCTCTATTCTATTTCTACTTATTTTCTTTTTATTTATTTACTTAAAAAACAACTTAACCCACTAACACTTGCAACTCTTTTTGTCTGCTTGTTTTCTTTTTATTTATTAAAAAACATCTTGTCCCTCTAACACTTGCACTCTCTATTTGTTTTTTTTATTTATTTATTAAAAACATCTTGACCCTCTAACACTTGTACTCTCTGTTCTATTTCTATTTTATCTACTTATTTTCTTTTTATTTATAAAAAAAATCTAACACCTGCTCTCTCTATTTTATCTGCTTGTTTTCTTTTTATTTATTTATTTACTTAAAAAACAACTTAACCTTCTAACACTTGCAACTTTCTATTCTCTTTCATCTTGTTTTCTTTTTTTAATATTTTTTTTAATTCTATTTCTATTCTACTACTTGTTCTTTTTGATTAAAAAAAACTTTTAACACTAGTATTCTCTATTCTATAAGACTAGCGTTCTCTATTCTTTTTCTAATCTATCTACTTGTTTTCTTTTTATTTATTACAAAAACAAAAAATGTTTGCTACAGTTCATATACTCTGTTAGACTAACTGAGACTTGACACTGCACTTAAATATTATTGCTTTTTTGTTTTGTAAGTCGTTTGAATGAGTCCAAACATCTGATAAAAACATCACAATAATCCATAAGTAATCCACACAACTCCAGTCCATCAATAAATGTTAAAACGAACAACTCATGTAATACTAAATCTCTCCAAATCTGTGGGTTTTCTCCAAATTTCACCCTTTTTGGGTGAACTGTTCCTTTAAACTGTGTCCTTTCTCTTTAAATCTGTTGTGTGTCTTTTAACTGTCTCTGTCCTGCGCTATTCTTGCTGCTCCAGATACCTTCCTCTGAACTCTGCTCTAACCATGCTTCTGCTGCTCTGCTTCAGCCTGATGCACCGATGGTAAGCTCGCTCCTCTCTCTCTCCTATTCCCAGTTTGACAATATACCGGACTCCTCCTGCAGTATAACACTAAAGCGTTTTGCCATGCGCACTGAGGTACAGGCTCTCTGGGATGTGTTTCAGAATAGATGATCACCATGGCTTGCTCCACTGGCATGTTCTGCAATTTTCCGCATTAGTGGTACTTGCTAAGGCAACTGTTACTATTACGGTTTCTTATACTAATTACAAATACTGAAGTCAAATGTTTACATGCACCTTGCAGAATCTGCAAAATGTTTATTATTTGACCAAAATAAGAGGGATAATGCTCTCTGTTCTTCTGAAAAAATCCCTCAGGTCCCACAGTAGGGCAGTACTAAATAAAAAAAAAGAAAGATGTACAAATCTTCATTCTGTTCAAAAGTTAGCAAAAAATCATCACAGCCATTGTTGGAAAGGGTTCAAGTACACAAAAACACTAACAAAACAAAGAATTTGTGAAACCTGAAGGATGTTTCTGAAGAACAGCGAGCAGTTTAACTGTTCAGGACAAACAAGGGACTCATGAGCAACTATCACTAAACAACAGCAACAAAAAAACACAGCTGTGAGTCATTCAGGTAACAACACAGTATTATGAACCAAGTGTAAGTAAACTTTTGAACGGGGTAATTTTTATAAACTTCACTGTTATTTTCTCTTGTGGACTATATGTAAATGTCTTTTATGTGAAATATTTTACTCAGGTCAGTACTAAATAGAAAATAACATACATTTTGGTAAAATAATTAACATTTTGTAGATTCTGCAAGGTGTATGTAAACTTTTGACCTCAAATGTATGTGCAATGTATTTGTGCTAAAGACACAAATGTCTTTTGTTCCATTTGCACGTTCAGGCACCTTTCTCTTTTTTTCGGTCTTTCTAAACTTACAGAGATTGCATTCACTTTTGCTTTGCTGTTGAGTGGCGTTGCATGCAGAATATGGTTGCAGTATGTATTAATGCACAACCCTTATTCAATGGCTTGTGGTTGACGTTGTTCATCAGCTGGAAGTGACAGTCTCTGCTGCATGTGACTGATGACTGAGTGTCCAGTTATGTGTGCTTTATATTAATATGATGTGTGTTTTCATGTTTAGGGTTTGACTGACACAAAGATCGGAGGCACCAGCAACCACAGCTATCAGGCCAGCATGTCTGTACTGCGTGTTCCCAGCCAGAGTCAGCTCAGCCATGCGTATTCCCAGAATTCCTTGCATCGGAGTGTTAGTCAGCTGATCGACACGCAGGATAAGAAATCTCTGGGTGGTGGAGCATGGGACGCTGACCTGCACGGCACTGACAGCGGCATGGTAAGATGATGATGAGTTGGAATTTGTGTCACAAAGGGAAATGTACAGTAAAGTGGTCATTACTATAAGGAAAATTGTAATACTTTACAATAAGGTGTCATTTGTTAACATTAGTTAATATATTAATGTATCAACTAGTGTTGTCAAAAGTAGGCAATTCATTTTCCAGGTTAACGTCATTAAAAAAATGTAACGCAGTTAACAAAGGGGCGGGGCTAGAGTTGGCCAACCCACTCACAACTGTTGCTTCGGTCTCTTTTTTTCTCGACAAGAAGTCTGTTTATTCAGAGTGCTTTCACACCTGTATATTGATTGCTTTTTTCCGAAACAGGGATTAAAATTATTACAATGTTGCATTTTATTCTTGCCAGATGGACCAAATTTGTTAATACAAGTCACACGCAAGTGTCTCATTAGTCTCATTAGTTTATTTTCCGGGATTCAGCACATAGCTGTTATCCATCAGGATGGAACGATACAGCTTAATGAGTCCAGGATTTGTTAGGGAAAACATTTTTAAAATGCACCTACTACAAAGAAGAGCAACATTATAAAATGAAAAGGCATTTATTGACATTCACAGTTTTATTTTAAGACGTACTGGCAAAACAACAAAGCTACTACTTTTTATGGAACTGTAATAACCCATTATACATTGTGATAAAGCCTGGTTCGTTGGTCCGTTGGATCGTATCGCGTTCTCACCACAAACAAACCGCTCCAGGGTTTGTTTGGTCCGCTTTTGGTGCACACCTGAGTGTGATTGCTGCATTCTCACCTGCCCAAACGAACCGCACCAAGAGGGTAAACAAACTCTAGTGCGATTCAACCAAACTAAATAAGGCAGGTGTGAAAACACCCTTAGTCACAGAACGCCTTTATGACCACATCAAACAGGAGACTTTTCAGACGTGCACTCCAACTTCACCTTAGCATTAGGCGCTAGTCAAATGCAGAGCCAATGTAATAGCAGCCAAATAACCTAATAGCTGTTGTGTTTTCTATTAATCAAAGAACAAAAGAAAAAAAGAGGAAAATAATAATTTTTGTAGCTTTAAAGATTTTTTTTTTTAATTTAGCATTTAGTGTTTGATAACTTTATTCAATTTCTGTATATTTCCTACTTGCTGAAGGGCACAGGTAAAAATAATCGGTGTATGAAGATTGTTTTAAGTTCGGTTAAATTAAAAAATGTTAAAATTCATAGCTGTCAATGTTGAATGATACTTTCAATCATAAAAAATATTTAACAAATATTTATTGTCTTTATGTTGTTTCTACATTAATTTGAAGATTGAATGTGAAATTATTGCAATATAATTTAAAAATGTTAGGTGGGAATAATTTCAGAAAAATTGTGTGATTATTAGTTTTTTATAATCGATTGACAACACCAGTATTAACTAACATGAACCAACAATGAATAATACATTTATTGAAGTATTTATTCATCTTTTTTCATGTTAGTTAAAAACAAATACAGCCGTTCATTGTTTTTTTCATTAACTAATGTTAACAAATGCAACTTGTGATTTTAATAATGCATTTGTAAATTTTGAAATTAACATTAAGATTAATAAATGCTGTAGAAATATTGGTCATTCTTAGTTCATTTTAACTAATGTAGTTCACTAATGTTAACTAATGAACCTGATTGTAAAGGGGAGGCCTTGTATTGCCCTTAAAGGGGTTTTAACGTTACATGTAAATAAATAAATGGGGATATGATGCAACTGATCAGAGTGACAGTAAACACTTTAAACTGTTACACAAAATTATGTTCTTTTGAACTTTCTATTCATACACTAGAATCTTATATTACAATTTCCAGTTCAGTGGACATTATACAAGACTATTTTGTAAAATGTAACTCTAGAATGCCACAAATGACCAATCAAAATTATGTTAAAAGTCCAAATGTAGCAAACTACTCCTGTACATTTACATGTACTTTTATATTAAAGGTATAGTTCACCCAAAAATTATCGTGTTATTCTAAACCTGTAAGACCTTTGTTCATCTTTAGAACATGAAAAAAATTACAATATTTTTAATAAAATTCAAGAGCTTTCTGACTCTGCATAGACAACAACACAACTGACACATTCAAGGCCCTGAAAGGTAGTAAGGACATTGTTAAAACAGTCCATGTGACATCATTGGTTCAACCTTGATTTTATAAAACTATGTGTGTCTTCCTCTGCTTGTAAACAAGGCGCAGCACATCCAGGTTCTACGTCAGAACAAACATGCGTTGTGGTACGTTTGCAAATTTCTGGCAAAGACTGACATTGAAGAGAAGAAATTGTTGAATAAAGTTGTTATTTTTTCTTTCTTTGTGCACAAAAAGTATTCACATAGATGTCACATTGACTAATTTAACAATGTCCTTACTATCTTTCTAGGCCTTGAACGTGGTAGTTGCACTGCTGTCTATGCAGTTTATGAGGAATTAAAGATAGAATTTTTTTTTGGGTGAATTAACCCTTAATATAAACTTTCCTGATGTGTACCTGCAGTCTATTCAGTTTATCTGGTGAAGGAATTGTTATAGCTGATGATAACTGATGATGTTTTTTACAGTATGTGGGGGATGAGGAGTTCGGGGAGACGATTAAAAGCTACAGCTCAGTGAAGAAGGAGCAAACCATGTTTACAGACACTCACTTGTAAAGCAAACACAGAAAATCACACCTACAACTGTGGAAAACCTTCTTGGTAAAGTATTTTTTCTCCAACTTATTATGTAGCTGAGTGAATATCACCTTTACAACAATAAAATAAGACAGTGAGAGTTATAAATATATATATATACACAGATCACCTTCATTTGGTTTGACCTTTACAAAACATTGTAGTGGAATGTAATGGAGTGTAATGAGAAATTAGCTGTATTTCATAATGCTGGAATTTTTTTATTAGTCAGAGATGGTGGTCATTTATTAGCATATTTATATTTTGCAGTTGTGTTGACTACCTCTGACATCACGTTATTGCTTCCATTTTAATTCTAGAATCTTATTTACAGAAGTCTTATTTATTTACATTACTGTCTGTTTATTTTGTTTAAAAGAAACTTCTCATAGAATATTATATTTTCAAGGTATCATCCATTGTCTCTACTTGCCTATATAGGGTTTAGACTGATTTCATTCTTGTGCATGTTATTACTGGAGATAGATTATCATTTGCTGCAATATGTGCTTAGCACTGATGCAGAGAGGAAGCAAACTGTTCTGAAAATAGCACTGTATTATTATAGCTTTAAATGGAGTCTTATGACTGGCTGTGTAGCTATGAAATATTACCACAATCATAAAGTATTAATGAACTGAGTCTCCAAATTATTCATGCCAACATAGAGAGGAAGTCTATCTCTTCTGTCTCTACAGACACATGAATGAGGAAGACAGTCAATCCGGTAGACATGTCTGCATTAATGGAAATGTTAGCTAATGTGGTGTTGTGCCTGCTAGACTGAGCAATAGTGTGAACACATTTGTGATGATGCCAATGGATAAAGTGTCTTAAATGTCCAAAAATTGTCATCATTGTTACACGTGGATGTGTTTTTTTTATTATTATTATCAGAGGTTGTTTTAAACCTGTAAAGTGTGAATATATTTAATTATACATGAATTATTATTTCACATGGCAAAAAAATGAAACGGCACTATCTTAAAAAAAAAAAAAAAGCATTTTTACATGAACGTTTTCTTTTTTAAAGATTGTCAGTATTATTTATTGTTGCAATAATTTATTTGTAATTTTTTTCATGCTAAGATTAATTAGGTTTGTGTGGTTATGGCATCTCGTGAACTCGTATATGGACAATCGCTGTAGTATAGAGAAGTTGTGAAATGTAAAAGAAAGTTGTGTTTGAAATGCTGATGTTACCATGCTTATTAAAAAAAGTCTGTGACGCTTCTCTATTTGGTTACTTTATTGAGCCACTGGGAAATGTACAGAAGCTGAGTACCGATTTGTAGTGCATGTAGCCAGACTGAAAACAGATTGTGGCTGTATTTCTGAAAGCAAGCATGAAGAATCATACTTTTGTCAATTAAATATTCCCCAACACTTAAACACCCTAGAAAGCATTAAAGTATCTGATTAAAGTACAATGTTCAATGAATTATATATGCATTAAGATTTTATTTTAGCTTGCTCACAACAGTTACAGTATGTATCATAGATAACAGCCCAACAAAAAAAATTAGTGCAATTATTTAATATTAATTTCTGGTTTGATACCATTCTGATACTACACCTAGGAGCAACAAAGGACATTCAGGACAAGTCAATTAGATTTATGAGCGACATCATTTTGAGAGATGGAATACAGATCTTTCAAGGGCTAATAATTTGCATTTGATTTACTTTTCTAGCTTCTGCTATTCCTGTATTCAGTTTCAGGCTATGTAGCCTACTGTCAGCATGATCACTGATTGCATAGCATTAATGAGATACCATCATTTCCTTTATATAAAGTAAGTACTTTGTTAAAGGCTTTCATTTAGTTACAATTAAAATAATAATCTTACTTAGCAACATATATCTACAATAATAGCCTATATTGGATATGTGTCATTGATCGCTAGATATATACTGTACATTTTCTTGCAGGATATAACCTGTACACAAAGTGGAATGGCTGTAAAGAAAGTGACTATGCTCATAAGTTGACAATGCAAAATTAGCTTCATGTCAAATATAAATAATCCTATACAATATACTCTAAACAGAAGTGAAAATGCAAATGATAAAATTATACTTTATAATGACATTATTCATGTTGATTAATTAGGCATTAGAATTCTATACTGTAGCATTTTAAACACAGAGCTAATCCATTAGTACAAATTTAGGTTTTTATATTTGTAATTGTATATTACCTTTAAACCTGGCAACTGTCTATAAAACATACCTTTTCTTTTCTTTACTTTTCCTTCATCTTGATAAGTGTCTTATCACAATTCTGAGAATTCTCGTAATTGTGCCTTTTTTTAAGAACCGCAAGTTTATTTCACAATTCTGACTTTATAACACGCAATTGCTAGTTAAGTCAGAATTCTGGGATATAAACTCGCAATTCTGAAGTCTTTTTCCCATCAAAATTGGACTTTATATCTCACAATTCAGATTTTTTTTTTCCGCAATTTTGCAAGTTTAAAGGTAATATAAAATGTTTAATTGTATATTACCTTTAAACCTGGCAACTGTCTATAAAACATACTTTTTCTTTTCTTTATCTTTCCTTCATCTTGATAAGTGTCTTATTCTGTGATAAATTCTGTTAAAATTGAACTGGCTTCACTTATATCAGTTGCATCCTACTATGGAAAATATTTAAAAAATGTATAAAAAAGTTAACTGCGACTTTTTAACTCACAATTCTGTCTTTTTTTCTCAGAATTGCATTATATAAACTAGCAATTCCAATTTAAACTGAACTGTGAGACAAACTTGCAATTCTAAGAAATAAAGTTGCAATTCTGAGAAATAATCTCATAATAATAGTCTTTTCTTCTCAGAACTGGACTTTATAACTTGCAATTGTGAGTTTATATCTCACGATTCTGAGAAAAGTTAGACTTCTGACTTTTTTCTCACAAATGCAAGTTTGTCTCATAATTGTGACTTTTTTCTAAGCATTGCAAGTTTATATCGCAATTGTGACTTTTTTCTCAGAATTGCGAGTTTATATTGCAATTCTGACTAACACGCAATTGCTAGTTAAGTCAGAATTCTGAGATATACACTTGCAATTCTGTGAACTTTTTTCGCAATTACGAGTTTGTATCTCACAATTCTGAGCAAAAAGTCTAAATTGCAAGTTTATATCTCGCAATTCTGAGAAAAACTCACAAATTTTTACTATTTCTTGTAAATGCAAGTTTGCATCTCGCAGTTCTGACTTTTTTCTCGCAATTACAAGTTTATATCTCAAAATTTTGAGAAAAAAAGTCAGAATTGTGAGTTTAAATCTTTTGCAATTGCAAGTTTATATCTTGCAATTCTGAGGAAAAAAAAGAACAGTTTAAATTTTTTTGAGAAAATTTTTTTTTGAGAAAAAAGTCAAAACTGTGAGTTTATATTAAGCAGTTCGGAGAAAAAAAAGTCTGAATTGTGAGTTTATATTCTCACAGTTCTACTTAATTTCCTCAGAATTGTGAGTTTTTATTAAAAAGTCAGAACTGTGAGATTAAAAAGTCACAATAACCTTTTTTATTTTTTATTCAGTGGCGGAAACGGGCTTCCGTAACTAACCCTCTCATCAGAAAGACAGAGAGACAAAAGCTAAATCTGTTTTGATTTCTCACAGCAGTATCTATCCAAATTAGCAAAAGGCACTGAATAAATTCCAAAAATGGATAAAGCAAGTAAAAATCCCCTATGGGTGCATGCTAAAAGTTCATAGTGCTCAAACCTTCTGAAAGGATTTATGAAGATAGAAACAGATTGAGATGTCAGAGGCTTCTGATTCCTGCAGCCTTTATGACAGCAGTGGAGTCCAACCTGCACTTCAAAACCTGATCATTAGTTTGACGTTATGTTCGGTCCTTTCAATATTAAGGGATGAATGTAAAGACAGACAGTAAAGTGCATCACAGTGTTTTGAAGGTACCATTAATGGCCAGTAGCATCAGCATGCTAATCTACTTTTTTTAAAAAAGCAACTTATTTTACAAGAGAATAGCAAACCATTCAAGCCTTTCAGTCCCTGTTGTTGTTGTTGTTTTTTTCTTTTATGGAACACAAAAGGGGGACAGTGCCCAAACTGTTCTTTTCCATACACTGAAAGCAAATGCGAATCACGGCTCTCAAGAGGGATTATTAAAACAAGATTATCAATAGTAACATAAATTTAACTCGTATAGAGCTCTGAAAATAAAGCATTAAACCCATTTTCATTGAATGGATAAGAGCAGTAAAGACATTCTGATAAACTGTTCCTTTGCTGATCCACAAAAAAAAAATTGCAATGGGTTTTAAATGACATTAGAAATGACTTCACGTTTTCATTTTTCATTAATGGACAAAAACATTAAAAACATTTCAGTTTTGCAGTAAAGGCGCAGGTGTACAAAGCTAAAGTCTAACTGGTTGATAATACAGTAATAATTAATTTAGTCACTCTGTTAATTTTCTGCAAGGAATGAAAAGTAAATATATCTTATTTTTAAGCTTGGAAAAAGCCGCAAAGTGAGGATTAGGTCTTTCAACTTAATAACAGACATGAAATTGACCTGACATTTGTACTCTGCATTTTCCCTTTAAATCTGTCCACAGTGAGTGAGTTTTTTAGCTGCCAAACCTTCACATCTACATTCTGAAACGCTTCACTTTTGACTATTTCTTCATCCATTCAACGACTTTCTTTTCCCTGTCATTGATTATTGTATTTGGTATGACCTCTATGTATGACAAACCTGTGTAAACCATCACTCACATGCAGTGTCAGGAGGCTTGCGATGACGCGGGGATGTGGACACTTTAGTTGGCGAGGGTGAGGCGGTGCTGGACGAGTCACTGCCCCCTCCATCAGCTCCTGTCGGTGGCGGGCTCAACTGTGGAACTGGAGGGGCCTTTTTCCTGCTTAGAAAATTTGCTTCAAGTGCCCCTCTCCTCCTGCCCGCATCTGGTCTGGAGTCTGCAGCCCCTTCCTCCATCAAATGGACCCTTCGCCGCTGGTCTCCAGGGCTGTCTGGGGGTTTGCGTGTGGCTGCAGACTGGGTTTCGGATGATCTGGACCCCCAAAGATCCAGGGTAGAGTTTCTTTTGTCGGGGTCCTCGCCGTTGTTCTCTAACGCTAATTGGCGCATTTCGTCCTCGGTGGATCCACACTGTCCGTGGTTCTCCAGCAGGGCCTTGGTCAAGTTTAAGCTGTGGAAGTCTCTGTAGCTGTGGAAGCTCTCTGTGCGTCGAGCACGGGCCAGCAAGGGGCTTTCTCTGTATGGCCGCAAGGCTCCATAGGTGGCCGTCTCAGGGATGGGCTCCTGAACCTGCAGCTGGAGACTGCAAAAATGATATATGATCACAAATTTGAACATTACTTGTTTACAATTACTTAAAATGTATATTTTTGCAGCACTTTTTCATATGACTTTTCATAGTGACCAAGGCTGTCTTTAAAAGAAGCATAAAAGTAGCTCATGCGTCATCTGAGATCTTTCTCCAAGGAATGGACTGAAATGTAGGACGTTATTCATTGGTAATAGTGTGTGGTTGCCTTACATCATTTGTGACCCTGGACCAAAAACCAGTCATAAGGGTAATTTTTTGAAATTGAGATTTCATATGTCATGCATCATCTGAAACCTGGATAAATAAACTTTCCATTGATGTATGGTTTGTTAGATAGGACAATATTTGACCGAGATATAACTATTTAAAAATCTGGAATCTGAGGGTGCAAAAAAATTTAAATACTGAGAAAATCGCATTTAAAGTTGTCCAAATGAAGTTCTTAGGAATGCATATTACTTATCAAAAATCAAAGTTTTGATATATTTACGGTAGGAAATGTACAAAATATCTTCAGGGAACACAATCTTTTTTGGCATAAAAAGAAAATCAGTAATTTTCAATGTTTTTTGGCAATTGCTACAAATATACCCCAGCGACTTATAACTGGTTTTGTGGTCCAGGGTCACATTTGTAATTTTTTAATATGTGCCTTTAAATCTGTGCCTTCAAACTTTTTGGTTTTTGGTCTCTTCACATATACAAGACTTAGAATATAGCATCAGTCATTTTCTTTTATGGTTCTTTTAACAGTTGTAGTCACTATGGAGTACATTTTCATTTTTGGGTATATGATCCCTTTAATATGAATGCCCATTTCTGCCACTGAATAAAAAAAGGTTATTGCAACTTTTTATCTTACAATTATTACTTTTTTTCTCAGAATTGTGTGACACAAACTCTGCAAGAATTATTTCCTCAGAATTATGATATAAACTTGACGTCACCCGTAGGTTTCTGAAGAGCATTTTTGAAGCAAAAGTTGGGCGGGGCCTGTCGTTGCCGTTTTGGAAGTGCATCACCGCGCGTCACTCCAGGAAAATAGAAAATGGACAAAGAGGCAGCACGTGGGTGGAGCTAAGATGTCTGGTTTTTAAAGTTATTTAAATAATCCTGATAAAGTAACACCCTAAGAAAAAAAAAACAAACGCAATAACACGGCTGAGATGCCAAGTTCAACTGCTGGAATAAGCTGAGGTAATGTGACGGCTGCCTGACACCTGTCACTCAAGTGGCCAAGCCCTTAGTTATGCAGAATTTTAATGCTTAATATAATTTAAACGGGTGAGTTAGAAAAAAATTCACCCCCCTCAGAGCTGTCATGATGGGCAAAACTAGCTGTAAAAACCAAAACCACTTTTTGCACCAGGCAAACATGTTTTTATCTGTTATAAAGTTGAGCATTTTAACACGAGAGTCTATGGGGATTTGCTCCCTTTTGCAGCCAGCCTCAAGTGGCCAGCCGATGAACTGCAGCTTCAGTCACTTCCGTATTGTTTCAAGAGCGAGAGCGGGAGGTTGCCGCTTGATATAAACTCGTAAATCTGAGAAATGAAGCCAGAATTGTGTGATATAAACTCACAATTGCAAGAAATAAAGTGAGACTTAATAATTTACTTTTTTTCTCGCAAATGTGTTTGTAGTTTTTTTCTCACAATTCAGATTTTTTTTTCTCATAATTGTTAGATATAAATTTGCAATATAGAGTGTAAAGTCCAATTTTGAAAAAAAAATACGACTGATATGTTCTCAGAATTGCGAGGTTACCTCACAGTTCTGACTTAATTCCCAATTGTGTTATAAAGTAATAATTGCAAGTTTATATATCGCAATTCTGACTTTATAACTCACATTTGCAAGTTTATATTACACAATTTTGACTTAATTTCTCAGAATTGTAAGTTTGTATCATGTAATTATATCATGTAACAAAAGTTGGAAAGGAATAGTTCACCCAAAAATGAAAATTCTGTCATTAATTACTCATGGCGTTCCAAACCCATAAGACCTTCATTCATCTTTGGAACACAAGTTAAAATGTTTTTGATGAAACCTGAGAGATTTCTGACCCTGAATAGACAGAAACGCAACTGACACGTTCAAGGCCCAGAAGAGTAGTAAGACATCAATTAAATAGTCCATGTGACATCAGTGCTTCAACTGAATTTTTATGAAGCACAAAAAAAAAAAAAAAAAAAAACTTTATTTACCAATTTCTTTTCTTCTGTGTCAGTCTTCGACATGCGTTCACGAGAATACCACGACACATGCATGTTTTGCTGCCAACACAGGAGCCGGCATTCTGACATAGAACATCCATCCCTCTTAGGTCATCATCAGTATATTCTGTTTCAAATAAGTAAGGCTGGGCAAAAAAAGTCATCCTCTTTGTTGAAATCTTCAGACATGTTTATGAAGCGTGTACAGCTTGGAAAAAAGGCACAGCGCATCCAGGTTCTATCTCGTGAACGTGAGGCAAAGACAGACACTGAAGAGAAGAAATTGTTGATTAAAGTCATTATTTTTGTTTTCTTTGCGCACAAAAAGTATTCTCGTAGCTTCATAAAATTAATTATTAAACCACTGATGTCAATGGACTATTTTAACGATATCCTTACTACCTTTCCGGGCCTTGAATGTGTCAGCTGCATTGCTGTCTATTGAGGGTCAGAAAGCTCTTGGATTTCATCAAAAATATCTTAATTTGTGTTCCGAAGATGAACAAATGACTTGTGAATAAGCCTTTGGACTGTGGTACCTGGAACAGGACTCTCGTAGTCGGCTGTGCTGCAGCACAGAGGGGGCAGGGCTTATGTTGGGCGTAGCACAGCGAGATGTACTCAAATCACATTGGTCAAGCAGCTTCAGCAGCTCCTCCTCAGTTGGACCTCCCACCTCTGCAGACAGGTAAGAACATTTTACAACTTAAACTTATTTTGTCTAGAGTAATAATTAGGGGTTTGATGGTTCACAAAATTCACTGTTTGGTTCGGTTTGATAATTCGATTTGGTAAGTTTTCGATACAGCAAAAAGGGAAATTACTGTGATTTAAAAAAAAATATATTTATTAAAACTAACATCATAAGTATGATCTTTTTTCCCTTTGAACAATACAGTGTGCCAAACAATAGTAGCATCTCAGATCAGCAGCAGGAGTCAGATTACATTTATCACGTGAGGAGAGTGAGTCGAGCTGATGAGTGAGGTGAGAAAGACAAGAACTGCATCCCAAATGACGCACTACACACAATGCCCTTTTTACATTATGTACTTATGAACTATGCACTCAACCATGTAGTGTATGAGTTATCTAGGGTTATTTTGTCATTCATAAATGGAGTCTGATAGCACACTCCCCCTTTGCTCCTGCAAAAGTTGAGTGCATGAAGTGTCCAACATTACATACTTTGTTTTTTTTTTTAGTTATTTAAGTGCATCATGCAGGGAAAAAGGCAACAAAGAAAGTCTTTTTGTGACAAAGGTCAGAACTCCGGTTATGAAGTAGATATTTAAGGTGCACTAGTAAGCTTTTAGTAGACAATTAAGGGGTTAAAGTGCCCTTTTAATTTTTGGAATTTTCAGTGTGAACACACTACTCACATTATTTACACTACAAACCATTATAGAATTGTGCATAAGTCCACGATTTGGGACACCTCTAAGAAGATGCTTAGTAAGATTTAGTTATAAAATACAATAAAATACAAAAAAAATAAAAAATAAATAAAAATATTTTTTACCTTTGAAAGGCCTATTGACTTTTCTCATTTATCTAGGATGATTTTGGAAACTTTTTTAACGTTTGTTTCTTATTTATATGGTTCCACCGCATTTGCTGATTTTCAGTGTTTTATATTTAAACTTTGTGTATGTTTAGGGTGACCATACGTCCTCTTTTACCCGGACATGTCCTCTTTTTGGACTTAAAAAAATGCGTCCGGCCGGGATTCCTAAATCGCCCAAAATGTCCGGGATTCGTATTTTGCTTTCTATAGTCACTATTCATTGTGTGCGTTTTTGTATTAAAGCCTTGAGCGGGACTGTTTTCTTAATCCCGCTCCCGCAAACATTATAATATTGAATATAATTTTCTCGCACCACGGAGTCGCTATCAATATGCGGAGTTAAAACGCTTTGGATGCAGCTCGTGTTGGATGTAGGGTTGCCAAATCCGCATTTCTTCCACGGAATTGAGCTGATTTTAAACTGTTGCGGCGGGTTGATTTTCTCCTGTAGGTTGAAAGTTTGAAATATTGCAAAAAATTAATTTGACTGAAATGCTTGTATTGAAAGTGAAAGTGAAAGTGAAAGTGACGAGACGTGAGGCCAGGTATGGTGACCCATACTAGGAATTTGTGCTCTGCATTTAACCCATCCAAGTGCACACACACAGTAGTGAACACACACACACACCGTGAACATACACCCGGAGCAGTGGGCAGCCATTGCATTGCTGCGGCGCCCGGGGAGCAGTTGGGGGTTCGGTGCCTTGCTCAAGGGTCTCACCTCAGTCGTGGTATTGACGATGGAGAGAGCGCTGGATATTCACTCCATTCTGGAGTGAATTCAATTCTTTGAAACATTCTGCATTCTACCCGTGATAAAACTGTGGTAGACATTAGTTTTGTGAAGGATGGCCACTGTAGAAGGGTTTTTAGCTGTGTTTATGATCAATGTGCATAATGGTGACTGTAAAATATGTAGTTTTGGTATGAAAATGACACATTTTGACACCAAAACTAGGATCCCCTTCGAAGTCCTCTTTTTTGAAAACTGAATTATGGTCACCCTATGTATGTTATGTTATTTTATATTAGGCCTATAGCATGGTATATTTGTATTCATTTTGTTAATAAGTTAAACATTCTATGTTTAATATAAGTGAGTTTGTTGTACTGTGTTGTTGTCAAGTCAATCAACTGATGTTAAATTGCCACTAATTCGAAAGTAAAAGTAAAATGTGCACAGGCATTTACAAGCAATTTAAAAGCGAATAAAAGTGAGGAAAAGAGGGAAAATTCCAATGAACTAACATCACAACCTTACTGGAGTAGTGTGTTTTTCTTTGGAGGTGGGAGGGGCACGTTGCCTGTTACGTCATTTGGGCTGCCTTGTTGAGCACAGTGGCGCTGAGAACATTATATTTTAACAGATTTTAAGCTTCTCTATTTTTTTTCAAATGTAATAGGATTAGCCCAACGAATTGTTCGAACCAAAAGTCTTGTACTCGTACCGAACAGTTCAATTAGAATATGTGTCTCTTAAAGATAATATTACCCTTAGCAATAATCATACCTGGCTCCCGCTTGGCCTTGTCGTCATTCTTATTGACCGTGTCCATGGCGGTGGTGAGGTCCCACATCTGAATGCTCCCGTTTGCATGGCCAGTGAAGAGGTAACGGCGGGGTCTTGAGCCCATGCGGCTTGAGCCCTCACACTCTCGCACTGTAAAACACGTGATGGTGGTGCCATCTACAGCCTGCACCTCACAGATCCTGAAATACAGGGATAAAAAGATTCATAAATTTATAAAATAAATACATGTAAAATATATTTATGTTCCACAAAGTAAAGTAAGTCTTATGGGTTTGGAATGGCATCAGGCAAAACGGACTCAGATTAAAAGGCATCAGATTTAAAAAAAAAAATATCAATGCAAGCAAATTTGCCTTGGGTAGGTCAAAGTCAATCATTATAAATATGAATTTATCTCATTATATAAAATCTCATCTCATTATATTATATAAAATATGAAATCTCAAGGTGACGTATTTGATACGTTTGCCTGATGTTTTTTTGTCTGATGCCTTTTAATCTGAGTTTGTTTCGTCTGATGTCTTTTTGTCTGATGCCTAGTTGTACGAGACCTGACGTTGTTTTTCCTGAGACCTGAAGCCTTTTAGTCTGAGGAAGTATGCTGTTTTGTCCAGTGACTGAAGCCTTTTAGTCTGAGGCATGATGCCTTTTCATCAGACCTCAATCATAAAATGAAAATCAGAATCAGAATCAGAATCAGAATGAGCTTTATTGCCAGGTATGTTTGCACATACAAATTCCTAGTATGTGCAAACATACCTGGCAATAAAGCTCATTCTGATTCTGATTCTGATTCTGATTTTCATTTTATGATTGAGGTCTGAGGATGTCCTAAAATGTACACTGTACAGGTGTGTTTGAACAGGGTTAGAATTGAACTCTGCAGGAAAGTAGATCTCCAGGAACAAGGTTGGAAACCCCTGCTTTAAGTCATTGAGTTTTTTTTAATAGCACACTTATAATGAGATATTTATTTACTATATCATGCAGTGTACACCTCGTTTAAGAATTAAATGTGTCTCAAAATGTCAAAATGTACCTTTTTCCTGTAGAGGAGAGGCGAACAAAGAGTTTGTTGGTAATTGGAATGACTTTCTGAATAAACACCTGCTGGTCATCTCTCTCTCCAAATGGACCTGAATGGAAACAGCAGATGAAGTGATACTGGTTTGCTTACAACAGCAGTTCAGCTCATAGGATAATGGAGGACAATAATAGCTTCACTGCGCTTTTCTTACTACTTACTGTCCAAAATATCTAAAATATCTAAATTATTAAATCAAGAAGGATTTTCTAGATTTTCTAGTTAAAATTATTGTCTTGTTTTCAGAAAAAAGAAGTCCAAATTAAGTGAGTATTTGCATAGAACAAGCAAAATAATCTGCCAATGCAGTAAGCGAAATAATCTTATTTTAAGCAGAAAACGTAAAAGGTATTATTTTGCTTACCCCATTGGCAGATTATTTTGTTTGTTTCAAGCAACTTAATTTGGACTTTGTTATTCTGAAAACAAAACAATTTTTACTTGTCTAGAAAATCCTTCTTGATTTAAGAGTTTTTTGATATCTTGGCTGGAAACAAGACAATAAATCTAAGTAAGAAAAGCTTTTTTTGCAGTGTTTACAGTTCTAACTGTACCAACATAGTGGAAAGCTACAAGCAAATATCTCACCGATATCATTGCCGGAAGAATAGCTGCTGTGGCTCTCTGTCTCCTCCAATGAGATGATCTTAAATGAAGCCAGTGGAGTAGATCCTGGCTGAGTGGAGATCATGCCTCTAAAGCGTGTCACCGTCCATGTGCGTACGTGATTGTTGTCAGCACACACTTCGACAAAACAAGGTCGAAATTATACATCACCACCATTTTGCGTTTTATCGTCCTATATCTGAGTAGTTGTTACCTGAGACTAAGTGCTTTTCAGAGAGCATGATCTTAGTGACAGGGCTGCGGTGGACAGTGAAGGTCTGGAAGAGCTGTGGACCAGATCCAACGGTCTCTGGATGCTGCACAATGACACGCACAGCCCCTGAGCTGGTTCCATAAGCGATCTCAATCCAGTTCCCACTCACACCTGCAAATACAGTGAGATCAGTGACTGGTCAGACTCACCACTTCACTGTTCCTAGTTAGACTAATTAACCATCATTGGACATACTGGTTTTAGGAGTCAGGTAGACACTTAGGGCCGTGATGGCATCGTTTGATGGGTCGTGGTACAGCTCCGTCACCAACAAGTCATTGTCCTTCATTCTCAGCGGAAACTTCTGCATGTCTGAGAGTGGAGAAAATATGGTTAGGTCTTTCCTTTATCATCTTCTCATTTAGATGTACATGAGGTGATATTTCAATGCAATGCAAAATAGGTTTAATACTAATTAACTAGTTACTAGGTTATATACACTTCTATTCAAAAGTTTGGGATCAGTAAGATTTGTTTTTTAAAGAATTCTCTTACGCTCATCAAGGCTGAATTTACTTGATCAAAAATACAGAAAAGACAGTAATATTGTAAAATCTTATTATAGTTTAAAATAATGGTTTTCTATTTTAATATATTTTAAAATATAATTTATTACTGCGATGCAAAGCTTAATTTCATTAGCCATTACTACAGTCTTCAGTGTCACATGATCCTTCAGAAATCATTTTAATATGCTAATTTATTACTTTTATTATCAATGTTGGGAACAATTGTGCTGCTTAATATTTTTTTGGAACCTGTGATTCTCTTTTCAGGATTATCTGATGAATAAAAAGTTAGAAAGAACAGCAAAATAGAAATAGAAGTCTTTTTTATCACTTATTTTTTCTTAAAAAAAAAAGGAATAATAATTTACTGACCACAAACTTACCTTGTTAAAATAAATATTTATATTTTAAATAAATGCTGTTCTTTTTAACTTTTTATTTATCAAAGAATCCTAAAAAGTATCACAGGTTGCAACAAAATATTAATCAACACAACTGTTTTCAACATTGATAATAAATTTGCATATTAGAATGATTTCTGAAGGATCATGTGACACTGAAGACTGAAGTAATGATGATCACAGGAATAAATTCTATTTGAAAGTATATTAAAATAGAAAACCTACTTTAAATTAAAATATTTTTTCTCAATATTACTGTTTTTTTATACAATAAATGCAGCCTTGATGAGCATAAAGAAACTTCTTAAAAAAAACCATACAAAAATCCAATCCAACTAATCCCAAAACTTTTGAACGGTGTACACTATGGTTCAAAAGATTTTTTTATGTTTTTGAATGGAGCAAAAACACTAATATAGTTAGTAATATTATTACAAACTGAAATTAATTGTCAGGTTTTAAAACATAATATATCCCTGCAATGACAAAGCTGAATTCTCAGCATCATTCTTAGAAAGTTAAAAAAAACAAAAAACAAAAAAAAACAGGATTCATTTGAAATAAAAATGTTTTAACATTATAAATGTCTTTACTGCATCCTAAGTAAATGTTTTTATTTCTTCAACAAAATGTTTACTGACCCCAAACTTTTGAACTGTAATGTATATATTTATTACAAATTATATTGGTAACACTTAGGTGTCATTTGTTAACATTAGTTCATGTATTAACTAACACTAACAAACAATAAACAATACATTTATTACAGTATTTATTATTTTTTGTTAATGTTAGTCAATAAAAATACAGTTCATTGTTTGTTCACTTTAGTTCACAGTGCTGTAATGTTAACAAACGTAACTTGTGATTTTAATAATACATTAGTAAATGCTGAAATTAACATGAACTAAAAACAACATGCTGCAGAAGTACTGTTCATTATTAATTCAACTAATGTTAACTAATGAACCTTATTGCAAAGTGTTACCATTATATCTAATAAGCCTACCTTTCATTACATTAAAATCTCATAAACATTAGGATTTAAACTTCAATCACTGTTGGATCACAGCACCAAATCTGTATGAACTTACTTACTATGTGAAAGTAATTACACTGATGTCTTTATGCAATTGTAATTACATTTTCGACACTGATTCTGTTACTGCCGGTTTCACATCTTATTAACGACTCGCGTCATATAAAAATAAATTCAGCGCAATCCAGAGAAGATAAGCAGCTTACCAATATAGTAAATTGAACCGTTGTTACAGCCCAGCAAGAGGAAGGAGCCAGCAGTGTCGCAGCTTGTGATGGGCACCACATCCTGCACCTGTACAAGTGATATATTGCAAGTTACATAATCAAATATGAACCCTGATCATACATTTGCATGTAGAATAAAATTTAAATGGCTTTACCTGCCAGTGCTGGGTTACAGCGTTCCACACTCCTACCTTCCCCGTGTGACTGGTGGCGACTAGCTGACTCCCAATGAAAAACAGAGAGTCAACAGGAACTCCAAGACTGAACACACCTTTACAAAGACAGAGAAACATTATCTCACATAAACAATACACATGAATGACTGCGCATTTGTGCATTTCATTTTTGTTCTGTCCTCCCACCTATTTCACTTCCGCTTCCTCCATCCTGGATGCTCCACAATATAATGCTGCTCTCTGATGAAGCTGCCACCATCTTGTCTTTATCTCCATGTGGGCCGCCTACGACTTTTGCGTTGAGGGCCACCCGCTCAATGGCCCAGTCCAGGTAGGGGCTGGAAAACACCTGCTGCCAACCTGATGATTCCTTTATCCTAAAGAACAATCACAGTCAGCCAATGGTGAGTATAACCCTTACTGTTTTATTTTTCAAAGTCATGTGACATAGCTTTACCTGTAGCAAATGACAAAATGTGCATAAGCAGCTACAATCCAGTTATGATGGCCAGCGACAATCAGCACCTTCCTAGGGTCCACTGGTGATCCTATTGTAATATAAAAGTCCAAAATAATACCTCAGTATGTTATACACAAGTAGGCTGAAATGTTGATGGAAGCCAAATACTATAGAAGTCAATGGCTACCATCAACTGCTTGGTTACCCACATTCTTCAAAATATCTTCTTTTGTGTTCAACAGAAGAAAGAAACTTATATGGGTTTGGAACAGCTTGCGGGTGAGTAAATGATGACAGAATTTCATTTTTGGGTGAACTATCACTTTAAAAATGTAAACTAACAGACACTTACTGCCTGCTTGGTTAGTGATAGTTCACTCAAAAATGAAAATTCTGTCATTACTCACCCTCATGTTGTTCCAGACCTTCGTTCATCTTCGGAACACAAATTACAATATTTCGGAGTTTTCTGACCCTGCATAGACAGCAACGCAACTGGCACATTCAAGGTCCAGAAAGGTAGTAAGGACATTAAAATAGTACATGTGACATCAGTGGTTCAACCTTAACATTATGAAGCTACAAAATACTTTTTGTGAGCAAAGAAATCAAAATATGATTATGACTTCATTAAACAATTTTTCTCTTGGGTATTGGTACTCTCATTAATAGGCAGCGGAGACTGACACGGAAGAGAAGAATTGTTGAATAAAGTCATTATTTTTGTTTTCTTTGCACACAAAAAGTATTTTCATTCAGACTTTCTTTTATATTTTTGTTATTGTTATATTGTTTATAATGAATAGATTGAGCAATACTAAGAAAGTTGATGTCTGACACAAAAAAATGGAAGAAGAGGGTTGCGAATGACGTCCTGGGTTGCTAAAGATTATTTAAATGGTTAAAATATATTTATGACTTATCAAAGAAAGTAATTAGCATATAAACATTCAGTTCAGTGGACACTAATATTTATAGTAAAATTTTTATAAAATATTGGTAACACTATACAATAAGGTATATTAGTCAACATTAAAAACTTTAGTTAACATAAACTAAAAATGAACAATACTTATACAGCATTTATTCTTAGTTGATATTAATTTCAACATTTACTAATGCATTATTAAAATCCAAAGATTCAAAAGTGTTTGTTAACATTAGGTAATGCACTGTGAACTAATAATGAACAACAATGAATAAATGATTTGTTCATTGTTTGTTCCTGTTAGTTACTTAATGCATCAACAAATGACACCTTGTTGAAAAGTGTAACTGATATATTAACAAAGTTTCATGTTTATGCAAACAAAAATCTTAATACAACAAGCTCAATTTGCGTTTATTTTAATTTGTTTTATTTTTTATTATTAGTGCCTATAATCACTTTTTTTGTACCCTTACAACAAATCCTCTGCAAACACATATGTGTATATATATATATATATATATATATATATATATATTTTTTTTTTTTGTTTTTTTTTTTTTTTTTGTTCTGTCAATTATTATAAAGCTATTATCCAAATTCTCTGTGATGCTGGCTCAGTACAATTTGCCCTGTAATATATAAATGCACCAAAATGCAATAAAATGGTTAAAAAGAAGGCCTGTCTATTAACTTGTTTTCTCCAGCTCTCTTTCATCATTCTTCTCACATGACTTCGCTGGGCACAGAGGATATAAAAGCCCTTTTAAGATGACCTCACCCTGCCTACTGCACTATTGCTTGTAAGGGGAATACTTTGTCTTCATGGCACCCCACCCCCCCTCCCCTCCGCCTGCCCATACCAGAATGGAGCACATGCTGTTCTCCAGTCTGCATTGACACAGCTACAGCCAGCACTGTTCTACAGCTCTCCTACTGCGACATTTCAAAATCCACAATAAATGTACAAAAATATTACATAACATGGTTTATAAACACTATTAACACAAACTAAGAATATCTGAAATCATATTCATGCTCAGTGCAGATTTAAGTTTCTTTTTTCCTTTTCCTTTATTTAATTTTGTATGTATAATAGTTTATTTTATTTTATTTATTTTTTTATTATTATTTTTCAATGTAACCACATCTGGTCACCAAGCGACCTTTACTCACCCAGTCTTTGAGGTCCATCTGCCCCAGAGGGTCCAGGGAGAGAAGACTGAGGGCAGGAACGAGGGTAACCCCCCTCTGCGCCACTTGGGACCGAGCGCTCCTCTGGACCTGCAACAGCTGCAGCCTGCCCACCGGCACTGCTCCGCGCAGGGAGAGCTGAAGGACAAAAATACCAGCCTCATCCTGATGTGTTATATTTGGCACAGAGGATGAAACAGTGACTGTTTTTTTCTCTTTCTCCTACAGATCTACTCTCAGCCTACCTGGTGGAGGGAGGTAGCCATGAAACAACACGCTTCCACATGATGATCGCTCCAGTTCTTCACAAAGCAGTAAGCGTCGGACTAACCATATCAGTGACAAACAGAAAGGCAAGATAAGAATTACATATGCATAAATTAGGTGCTGCATCTAATTCAGTCACATGTCTTTTTTTATTACATACCTAAGGGTGTAATACCATAGAACTCAGCTTCATGTCGCAGGATACTTATGTTAACCCCCCTATTAGAGAAAGCAGGAATATTACGCACATGAAACTATACATTTTTGGGATTTGTAATGGATAACAAAAAGACATGTCATATCTCACCTTAAGTCCAATTCTTTCGTTCGAAGAAAGTTTAAAATGGGTGCAAATGCTGTTGGGTCTCTGTCAATAAAAATCTTATAGAAAGAAAAAAAAAAGTTTTTTTGTTTGTTTTTTTTTGTTTTCATTTACAGTTGAAGTCAAAAGTTTATGTACACGTTGCAGAATCTGCAAATTGTTAATTATTTTACCAAAATAAGAAGAATCATACAAAATGTGTGTTATTTTTTATTTAGTACTGACCTGAATAAGATATTTCACATAAAAGATGTTAATATAATCTATGAAAATGACCCGATTTAAAAGTACATACATTTGATTCTTAATACTGTGTTGTTACCTGAATGATCCACAGCTGTTTTTTGTTTTGTTTGTTTGGTTGTTTGTTTAGTGATGGTCCCTTAGTTTGTCCTGAGCAGTTAAACTGTTCGCTGAAAAGTTCTTCAGGTCCCATATTGTCCCACAGACCCTTTCCAACAATGACTGTATGATTTTGAGATCCATCTTTTCATACTGAGGACCACTGAGGGACACATATGCCACTATTACAGAAGGTTCAAACGCTCACTGATGCTCCAGAAAGAAAAACTAAGCATTACGAGCCAGGGGTGTAAACTTTTGAATGTAATGAGGATGTGTACATTTTTCTTATTTTGCCTAAATATCTTTTTTTTTTCATTTAGTACTGCCCTTCAGAAGCTACAGAAAATACTTAACACATTTCCCAGAAGACAAAATAAGTTACATTTACCCTGATCTTCAAATTCAAAAAGTTCAGATGAGTACTAAATAAAAAATAACATGCATTTTGTATGATCCCTCTTATTTTGCTAAAATAATTAACATTTTGCAGATTCTGCAAGGAGTATGTAAACTTTTGACTTCAACTGTTTTTTCACAATTACAGGTAAAACTATTATTTTCAAGACTTCTACTTACAGCTCCAGTTTCATCCCGCAGTGTTGATATTCTTCCACTAAGTAAACTAGGCACAAAACACATTTACACAAACAAGCAATATCTGCATTAGTTTCATTATTCAGGAAGAATGGATAGAGGTTTAGAAAACATGCATACTAAGAATATCTCTAGTGTTATAATTCTGGAAGATCTATAAATATTATGAAAAGTCAAATTTCCTCTTGAACTTATTAGACTGATGTATGTAACATACTGCAACTTTCAGAACTCAAAACTTCCTCCCTCCAAAAAAAAAGAGGAGAAAAACAACATGCTATGGTACTGCTTCAGACATCTTATCTTACCTTGAGAAGAAAGAGTCAGGAATCCATGTCAGAGTCTGCCTTGATGTGCTAAATCTGAAAATATGTAGATAAGATTTATGAGATAATCACTTCTTATTTCTCTTTAACTGGGTGTGAAAGCGTTTATTTATTAATTATTTTCAATGCAGTTTTATTATAGTAACTTAAGTAACTTAAGTGATATTTTGGGGGAAATTATAGGGTGTTTCGTTTTATTTATACTTTTATATTAATAATGATGGTAGCTTAGCGTTTTTTATGACTTTATTATGACATTTTGTAGAATCATGTGGAAGCTGTGGAAGGATGAAATAAGGAACTAAGTAGTCTTAGTCAATAATAGTTATGATTTAAGACGTGTAGTCTGAGCTCAAAATGATATGCTTTATAGTTTAAGACATGGTTAGCGGATACGTCATGTGTAACGTTACATATTAACGCTCATTGTGTTACATCAAAGTCAGAATCCGCTATACAGTGACGTAACTTTTGATCTCAAAACTGTTTTGACTACGAGTTCACGTAAAAAGTAATGACGTCAGTATACCTCGTTCCTCCGACATTCAGCTGGATGATGTCACCCATTCCAGATGTTGAACTGTTCCCGATTCCAGCCATCCTCTAATTCCGTACGGTTAGCGAGGAGGAGTACACGCGATTTGGTAATCCACTTTATGCATCGATCAAGCTGGAGTCCTCAAGATTCTCTTTATTTTTCCCCACGACCCAGCTAACCCATAAATTATGCGTGACGAGAGGGACGTATGAGATGGAGCTGTTCGTACACAGTGTTCCCCATATTCACAGCTTTAATAAACTACTCAAAACACGGTCCTCAACTATCAAAGGCCTTTTTATGTAGCCTGCGGGACTTGGGAACGCTACGTTCAGTGCTGTGGACGCCATAGAGCGATGCTAGAACGTTGTGGACTCAACAGAGCGTCAGCCAATCGAATAGCGTCATTCCTGACACAGGACGCAGACCCCGCCCAGTGTTTTGGGAGTGTGTCTTGAGGAGAAAGCTGAAAGCCAGACTTCTTACATCTACAGTCTTAAAGGAGCACTCAACATTTTTTCTCCCCTAATTATTACGTTTTCCAATAAGAATTTAAAGAAATAACAGCACTTAAAATTTAATTATTAAAAGATATATGGACATTAAAACATAGTAGTTTTAGATGAAGGCGCTAGTGTTTTAATCTACAGGGAGCTGGTTGCCCTCTTTTTATTTACTATAGTAATATGTTTAGTGACTTAAAGGGATAGTTCACCCAAAAACGATAATTGCCCTATTATTTACTCACCCTCAAGCCATCCTAGGTGTATATGATTTTCCTATTTCAGACAAATACAATTGGAGATATATTATAAAATTCCCTGGCTCTTCAAAGCTTTATAATGGCAGTGAATGGTGTTTGAGATTTTGAAGCCCAAAAAGTGCATCCATCCATTATAAAATGTGCTCTATACAGCTCCGGGGGGTTAATAAAGATCTTCTAAAGTGAATCAATGCATTTGTGAAAATATCCATGTCTAAAACTTTATAAACCATAACCTCTAGCTTCCGCTAACTGTTGTACACATGTTCATTACAGAGTGACATTCCACCAAACATTACACATTAAGTTTATAAAATGATACCATAATTGTTTTCAAAACTAATGTTTTATGCTAATTATTTTCTGGTTTTGCCATAATTGACACAAAAACATGAAATGCTCTTGTTGCATCATGGCCATCATTGCGACATCATGAGGTCAATATGTTAACGTGATGTGTTGACTGGAATTTACTGAGGATTGAAGTGGGACATTTCAACTTGGATGTTTTCCTTTTCTGTAAACATTAGCTAGCATATTCTCACTGAAGCATCCGCTATACCTACATCATTCGCTGGAACGCCACTCTCATACAACTGTTAGTGGAAGCTAGAGATTATGGTTTATACAGTTTTAAATATAGATATTTTTTTTTTAAACAAATGCAGCGCTTCATTTTTAGAAGGCCTTTACTAATCCCCAGAGCCATGTGGAGTACATTTATGATGGATGGATAGATGCACTTTTTTGGGCATCAAAATCTCAACACCTGTTCACTGCCATTATAAAGCTTGGATGAGCTGGGACATTTTTTAATATAACTTTTATTGTATTTGTTTGAAAAAATAAAGTCATAAACACCTTGGATGGCTTGAGAGTCATGTGGTAATTAAAATTTTTGTGTGAACTATCCCTTTACATCTATGCTCAAGCTCTTTACAAATCATAAACTATGTTTATGATGAAGTGACTCACTCCATGTAAAATAACATTTTCTTAGGTTACCGGGAGCCTTCATCTAATGTAAGTAAGTATGAAACATGTTTTAAGTAGCCTATTATTCATGTCTTTATGGTAAAAACATCTTTTTTAAATTGTAATTCACAGTACAATAGTGTGAACTACAAACCTATAATGCGTTACCATTACAAATATCAAATGCAAAATGATGAGTATAACAACCTGAAAAACTAGTATGCGACTACTAAAAGCTGCTTATATTGATTTTTTTATAGTAAAATAATAGTCAGAAATTTGCACACAAAACCAGGCACAAGTACTGACTGAAACATTTATTGCAGAAAATGGTGTTTTTCAGGATTAAGGCATATGTTTTTCCTTATTTTCTTCAAAATTTCTCACCCTGTTGTAGCACTGCAGTGAGTTTTTCCTACCTGACATTATATAAACAAGCAGACAAAAACACACAAGATATCGACAGTGTTTGTAGGGAATAATGAAAGGAAATTATTCCTTTGTTGTTTCAGAAATTTCACTAAACCCTTTATGGCATGTATTAATTCCTCAACCAAAATCATTATGGATTTTACTTTGTTTTACGCTTTAATCCATTTCCATATCTCTGTCACAGTTTTAGCCTCTTGGGTTTTTGATTGGCTTGGGAAGTCGTAAGGATAAACAGCATTATCATCACAGAAACTTTAAAGCCTGTTAAAGTTTCATTAAGTGGTTGGCCATCTCAGTCAGGTTATGAAGGTGATGTGAAAGGTGACGAGCATGTCTATGGTACAAGTGACTTATCAGGGCTGATGCAAATTAGAGTTTGGCTAAGAATTGCCATAAAATTCAAATTTGGAAGTAATTTTAGTACACTAGTACACACAAATAACCATGCAGAATTTTTCTGGGAAGCAAGCTGGAGGATAAATAGAAGGAACCGATACTGCAAATGGAATGCTTTACATTTGTGAACAATTTTTAAATAAAAATAATTTTGTAGTAAACAAAATTTGTAAAGGTACAAATTAAATATTAAGGTCATATTCAAAGAAAAACATTTCTTCATACTGTATATTTACACAAAACTTAATGCAAAAGACTTGACGTGTTTAAGCCACCGGAGTCTGGTCATATCCAAAATATTACCTTATACTGCATATAACAAGAATAGGAAATGTCAAGTGCATGGAGTGTCACTAAGCCACAGTAATATTCTTCAGTTTAAATATAATATAAATGTGTGTTGGTAAGCTGCACTCATTTAAAATTAGCATAGTCGGAGTAGATGTCAACAAAATCTTGCACAACTCTGTAGCAGAAGTCATACTGTTCCTGAAAAGACAAATGGAAATATATTATATCACACATTCTCTATTATTTTTTAACTATTTATTATTGCTATTATTTTCCATATTGTAAGATAACAGTGAAGCCATTAGACTTATGTAAACTACGCAAGGTGTTTCGCATTCTTACCACAGTTTGGACCATATGTGGCCTCTGAGTGCGTAAACTCTTCACGGTCTGGAATACGTCCAGTAACCCCTCAGCTTTGACTCGCTCTAAGATGTTGCTGAGGGCAATAAAGGTTCCAGTCCGACCAGCACCAGCACTGATGTCACCCAAAAAAACACATTTGTTTATGATAACTTTACACAACAACAAAAAAAGTGCTGTTGAACATCATGTATGTGTGTGTGAATATAAGTCAGAGAGCGATAGAGAGTGTATGTGTACCTGCAATGCACCACTATAGGGTTGTTTCCAGATTGCTGCTGTTGTTTCTGCACTGCAGCAATAATGTCAATCATTCCCTTTCCGTCTGATGGGATTCCAATCTCTGGCCAACCATGGAAGTGGAACTGTCTGACTAGACGGGTCTGCTTTTCCTGCAAACAGGCCAATTTAGTGTCAGTTGTAAGCAAAATAAAGGAAATACCTATGTGAAGTGTGTGTTGAAGCATAAAATGGTCAAATTCACTGCACATTTAACTCACTGATGCATATGACAGCAGCATGTCTCGAATGCTAAAAGTCTCACAAAGTGTGTCTCTCTTCAGCTCCAGTGCATACTCTCCAAATGAAACGCTGCCCTCTGCTGGCCAGTAACGCACACATTTCTCCTGGAGTAAGAATTGTTGGAAGTGGAAATGTAACCGTACATTTCTTTATGTTGATTAATGTATAAATGTTAAAAATATAAATATAAACCGTTCAACTGTACCTGTTCTCTCTCTTTCAGCTCAGTCAGCATGACAATAGAGTGGCACTTCCACTCCCATACCATGCGCCAGAAGTCCTGCACAGTGTGAGCCAAAGGTGCCTGAGTTGCTATAAAGTAATCCTTCTGTCTATAACCCTGCAAAAAGTAAAGCATAGTAAGTACATGAGTACATTTCCAAATGTTCTGTTTAATTATCTTAAATATATATTTAAATACATGTGCAAAACAAATACTGATGTGGTCTTATAATAATAGTTCTTATTATTATTACCAGTATTATCATTAGTAGTAGTAGTTTTAATAAAACATATACTTACATCTATAAAAGATGCATTGATGTAGTCTGTGAATTCTTGCCCTCTTTTCATTGATAATATTACCCTGTTAAAGTCATCTGTAATAAGACATGATAATGATTACATTTAGAAAGAAAGAAAGAAAGAAAGAAAGCACTAAAATTATAAATCTGTATATGGGCCATTCTACAGAATTGGTTCAAAGTCAGAGTTGGAAACGTCTTTGAAAAACAAGTATATTTTTCCACAAATTTTGTATGAATGTAAATTGTATAATATCCAAGGTATACATTTCTAGTAATTGTGCAGTTAATTCTCACATTATATTTTCAGAATGTTTTGGAATATTTGTTCTCTACCCAGATTTGTCACTACCAAAACACAGTAATATATCATTTAATTTAAAAAAGGTTATATTGATCTATTAAAATTTTGCTTACATCTACATTGTACTTTTTTGCTATTTTATTGACTTTTTTTCAAAGGTAAATCAATAAGCTACAATTTTAACAATATTTCAAAGTGTGATTTATGAGATTTGGTGTATTTTGAATAAATGTTTTCTGTGCAATAGGCAAAAAGTTGATCATACTGATTTCAAACTTAAAGATTCATTAGTTTGAATATACATTACACTAAACACTATTATAACATCTTAGTTGATAATTCAGTATACTTTACTTTTGACAAAACATTCCATGTTCGATTGTGACAGCACATTTTCGATAGTGACATGTTTTGGTAGCGACCACATCATTACAGATTTTTAACCTACTAAACCATTACTAAAACATACTAAAATATAACAAATTTGCATAACTGTACTAAAATTTTGTTTATTTTCCCCAAATAAAGAACTATGTGTTCTCTTTTGCCACTACTGAAACAATGATGATATGTTTCAGTCGTGACTGTTACGGAAGTGACAATGTTATGAGATAACCCCCCACAAAAAACAAAGATGTCACTACTGAAACATCACCAAATGTCAGCATATGGTGAGCTAGCACAGTTCTGAACAGCTGTTCACATATAAAAACTAAATGTTAAGGAATAACTCCAAAAAAGTGCATTTAATTACAGAAAAATGTTATTCGGTAGTGACATTCTTTAAAGTTACACATATCTTTCATACTTTTGACCACATTTACCTCAAAATGATGGGGTCCATCTACTTACCATGAAGTTACGAGAGAGAGTGACACAAATATTTTCGGATCATAATTGTAGGGGTGTGGTTAAAATCAGTCTCAACCATTGGACTAAAACATACAGGCCCGGTTTCACAGACAGGGTTTAGACTAAGCCAGGATTAAGCCATAGTTCAGTTAGGACAATTAAGTATTTTTTATAAACATGCTTAGAAAAAAACATTACTAGTTTGCATCTTGAGACAAAACAAAGTCACTGATATATTTTAAGATCAATTTAATTTCGGTTGAAACAGCTCATATTTAAAATTTAGTCTAGGACTAGGCTTAAGCCTTGTCTGTGAAACCGAGGGACAGTGATTCAGTAAGTTTCATAATTTACAAAGAAAACATAAAATATGTATCTATTTTTTTTTTTGAAAGATATTTTCAGCAATGAAATAAAATGCGAAAATGAATTTAATATCATTTTCATGTTTCAAATTTAGAGGTTAGGGTACGGGACAGCCACCTCCCATTTCCAAGTACCCGCTATGATGATTTTAAATATATTAAGCTTACTAATATTCATACCTGTCAACCCTCCCATATTTTACCATTCTATCCCGCTATCATCCCGTTTAAATATTTTCCCGTATTTCTCCCACTGGGCGTATTTTATATGTTTCCTACATTCGCCTCTGGTAAAACTAATTTGTATGGCCCAAACCTCATTATATGAATAATCACGTCAACATATTTCAAGGTCGAATATTGTTTAATTGATTAAATATCAGCGCAAATTTCAAAGTGAGGTGCTCTGCTTTGTTTTCTGCGGTTACCGAGGAAACAGCTATATTTATGGCGAAATAAATATAGCTATATCCCCCATACGTTTTCCTGTATTTTGGAACTCAAATGTTGACAGGTATGCTGATATTTTAAATAGTTTTGTGGATCTTAGTAAACCTCTTAAGATTTGAATACTTAAATGCTTTTTAAATGTGTTTTTTGGTTGTGGGACAGCAGTTTGGAACAATTCTCTAGAATGGACCATATATATATATATATATATATATATATAAATGTATATTTCTTCTCACATGGGATGATCTGCAGTACTCTGTTCTTTCTCATGTTGGCAGGCAGATTTCCGGTTCTCATGTTTTCCTTCATTATGCGGACATTAGTCAATTTCTGAAGAGATTCCAAACAAAACAATGTGTTAAAAAGAATTATTCATTTTTGTCACTGTATGTTCATAGTAAATCATAAGATCATTTCATACTCTTGCTTATGAAGTCCTATAAAAAGTGAAACTGATATGATTCTTACTCTGAATTCTTCCTCCAGACCAACTCGGTCCATTTGTGTGTGCGTGTTGTGAAGTTTGTGGAGGTGGCCTTCCAAAGAAGCAATGTCTAACTCAGTGTCACCATACAGGTAATGCTCCAAAAGTGCCTGGTAAATAAACGAATACTGCATCTGTGGGCGAGAGAGGGGAATATGAGTAGCCAGTCACTGCTGAAATGAGTCAAGCAGAGGGACTGTGAAAAGTTCTTTACGTCTGTTTGAATGAGCTGACAACGCTGCTTTCTTATTCTGGACACGAAGCCGAACACATCCACCCTCGCTTCAGCGTGCATCATATCCATCATCGCGTCAATCACAATGAACGTCCCAGTCCTGCCAACCCCAGCACTACACAGAGAAAAAATGAGTCGTGAGATGTGAAGTAGGGCATGAAATGAGGGATAATGAGATAATGTAGTAAAAACTGCAGGGTCTTTCCATTTGAATGACTATTTTGGGCTAGATAATTATCTCAGTAAAAATTCATAATCCTGTGAATATTGCAGGTTTTTACTGTACAGCATACCAGAAAAAGTTTATAGTTTCACTGCAATAAGGGACTTTTCACACTTTAACAAATGGGAAAGTCTGTAGTTCTGGCTGAGGTGTTAACAATCCCACATGAGGGGGGCGTTTAACAGCTGAGCCTCAAGACATCTGCGTTGGTGGTTGTTTCTGCATACTTTGCATTTCAGTTTGCTAAAGCTGTTATGTTCACCGTTTCAAATGTTTTGCCCAATAAACTGAACACAGTAGAATGCTCAAATGCATTCCTATAGATCTAACTGACTGTAATATGTAATACATTTCTATTATATACATTTCTTTTCTTAGGCACCATTCGAACAGAACATGTTTTTGCCTTTAAATATGCAAGATGCAGGTATGGGAATGGGAACAAAAGGTATTAAGACAAGTTGTGCTGTATTTTTAGAAAACTGTGTCATTAGCAAGAAAAAAGACAAAAAAATAGTCATCTAGCTTCCCATCTAGTGAATTTACATAGAAAAACAATGGAAAATTAGCACTGTGAAATGGAAAATGAATTAACCCTTAGACCAGGGTCAGGAACCTTTTTTTACCAAATAGCCATTTTTTTTTTTCAAGTACATTTTTTCAAAAGAGCCACTGGAAAAAAACTATATATTACTATAACAAAAAAAATAAAGGTTTTCAATAACAAAACCTTTATTTGTCTATGTACAACTCTAAACATATGAAGCATCACATGCTGAATGCATGAATAAAAAACATGCACATTTTTAAATTCTGGTTAATAATTTTTTTTTTTTCACATTTTAAAATAATCCAATATGTTACTATAAAAATAGCATTTACTTATTTCTTTTTCACCCACGGGGTACTTTGTTTACACCCGCTCACTTTATGCGTTTTCTCTGATTGGATATCTATCCACTCGTGAAAAGACCAGGTGTAAATGCCCTCTGAAACACTTTCGAGACAAATTTAAATGCAATCTCTCAAACCACTTCAGGAGGTAGTCTGGGCTGCATTCCACACGAAACTGCATCTGGTTGTTGAAACCACATATGCAAATTTTACTCCTCCCAAAATGTGAAAATAGCAAACATATGAGAGCGTTTTATAGGCTATATGGCATGTTATAGTCAGAATGCAACAAACATTGCCGCGGATGATTAGTTGAGTATCTCTTCAGCAAGCCGACACTCAAACTGCTAAATGAAACACCGCTTATCTGTTGCTTTCCTTGATGTTATCTCCTATAAATTTAAAGATCAGATTTAAATCAGTTTTGCGACAATTGATCTAAGCAAACCAGACAGAGCAGAGCACATAGCTTTCAATAAAAGCAAATGTTTCTGTCCACTCATTGTGAAACTTGCTGGTCGATGCTCCTCTGAATGTTTTCTTTTTGCCATCATCACTCACGGTTGTTGCGGTTGTTGAAGGGAGACAGCTGGCGAGCCACATCATTTTTGTCAAAGAGCCACGTGTGGCTCGCGAGCCATAGGTTCCCGACCACTGCCTTAGACTGTAGGTAAATGTATCTTAAGAATAGCGCGCAGTCTTACCTACAGTGCACTATGATTGGACCAGCATGGGCCGGGTTGACAGTCTTGACTTTCTTGAGGAACTTAAGCATGCCGATAGGGGAGAGGGGTACGCCAAAATCGGGCCAGCTGGTGAAATGCAGCTGAGTGACCAACCTTGGAGGTCTGCAGCCATCAGTAGCGTGCTGAAAAATCAAAAAATGTAGAAATGGCACAGCAAGTACTTAGTTTAATGGCTTGGCTGATTCCAAGAAAATGTAAAATATTCTTCATTACTAAATTACAGGCCTGTTAGGAGAATTAGTGCCCTAGTATATCAGTACAGTATACAGAGCATTTGATTACTGATGCTGTATTCTTTCTAAAGGAAATGACCACTCACGTGCTGCACACAGAACTTCCTGATTGTGTAGTCCACCAACACTGTGACGTCTTCCATTGCCACCCTCACACAGCCGTAGATCCAGCAGCCCTGCTCAGGCCAATACTGATAGCACTTTTCCTGCATTTCACATGCAGACATCACAGATTTTAGTCAAATACTTGATCACTTTCTGCAACTATTTACATGTTAAATTCTTATTAACTGGTGTGATTCTGTGATGTCTTCTCTTACCTCTTTTCTCTCTCTTGTGTTGGTCAACATGACTATAGTGGTTGATTTCTGCTCCCAAACCATCCTCCAGAAATCTCCCACTGTCTCTGGTTTTGGGCCTGAAAATTAGAAAATAATATTAAAAATCAAAGGATACATGAATTAAACGTCATTTAAAGGATTAGTTCACTTCCAGAATAAAAATGTCCTGATAGTTTACTCACCCCCATGTCATCTAAGATGTCTTTCTTTCTTCAGTGAAAAGAAATAAAGGTTTTTGAGAAGAACATTTTCTCCATATAGTGGACCTCAATGTGCATTTCAGTGCAGCTTAAAAGGACTCTACACGATCTTAGCCAAGGAATAAGAGTCTTACCCAGCAAAACAATTGGTCATTTTCTTAAGAAATAAAAATAAAAATGCACAAAAATACTTTTTAACCACAAATGCTTATCTTGCACTAGCTTGACTTCACGCATTACGTAATCATGTTGGAAAAGTCATGTGCGATATAGGAAGAAGTACTGACCCAGTGTTTACAAAGTGAACGTGCAAAGAAAGTCAAATGCCCTTTACAAAACAAGCTCGGATCATGTAGAGCCCTTTGAAGCTGCACTGAAACTGCAATTTGGACCTTGAACCCACTTAAGTCCAATATATGGAGAAAAATCCTGCAATGTCTAATCTTTTTTACTTTTTTGACTTTATTCTGGAAGTGAATTAATCCTTTAGCATCCTTATTTTTTTTCTTATTACAAATGGGAAGATTGAAAATATTTGCACATACCTTGAGCTGCAATAAATTTGTTTTTTTCTCTGTAGCCCTATAGGAAAGATCAATGAATCATTCCTGAGGCTCAGAAAAGTACATTAGTGATATAAGGTATTGTAGGTATTATATATAAGCTATTAAAAGGCTTAATATTAACAATATTTTGCATATACTAGAGCATGGGAATTGATTCCTTTTTTTTTCAAAAGCATAGAGAAAGTACTTACATCTATATACGAGGCATTTATGTAATCAGAGCTCATATATCCATCTATGTGTGAAAGCAGCACTCTTGAGTGGTCATCTGAGAAGGAAATGAAGAGATGAAGTGTTTAAACTCTAGGGACTAGCTTCGTTCAAAATCACTATAACAAAACTAAATCTAAATGACACAAAACAATCTATTCCACAGTGCTTGGAAAGTTTGCAAGTGTTATGAAAGATTGAGGAACACTCACAGGGCAGAATATTGGGATATCTGTTCTTTTCTCTGTTCTCCTCTCTGCTTGCCTCTTCAAAGGTACCACAGCCAAAACCGCAAGGCAAAGACTGTGAAATAGATTCAGCAGAAGAAAGAAACAATACTGTATGTGAGTATAAGAAAACAAAATGGAGTGTGCATGTGGAGAATGATAAAGTTTGTGTGTCGAGGCTGTTACATTAAATTCCTCTCTGAACAGTTTGCCATCATCTGCCATGCGTAGGCGAAACTCTTCCTCCAGGGAGTCCAGAGGGATAGGGAAATAACGCTTTGATGGAGAGGGTGATCTGGGGAGAAGCACCACCGTTTGTTCTGACAGAGAAAGAAGTAGAAGAAAAACTTACAGCCTGAAAGAGAGACTTACTTTTCTTACTGCCACTGTTCTCTCAAGCAGATTCCAAGTTCTAAAAGCTTTGTTCTAAAAATACTGGCTTAATACAAATAAACAAAATGCCAACAAAATATCTGACAAATCCAAACTTACCTTGATCTTCCAAAAAGCCATTTGGCAGCTTTTTGTCAACCGAGGCGACAAGATCCTTCCTTTGCTCTCTAAACCTGAGAGATTTTGAAGTAAGACATTTACAGAGAGATAAAACAAAACAAAAAGTAAAAAATGACAAAGTGCACAATACACACCAGAATCTAAAGTTCTTTCTCATGGGAGATTGTTTGGTTCTCTGATTCCTCAGAGCAGATGAGAGAGAATGACTCGCTGACACACCATCACAACTGCTTTCCCATTTCACTACACATGCAGCTGCTGCTAGAGCAACTCGGCAGGGTCATAAACAGACACACTCACACACACACACACACACACACATACGCGCACATACATACTCTTAAAGGTGAAATGTGCTATTTTGTGTTAAAATAATTCTCTCTCAGCTAAAAAGGCGGCAACAACTATAACTAAGCCTTTTGTAGATAAGACTCCCTGAAAAAGTGTAAACACTGTGGCTCTTGGGCTCTATCTGTCAAAGCATTGCTCTGTTTGTTTATTCACAGCCAATGGTGTGACTTTGGAGCAAGGCTATTTGTTAGACTAACCAATGGTGGACAGGGGAAGTGTCAGGAAACCTTTTTGAAAGCCTGTGCTAGTTGGTCAGGCTACTTCTTAAAACACAGAGGCTACATTTTTGCAGTTTTTACAGTTGAGGTCAAAAGTTTACATACAGCTTGCAGAATCTGCAAAATATTTATTACTTTACCAAAATAAGAGGGATAATACAAAATTCATGTTATTTTTTATTTATTACTGACCTGAATAAGATATTTCATATTAAAGATGTTAGTTTTAATAGTTTTAAAAATGCATAAAAAAGACTCAAAAGTTTACATACACTTGATTCTTAATACTGTATTGTTACCTGAATGATCCACAGCTGTACAGTTAGATTGCCCACTGTTCTTCAGAAAAATCCCTCAGGTCCCACAAATTATTTGGTTTTCAGCATTTTTGTGTATTTGAACCCTTTCCAACAATGACTGTTCAAATACACAAAAAATGCTGCAAAACCACATAATTTGTGGGACCTGAAGGATTTTTCTAAAGAACAGTGAGCAGTTTTAACTGTTCAGGACAAATAAGGGACTCAAAAAAAAAAAAAAAAAACACAGCTGTGGATCATTCACAATACAAAGAATCAAGTGTATATAAACACTTTTGGATGGGGTCATTTTTATAAATTTTACTTTTATTTTCTCTTATGGACTATATCTAAATGTCTTTTATATGACATATCTTATTCTGGTCCATAATAAATAAAAAGTAACATGCATTTTTTATGATCCCTCTTATTTTGGTCAAATAATTAACAAATAATATAATATAAAATAATAATGTATTATAAATACATGTTGAGAATTTCACATAGGAAATGGTACAAGATAAAGACTAATATGTAGTGTACAGTTATGTTCTTGGTAAAAAAGTATGTAACTAAATATTTATTTTAAGACTGAAGGCAGGAATAGTAGGCTACTGTTCAAAAGTGTGGGGCTGGTAATATTCTTTTGGTTTGTTCGTTTTTGAAAGAAGTCCCTTCTTTTCACAAAGGCTGAATTTGATCAAAAATACAGAAAAAGAGTTTAAAATAAGTGTTTTTGATTTAAATATATTTTAGAATGTAATTCATTACTATGATGGTAAAGCTGAATATTCTGCAGCCATTAATCCAGTCTTCATTTACTTAACTTTTTATTCATGTTCTGCTTAATATTTTTGTGGTCTATATTACAGGATATGTTTGAAACTGCAATGCTAAGATCATTTGCACTTCATATACAGCTGTAGAAGAAAACTGGAGGGGAACGAGTATGTAACAGTACTTGGTTTTCCATCTAAAGTTGCAAATTTAAGTTGGAATATTGCATAAAACATTTGCGAATAAGCACAGTTTCCATCCAACGAATCAAAGAGAACAAAATCATCATCAGCGATAAATATCCTTAAGGAAAGTAGGAGAAGCCACTAAATATAATATTTTTTTTATACATAATAAATTACTCAGAGTGAGCAGACAAAACACAATAAATGCAGTCCTTACTTTTAGAGGTGGATGCCTGCTGTTTGGGGACGCAATTGTACATAAATACTTTAATAGCAGACTTTGCTCTGGCATTTTAGAAGGACCATAACAATAGATGCTGTGCAACAAAATCAGTCTGCTGGTTAGTCAGGTTATGCCATTTGCCACTTTTTGATACGTATGGAGGAATTTATTTGGCAAACGCGTTTCCAACTCCATTATTTGCATTAACTACCTCAAGTAAGCATAAAAACTTTTTTTTGCGAATTAAGGGATTTTCTTCCAAATTTTAGCGTTTCCATCACTCATTTCTTATGCAATACTTCAAAATGTGCAAAAAAAACAGGGTGATGGAAACTTAGCTGGTGAGGTGTATAAGTTTTAGGTACTTCAAACATGTTGTAGAGGAACCCTAGAGAAAGTCAATCTATAAGAGGTACGATGATCATTTAATTTAAAGTTGATGTTGTGATAATGATAGAAACATCATAACTTAGAAATCATTTGAATAGGCTGATTTACAGGGTTCCCACAGGTCATGGAATTACTGGAATATCATGGAATTTAAAAAAGTTTCAAAGTTTTCAAAGTCATGAAATATCAGGGATTTTTGTTTGTTGCTTTAAATTTTTGATTTCGTTTATGAAACTGTATTTTTATTTATTTATTTATTTATTTATTTTTATCGTGTTGTTTCATGTGTTTTGCCTATTGTTATGGTTAGGCAATTTTATTCCCTTCCTGCTCTTCAACTAGCAATCACTTAAGTCAAATGGAGTCACCAGGCCGTATCTGTTAACTAAGGCAAACATGCCAGGAAAATGTACATTTTAAGGTCTCAAAAGGCAAGGCCTCAAAAGGTCTCAAAGCTTCGTACAGGCCTAGCTGGTCTGAAAGGTTCAAAAAAGTAATGGAAGTACAGCAGTTGGCAACACTGTAAGCCAGTCTATAAAAGCCTAGAGCTGAGTCAAGCAAGGGCTGTTCACTCATATATATTTTATTGTATCTTTGCATATAATGTCTAATGTGTTATTTGTTTTGAATATAATGTTTTGGGGGTATGTGTGTTTTCTTACCTCAGAATGTAGGCGATGAGGAGAAGAAAGATGATGAGCAGGAGAGAGGTGACGAGCCCTGAGGCTAAAACATGTGAGCCCTGAGGTGCTGGAGACTCTGAAAGACAATGGAAGTGAGTGAAGTAAGATTTTCCACAGGCTTTTCAGCAGTCCTTGATGGAATCTGCAGGCTTTAATCAAAAAGGAAAATGCGTGGAATTCTGTGGAATGGATTTACACTACCAGTCAAAAGTTTTTGAACAGTAAGATTTTTTGTTTTTTTAACGAAAGCTCTCCTGCTCACCAAGCCTGCATTTATTTAATTTTAAACTTTCTATTCATCAAATAAACCTGAAAAAAATCTACTTTTTTTAACTGTTTTTAACATGATGATAATAATAATAAATGTTATTTGAGCAGCAAATCAGAATAATAGAATGATTTCTGAAGGATCATGTGACTGGAGTAATGCTAAATGATAATTCTGCTTTAAAATCACAGGAATAAATTACATTTTAAAATATATTCAAATAGAAAAGTTACAAAAAGTTATTTTAAATGTTTTTTTTTTTCTGTACTTTGGATCAAATAAATGCAGGCTTGGTGAGAAGATGAGACTTCTTAAAAAAAAAAAAAACGTAACCCTAACTAAAAAATCTTGACTGGTAGTGTAAACTGGATAAAATTGGATATAACTTCACTCAGTTTGGCAAATAAAAACATTTTAAACTTTTACAGTGTCTGAAATTGGAAAGTTTCACATTCTAAATCTATGGAAAATCATGTTCTGTGAGTACAATGTTACGTGTTGGCCTGTTTATAAATAATTTTAAATGAAAAATGAATATTTGAGATCATAAATACCTGTGGTCAGGTTTCCATGAGAGGAACTGTTTGAAATGAGAGCTACTGAAACTAGAAACAGGACCATCATGGCTACACACAAGAAGAGAAAACAACAAACAAACAACAATTTGAGTGTCCAGATAATAGATTGAATAACTGATAACTAAATCTGCATTTTCATTATGATTAAAAGTGTCTATTATTCAGAACTATTAAAAAATAGTTTTACTTTTTTTTTTTTTTTTTTTACTTTTTTTGAGTAAATTCTGCAAAACTATGACACACTCAAAAGTGCAAAAGCTTCACAAGAGATTAAATTAACCTACATTAAAACCATCTTTTTCTCATGCCATTCAGTAAGAATCTACCCTCTGCATGAGCAAATCTAAAATTAATTTCAATTAATGGTCCAGAGAGTTATGGCCTCTAGAGGTACACTACCATCTACCGCACACAACCAGCAGCAACTGAGAAAAGTAGGACAAGGCTTACTACCCCAGATATGATCACACTTTCATATCTAAAAAGGTTTTGTGTGCAAATGCATCTCAAAAATGTACATTACGGATCTACGACGGACAGTATATAATAAACTTAAGACTAAATACAGTTGGAATCAAAAGACAACATGATTTCTAAAAATGTTGAATGTATAAGAAGTATTTCAGCTTGTACTTTATTTTTAGAACAATAATCAAATTTGATTCACATCGCTCATGTGAAATTTATATAGAGGGTCAGCTGTTCAAGTGTATTTTCACTTATGCTCAAAAACATTAAATGCCTTCCCACATGAATAAAACATTTTATAAGACGTCCAGCATGTGAAAAATCACCCAACACAGAAAATCAGTCACATAACCTGTATATGATCTCCTGTAACATTTTTAGTGCCACAGCAGAGAGATTTCACATATTAATCCATTCAAAAGCTGGAGCAGAAAATCTACCTGCCACCAAATGTTCATGAACTAGAAAAGAAAACATGAAGGACTAAATCAGCTTTGCACACAAGCATACTCACAAATGTGAAATATGTCTCACTCCGAGCCAATTTCTCAGTCCATAGCGTTCAAGAAAGGAGACATTTATTATTATGACACTTTTTCAGAAGGTCTCCAGGAGTCATGATATCTGTGAAGGCACTTCTGTCCTTCAATAATACATGAGTGCAGGTTTTTTCATTGTCCTCTCCTGGTGGGCTATCCTTAGATAGCCACTGCCTGAGAAGAACAAAGAATAAGGATACATTAGGCAGGGGAATTGTCTTTTTTTACAACCTCATAAAATGTGTAGGACAGGCAGTGGCAGAGGGTTGTGGAGGAAGAGAGAAGCAAAAAAATCTACTTTTAAGCTCTACTTTAGCATTGTGCCAGTTGATTTGTCACCCAGAAGAGAAGATCTACCTCATCTAAAAAACTTCATTCTGTAGTCGGGGGCAGAAATTAACTTAGCTTTTCCATTAAGGAGCATTATTGATTTCCAGGGGCATTTTTACATTCGTGAGGACAATTTGTTTAATCACTTTATTATTATAATCACCATACTATGTTGTCTTTAAAGGATTAGTTCACTTTCAGAACAAAACATTCCAGATAATGTACTCGTCCCCTTGTCATCCAAGATGTTCATGTCTCTCTTTCTTCAGTCGTAAAGAAATTATGTTTTTTGAGGAAAACATTTCAGGATTTCCCTCCATATAATGGACTTCTATGGTGCCCCCAAGTTTGAACTTTCAAAATGCAGTTTAAATCCACCTTCAAAGTGCTCTAAACGATCCCAGCCAATGTAGAAAGGTCTTATCTTGCGAAACAATCAATTATTTTCGAAACAAATTGACAATTTTTATACTATTTTTAATCCTCAAATGCGCGTCTTGTCTCGTCTCGGCGATGTGCATGCATAGTCTGAGTGATCCGGGTCAATATTTTTTGTATGTTCACTTTGTAAACGGGTTGGTACTTCTGCAGTGTTGTAGGATGATTTTGAAGTTGGGGAAGAAAACAAGATGGGAGTTTATCGACATACCCTAACTGTCTTGACCTGGATCACACAGACTACACATGCGCATCGCAGAGACGAGACAACACAAGCATTTGAGGTTAAAAGGTGTATGAATTATCAATTTGTTTTCATATATAATCATTCGTTTCGCTAGATAAGACCCTTCTTCCTCAGCTGGGATCGTTTTGAAGCCTTTTGAAGCTGGATTTAAACTGCATTTTGGAAGTTCAAACTTGGGGGCACCATAGAAGTCCATTATATGGAAGGAAATCCTGAAATGCTTTCCTCAGAAAACATAATTTCTTTACGACTAAAGAAAAAAAGACATGAACATCTTGGATGACAAGGGGGTGAGTACATCATCTGTACATCTTTGTTCTGAAAGTGAACTAATCCTCTAATGTCAAATACCAAATTACTTCATCAATTTAAAATCAATATTTAAAACTGTTGTCAATAACAATAGAATGTTAAAATTGTATCTAAATTACACATTAATACGTTTTTGTTTCATGTCTACGGTTTGGGCACATGACATTCTGGCTTTGCAGACAAACATGTTGGTCCATGATGTTTGTCTAGTCTAGTGCAAGTTATGCAAAAACTCCTGTTTAATGGTGCAGGGGCATGTTTTGCCCCTTTGTCACCGAAGAAGTAATATATAATTTAATAGGAAAGGATATATTGACCTAATACGATTTTGCATACATCTTCCTAGTTTCCTAATTTCAAGTGTGATTTATGAGATCTGTTGTTTTTTTTAATCCAATTTTTCTTTGTCAAAGGCAAAAAGTTGATCATATTGATTTCAAATTTATAGTTTGAATATACATTGAACCTGCATATGGTTATGATGATTGCACATGGTTACCTAGCACAATTCTAACAGTTGTCCACATTTAAAAACTAAATGTTATGAAATAACTCCCAAAAAATGTTTAACCCCTTAGTGTTCCAACTTTCCACCCACGGGACGTTTTGCATTGAGTTAAGTTTGACAGGAATGCTAAGGGGTTAATTATAGAAAAATGGTGGTGTTTAAAGTTACAGATTTTTCATACTTTTGAACAAATTTACTTCAAAATGATGGGACCTATCTACTCACCATGTAGCTATGACACATAAATATTTCCTGATCATTAATGTAGGGGTGTAGTTAAAATCAGTTTTAGACAATGGACTAAAACACACAATGTTTCGGAAGTGATATGAAAATGCAGGACACATTTTTTTACATAAACGTTTTTGCCAAAAGTATTTGGACACCCCCTTCTAATTAACAAGTTTGACTACTTTAGTAATTTCCATGAGTATTAATCTTAATGTTTAAGCATATAATGATATTCTAGGGAATTGTGTCCTTCTAATTTTATGGCAAAAGTTTGGACAGGACCCTTTTTATACTAACATGACAATGCCTCTGTGTATGAGGCAAGGTTCATAGAGATATGTTTGATTCAGTCAGTGTGGAAGAACTTGACTGGTCTGCATAAAGTCCTAATTCCAGCTGAACACTTCTGATGTGACCTTGAGCCAAAAACTCATCACCAAACACCAATGACTTGTACATACAATATATGGACAAAAGTATTGGGACACCCCCTTCTTTAGAACAGAAAAAGACACTTCCAAAACAATTCAAAATTTAAAAATTGTATTTCCATCTCTGTTCCTTCAGTTTTGGAAGTGTCTAAAATGACTGTACCCATATGCACAAGTCATTGGTGTTTCACAAATTACAAAGAAAATATAAATAAATATTTATAAATAATTAATAAATCATTTTCATAAATTCTAATTTAGGGGTTGGGGTTCGGGACAGCCACCTCCTAATTGAAAGTCCCCAATAAATGATAATTTTATATATATTAAGCTTACTGATATTTTAAATATTATTGTGGGTTTCAATAGATAATAAAAGGATCTTAGTAAATGTCTAAGATTTGAAAACTTAAATTCTTTTTAAATGTGTTTTTTGGTTGTGAGGCAGCAGTTTGCACCAATTTTATAGTTTGCAGTTTGCCCATATATAGTTATACTTTTTTTTATTAATCTGAGATTAAGAAATAAAGGAATTTGGAAAAGTGCAAAAAACTCTGCCCATTATGGACAAGGAGGAGACACGAACTGCCCATAAAATTTTTAGCAACAACCCTGGTCATAATATACTGTGTAAAACTGGGTCAGTCACTTTTGGTCATCTCAGGGCTGTGACCAGATCACATAAGAGCAAATCAAATCAAGAACATTGTCAATCAAAACCAAGTGACGGGTACTCAGGCTCTAACAGCACTGAAAGCCACCGTTATTTTTACATGCACCATTATTGAGAATAATGACAGCATCTGGCCATATATTACATGCGCACATTAAATTATGGTGAATTTAGTATATATTGTTACAGTCAATCTTATCCATTAAGTCGACTTTTACTCATTTCTGGATGGCCATGAATTTTCATTGAACAAAAGCGAATGTAAAGTCACGTGGCAAATCTGATGAGAAGGTGAATAGAATATGTGCATATCATCAAACCTTTATTTAAGACATGCAACCATTCTTTATTTTTTATGGCCTTCCTGACTGTGGATTTCACTGCTCAGTCAACACAGTGGCTTTCTCAACTCTGGCAGTCTAGAAGCTGTTGTTAATGTATGAGTCAATGGCCTTCATGACAAATTCTCATGAAAAAATCATGCGGACAACACCAAATGAAAGACGAAACAACATACTGACACACTACAAGGAACAAGCAGCATCTCAAGCAAAACCTGATCTGACTGTCAATACATGCTGCGACCTTGAGAAATGCATGGTGCTACGCTCTGCAGATCTTTCATATGGAAATTGAATGCATATTGTTGGTGCTTAATAGTTTGAATAAAGAAGAGAAAATGCCTGTAACATGAATATAATACAGCCCGTGCTTTCCTTTGTTAGCATTATATGTACATTTTACATCTCATCATACAAGACATACATTTTCCCACTCATTTGCAAAGAAAAACAGAACACTTTTCTGTCTCTACAAGAGGCAAAAAGCTCCTCATCATCCACTAACCATAACCTTTGAGTACAAAACAGGAAGAGATTTTAGCTTTCAAATCCAATAGACTTCCTGTGTTAATGGGGGGCTTTAGATCTATAGCCAGGATGTTGCCTCCCGTTACTCCCTTTAACTGATTGTTGCTTATAGTCCGTTAAGACTTTCTGCTTTTCAAGACAATCCAAAATAACATCCTATTCAAAATCAAATAGTGTTCAAGTTTTTCAGAACCTCTCAGTGTGTAATTTTTGTGCCATTAACGCATTCAGAGTACATCCGAAATCTATGTGTTTGTTTTCAGTTATGATATTAATTCATAAATTATGTAGATCTTAACAGTTGTACAAACAGTGTAATGACATTAGTGTAGGTCCAAGTAACCATGCAGTCTTTTCAAACACAGGAAACAGATTGGACGGAGGTGGTAGCTGCGCACTGAGAGATGCTGACCAGCACACAGAAGGCTGACTCTGCACTACAACTGACCTCTGTGCAAGAATGTGACTAGCAGTGTTTATTTACAAGCCCGAGAGAGATGCATTTAATGCAGAACAAATGCAAATGCTGATGTATATGAAAAGCCTCTTCCATAATCTATGAGAGCTTCTATTCATTTCTTATGTGCATTACCAGGCTTATAGTCTATAAATTATCTATCTAAAATTCACTTAACCTTCACAAATGTGGTTTACCGCATCAGTAAAGGATAAGTTCTAAACCCATATAGACCGAAAATCCATAATCAAGGCAGAATCTCTAGAAGCAAAATGATTTGTAACAACTTCACATTACTTGTGTGCAGTCGAATGTCCTATAATTACATTAAATCGATGAGAGACCTGAAACATAATCACTTTAGTGCAAAAGGTCACAGGCATTTGTTTCTTGTGAAATATCTACTACCTGAGTTCACATTATGAATTAGATTCCAGTAAGGAATTCTTTTAAATCTGGCATTTCATTTATACTGACCTCTTGGCCTTGTCAGCTACGAGGGTCTTAAAACCGAAGTGTTTACCAACATCTTAAGCTTTCAGATTAGAGTGCTGCGCACAAGTAATTATGAAATTAATCTCCATTTAAGCGCATACCGCTTTAAATCCTACCGGCTGTGCTCTCTCTCTCTCTCTCTCTCTCTCTCTCTCTCTCTCTCTAAAGAAACAAGGTCACATCACACCATTGTTATACATATTACATAAACTTCAGGAAAATGCATTTGTGAAATATGCTAATATTATTATTCATCACAATAATAGGATTCAAATACACAGTATGCTTTCTCTGCATTGCTTTTGCATCTTAAAACAGCTTTGCTTTAATCTCTGAGAAATAAAAAGGCTAAAATCTGGAAAATATTCAAATGCAAGCGAAGGATGAAAAGATTTGTGACTTAAGATGTTTGTAAAAATGGTTATCAATGCATAATCCAGACTTTAGAAAACTATTATTATAGCGGATGTGTGGTTTTATATAGCCTGTAGATCACAGTGGCTCTCAGCTGGTGGGCAGTGACCCAAAAATGGATCGCAGGTCTATTTTGATAGAATAAAATGAAAATTTTAAAAGGGAAGAGGGAGGAATGTTGTTGATATCAAAGGCTATTCTATTAAAACACATTTGAAATACTGAGAAAACTATTAAAACTATTTAAATATTGAGACATTTGTACATGTTCCTGTTCAGTCTGGACATATAGTACAGTATCCACCTTTTTCTGAACGTGGAAGTCTCGCCCGACTGGAACAGTGCTTTACATTTCTGGTCACAGGTGCTTATAGTCAAATTAACATATTTTCAGAGTTGATAATATAATGTTAAACCTGTGCACATTTTTATATTTAGTTATATTGAAAAAGTTTCAATTCAGCCTATCTTTTTAACATGGATTTCTATGGAGACCAGCACACAAAAGCACCCAAATGGAAGTTAGAGTCATTCATCGGTTACTCAGGAAAAAGGTCTAAAAGTCTAGTTGTATAGAACTATTTCTACTTGACCTTAGCCTTAATAATTACTTTTGATTGTGTATCTTAATGGAATCTGGTTGATTCTGTCATATTAAATTAGATTTTTGAATCTGTTAATGTATATGTTTCTACATTTAAACCTATTTTACAGTGGCTCTAAAGTATTTGTGGCAAGAATGGAATTGAATATACAAATGGCATCACTCTCTGCCTCACCCTTAGGGCAAAATCTATCAGCCTCTTTTTCCAAACGTCACATCCACACAAACAGACACATGAGAACTGCCTTATGCAACTTTTTATGTTCCATTAATATATGCATAAAGAAATAGCTCAAGTGACGAAAAGGTCAATCAGCTGTTTTCATCTATATGTCATTAGTGTAAACACAGGATGTTGATTCAATAATGTAATAACACTATTCTGCCTTCCTATTTAACCCTTAGAAGGGCTGGAAACATAAAATAAATAGATTTTAAAATATATATAGAATTAGTTTACTGATATTTTCCAGCATAATAGGACTCATATGTTGTTCTTTAAAGTATTGTTTTTATTTTACACTTTAAAGTATGAAAATACCGTGTAATGATATTAACTTTCTGCCATGTTACTTTCAGCTCAATATTGTAAATATACACATTTTACTGTATATTTTAACTGGAGCAAGTATTTGCAGAGACCCCCCTTTAATGCAATTCTTAACGTATGTATCCCCTAGTATACAGAAACAATTTAAGGGTTAATATCTGTGTGCGAGCTGCCTAGACAACATTTTTGAGCACTATAAGCGTGTGCAACATTTTTGGACATCATAGGTGCGGTACGAGACAGCTGAAAAAATACTGCTGCACGCAAAATGCTGTCTAGACAGGTAGCTCACTAGATTTTGAAACACAGCCCACTGACTCGTTTTCTTTACGAACAAATCTAGCAATTATTAAATTCAGAGTATGCAGAGTAAACGCAGACAAAAACGCAAAACGTGTTGATGAAACCTCATGTTTACACGTTAATTCGCGTAAACGGCGAAATGGGCGACGCTGAGAGAATGAATTATTTCGAACTCATCATCATCGCGAACGTGAGGCCGTTATAAAAACATATTTTCTTTTACCGGAGAAAATGTACGCAAATGATAAACGGAGTCTATTTTGCAAAGTAATAATTGCAGTATTACCAAAGTGATGTCCCGGTCCATGTAAAGTATCGATAAAATCCAGTGCTCAGGCGGTTGTTGAGGATGCTGTGCAGATAGTGTCAGTGGTCCCTCCTCTACAAGCGCCGGTGCCGTGTGATGATGATCATGATGATGCGCCGTCGGTGCGTCACTCTCTGTTATGGTGAAAAAATTTTTAGCCAGTCAGGTATCATATCTATGTGTACTTTGGAGATGGAAGATTGCAAATAACGTGATTATTTTAGATGCTGGTCAGACACCAAATATTTAGTTACTAACAATAAAAACCTATAAATGCTTTTTAGATTTGTAAAAATGCTAATTTTAAGATGTAAAATGTAAGCTATGTACAAATCAGAAGAACAATCTCTTTGAGGAAAGACAATAGGCTTATAATAACTATATTGTATGCAGTTGGAGATACCTCTAGCGTCCAGCTGCAGAACTGCAATTCAATGCCAGCAGTCTCAGACAGGAAATTAGGGATGAGATTATATACACAACGAGTCAAAAGTTTTTTAATGTTCTTTTTTTTTTTTTAAGAAGTCCCTTTTTGCTCACCAAGCCTGCATTTATTTGATAAAAATATTGTGAAATATTTTTACTATTTATAAATATATGTTTTCTACTTGAATATATTTTAAAATGTAATTTATTCCTGTGATCAAAGTTAAATTTTCAGCATCATTACTCCGGTCATCAGTGTCACATGAGCCTTTAGAAATCATTCTAATATGCTGTTTTGCTGTTCAAGAAACAATATTCAATATCAATGTCAATATTTTAAACAGCTGAGTAAATTTTGTCAGGATTCTTTAAAGAATAAAAAGATCTAAAGATCAGCATTTATCTGAAATAAAAAGCTTTTGTAACAAAAAGCTTAAGAGTCAGTATATTTTTTTTATACCAAGAATGCTTTGAATTGATCAAAAGTGATGATAAAGACATTTATAATGTTACAAAAGATTTCTGTGTCCGATAAAAGCTGTCACATCACAATAATAATAAATGTTTTTTGAACAGCAAATCAGAATACTGGAATGATTTCTGAAGGTTCATGTGACTGGAGTAATGATGCTAAAAAGAATTGATGAAACCACAGGAATAAATTACATTTTTAAATAAATTCAAACAGAAAACAGTTATTTTAAATAGTAAAAATATTTCAAAATTTTACTGCTTTGCTGTACTTTAAAATATTAAAAATCTTACTGTTCAAAAACTTTTGACTGGTAGTGCAATAGTATTTGTAGTTAGTTCTGCTTAACTGCATCACCACATTATACAAGAGTGTCAGGCCAGCAATCTCATACTCTTTAGCTAACCAAAACCAACCTATATCTCAGCCAACTATTTATTTATTTTTTTATTTGATTTTATTTTAGCTGACCACACACAGTCAAACAGATGCCTTTTGCTTTTTGTTTCTTCAGAAGTGCTGAATGTAAGCCAGATTTGTCCCAGACTCTGCTATCTGTAAGGGAGACAGGAATAATAGATGAAATTGTTAAATGGATGTGAATATGAGTGCATGGTATTATCCAGTGTCAATGGAATCAATAATTTCATCAATAATAATATCGATAAACATTTCCATACATTTTATTAGGCACACAGTAACAACCTTATGCTCTAGTAGATGATTGTGCTGTGACTATAGGCCTACTGATTGGAAAAAAACATTGATCCTATCCTCCAGTTATGTTTGTGACAAGCAGACAAAGTCGTCTCCTGTGTATTAACATAATGCTGATCTACAGTCCATCCAACAAAATTTTTGCTGGAGAAACATTTGGGGAAACTAGTCAGACCCTAACTGTTATGATTAAATACATGGTCTGTGAATGTTAGCCTACAGTTTGAGACTCGTCTTTTTTATGGCCTATTAAATTTGAGTACATATCAGAGATAATGAAACACAGACTGACCTTTGCCCTTTACATGGTGGTTCTTTGACAAGTGTTCATACACTGATGATATCATTATTTTATTAGCAGTGCTTATTTCCATCTCACAGAAATGAGAATTGTATGTTGTTTTTTAAAAACTTCGTTTGAATATTTTTGAAGAGAATATTTTTGGTAAATAAAGGACGGATATTTAAAGTAGGACAACATGAGGGTCATTCTATAATTGTGGGTGCATCTCATGTAAAAAAATTATGTTCATATTACATAAAACCCTGGTATTCAGCTGTCCGATTTTATAACGTTGCTCATTCTACTCTGCATTTAAGCATGAAAATTACCTCAAATATAAATTATTTCATAGTTTTGTCTTTAGTTAGATTAGGTTATCAAGACATTTGGGTGTGCCCTTCAAAAACAATAAGTGTTTATTTTGATAACTTGTTTTATTTGTGTCCGAAAAAAACATTCTCAACTAAGTTACCCACTTAGTTACCCACTCTCTCTTTCCCCTAATATTATTTAAATTAGCAAACCTGTGTCAAGAGTAGATTAATTCAATGTCAACAGTGTTACCCAAGTATTACTGCTGCAAATTTTAACAAGACAATTTAACTAGAAAGTTTTGTTTATGAAAATATATTTTTAAACACATACCATGTGCTCAGTATTTCTAGGCTTCCATGTTGAGTTATAGGCCCAAAATCCTAAACATGTCAACTAAGTTACTGTCAATTATGTACCCAGTAAAGGTAACGTGGTAGACAGTAGCAAACATAGATGGTATTTTATGCACATATTCCTACAGATCACCTTTATTTATATAGCACTTTATACAATATAGATAGTTTCAAAGCAGCTATGTAAGGTCATGTTTAGGATAATGGAAAACTTTTTTCTTCACACTGTCAAATGTTAAATGTACCCCTAATTATAGAATGACCCATGAAATGATTCATGTAGGCTAAATAAAAGAGTAGAGTTCACTTTCTTAAACCTCTTTAAATGACAAGCAGACATTATTATTGTTAAACACAAACACAACAAATCCAACTTTTTTGTGAAGAAATCTACATTTCTTCCCAAATAAATTTTTTTTTATCACGAAAGAAGAGGAAATTAAGCGACGTGAGTTCACCTCCGTTGCTGTAGGTGTCGCTGGCGTTACATTTCTGTTTCAACCCAAAACAGAGCGAACGAAAACACGAGCCTGTCAACAAGAGCTATTTGGTAAAGCAGCAGAAATGTCAACAGATCACCGTCATATAAACTATAAAAACGTTTACGGTTCAGAATCAATGTGAACTTTTCCTTGTGGTAAGTTTTGTTGAAACTGAAAAGCTCAGGTAGTTTAACGTTGCTACGTAGAGTTCGCTAACTAGAAAACATACACATATTGTACAGCAAATTGTATACGACTGTGTTTTTGTTATTAGCTTTTGTTATTCAAACTAGTGCATCGGCCACAAATAAGACAGTTGGACGTGTACTGTCTTGCATTGACGTGTTTAACACAAGGAGGTCTTTGTAATGATGGAAAATAGGAGAAGATGCACTCTTGTGTTGTGTGTTTGAGGCGTGGTTAATGTTATTAATATTTGCTTGTGGGATGTTTGGATGCGATTCATACTTTAATTGTCAATGCGGAGTGGAGGTGTTGTGTTAGAAAGATCAATGACTAGCTGTTTTTTACTGTCCACGTGATGAAGTTATGCAACAAAATAAAAGCACTATAATAGCTTATGATCAGAAATATGAACTTTTATAATCTTGTACTTGGAAATAGACTTTTGAAATTGTCTTTTTTTTTTTTTTTTTTAGATTTCATCTTCAGTGGGAACACAGATCCATAGGGTGACCATGGCCACCCATCCAGCACCGCTGCCCTTGAGGGAGTTCTGTCCCCTCTACTACCTTCTCAACGCCATTCCTGCTAAAATCCAGAAAGGATTCCGTTCGGTCCTCGTCTATTTGACAGCACTTGACAGCAACAATGATTATATAGCCATTGGCAGCAGCATCGGCATGCTGTACCTTTACTGCAGGAGAGTAAGCCAAATGAACAAATACAATTTAGAGGTTAGTCCGCTTAGTGCTTCCTTGCTCTTCTGTAGCACTCACTGTTTAGCTCATCTGGTTAGGTAGTGTTTTATACAATATGTCTTTTATAATCTGTTGTAATAGGGCAAATGTGAGGCTATTACGGCAGTAAAATTGCTGAGCTGTTTCGATGATCTTGTGGCTGTTGGGACAGCATCAGGCCGAGTTGCATTCTTTCAGCTTGTGTCACCATTGCCTGGTAGAAATAAACAGGTACAATTTCATCTTTTATGACAGTTTTCAAGTAGCAAAGATTTCATTAAATAAGTGGTTAGGTTTATGTATTTTTATATGATAATTCATACTATAATGGAATAACAACGATTGACTATTTAATATAACATTTTCACTTTCTATTTATGTAATTAGAAGATAAAAACAAAGCTTATATATGCTTGTATATACGCAGTTGTTAAAAGTTTACATACGCCTTGCAGAATCTGCAAAATGTTAATTATTTTACCAAAATAAGAGGGATAATACAAAATGCATGTTATTTTTTATTTAGTACTGACCTCATATAAGATATTTTGCATAAAAGATGTTTACATATAGTTCACAAGAGAAAATAATAGTTGAATTTATAAAAATGACCCTGTTCAAAAAGTCTACATACACTTGATTCTTAATACTGTGTTGTTACCTGAACGATCCACAGCTTTTTTTTTTTGTTTAATGATAGTTGTTCGTGAGTCCTTTGTTTGTCCTGAACAGTTAAACTGCCCGCTGTTCTTCAGAAAAGTCCTTCAGGTCCCACAGATTCTTTGGTTTTTCAGCATTTTTGTGTATTTGAACCCTTCCCAAATCCCAACAATGACTGTGTGGTTTTGAGATCCATCTTTTCACACTGAGGACAACTAAGGGACTTATATGCTACTATTACAGAAGAATCAAATGCTCACTGATGCTTCAGAAGGAAGAACATAATGAGGATGTCTACATCTTTCTTATTTTGACTAATCATATTTGTTTAATTTAGTACTGACCTTCAGTAGCTACAGCAGAAGATACTTACAAGTGTATGTAAACTTTTGAACCGGGTAATTTTTATAAATTCTAGTCTAAAAACGTATTTTCTCTTGTGGACTATATGTAAACGTCTTTTATGTGAAATATCTCGTTTAGGTCAGTACTAAATAAAAAATAACATGCATTTTGTATGATCCTGTGTATATATATATATATATATATAATAACATTATTTAAGGTTTATCTATGGCCAAAGTAGACGTTTTTGTCCCTACAAGGAAAAAGCATAAATACTTATCTAACTGATAATCTGACTATTGATGAATGAATCTTAGTAGTAAATGGTCACATTTTTTGTCGTCATGTTTCAGCTTAGAAGGTTTGATGTTGTGGGCTTGCACAAAAGCACAATTACTGCATTAGCATGGAGTGCTAATGGCATGAAGCTCTTCTCTGGTGATGATAAAGGGAGGGTGGTCTACTCTGCTGTGGACTTGGATCAAGTAAGACTATTAAAAGCAGCCGATTTAGTCTGAGAATCTGTCTTTCTGTCTGTCTGACATCTGATTTTGTTTTACTGTCTAATGGCTAAATGTGTGTGTGTGCATTGGTCTTTTAGGGAGTGTGTAATCCAGTGGTCCTCTTTGAGGAGCCTTCAGCAATAGTTCAGTTGGAATATAGTCAGAAAGTACTTTTGGTTTCATCCCATCAGCGCTCAATGCTTTTTTACACGCAAGAGCAGTCGCATCACCAGTTGGGCTCTAAACCACGTAAAAGGTACAAAACCCCCAATCCATTTTTACCTAAAAATAGTCTATCATTGTCAGGGTTGCAGTGCTGTCTGAGTTTATGCTGAATTCTTGATATCTATCTTTCTTTTTACAGCAATGGCAAGTTTGGTGCCTGCTTCCAACCAGCTCTGTGCAAGCAGAGTGATTTGGTGATTTACGCAGCCAGGCCTGGGTTGCGTCTGTGGAGGACAGATGTGCGGGGACGTGTCGGGGAGACCCATGTCCTAAAGCCACTTTTTAATCAGGATATACCTCAGTTTGAGCTGTTCCCTCGTTCAGGCCCGAACGGTGGCTACAGACCTTCAGAAAGACAGTTGGGAATAGTCAGCTGCTTCCTGAAGGAGGGCTGGGTCCTCAGCTGGAACGAATATAGTGTTTATGTTGTGGACTGTACCAATCAAGTATGAATGCACACTTTAAATCTAAATTATATCCATAATTGAAATGTTGCCAATGCAAACTTAATTTTCTCACTTTTTTCATTTGCTCATTAAGGTCATCATTGGAGGATTGGAAAGCAGTGGAGATATAGTGTCTGTGTCATGCACTGAGAATGAAATCTTCATTCTGAAAGGAGATCGGGACATTTTGCGGATCTCAAATTGCCCTGAGGGATTGGTTTCCAACCGTGAGTTGCAGTACTGATGCCGTAATGGCAGTTTTAGCCATGCACTCTGCTCCATCAGCAGTACTCGGATATTAGGGGATAGGAAAAAGCCTATTTTGCCCTTGGCAGTTGCAAAAATGGCAGTGTTTTTACTTAGTCATCCTTTATGGGTCATTTGGTACGATTCGTAGCTTTATGAGTTATAGTTCCCTCTCTCTCTCGCAACCTAAAGATTCCCAGTCATTTTTTTAACGAGGCTGCATTTATTTGACCAAAAAACTGTAAGATTTTAAAATATAATTACAATTAATTTTTTTATTATTTACTGCACATATATATTTTAAAATGTGATCACTTTTTATTAATTTAAAAGGCTAATTAACCCAAAAATGAAAATTCTGTCACCATTTACTCACTCTAAAGTTGTTTCTGTATGATTTCTTTCATCTGCTGAACACAAAAGAAGATATTTTGAAGTATGGGGGAAACCAAATAGTTGCTGGTCCCCATTGACTTTTTATGGTATAAATTATCCCTTTAATGTATCCTTGCTGAATAAAAGTATTTCAAAAAAAATGTATTGACCCTAAACTTAGCTGCAACCTCTGGAAACCTGTTTCTGCCACTGAATAAAAAATAATGACTCGCAATTGTGAGTTATAAAGCCAGAATTGGACAAATAAAGTCAGAATTGTGAGAAATACAGGTCCTTCTCAAAAAATTAGCATATTGTGATAAAGTTCATTATTTTCTGTAATGTACTGATAAACATTAGACTTTCATATATTTTAGATTCATTACACACAACTGAAGTAGTTCAAGCCTTTTTTTTGTTTTAATATTGATGATTTTGGCATACAGCTCATGAAAACCCAAAATTCCTATCTCAAAAAAATAGCATATCATGAAAAGGTTCTCTAAACGAGCTGTTAACCTAATCATCTGAATCAACTAATTAACTCTAAATACCTGCAAAAGATTCATGAGGCTTTTAAAAACTCCCAGCCTGGTTCATTACTCAAAACCGCAATCATGGGTAAGACTGCCGACCTGACTGCTGTCCAGAAGGCCATCATTGACACCCTCAAGCAAGAGGGTAAGACACAGAAAGAAATTTCTGAACGAATAGGCTGTTCCCAGAGTGCTGTATCAAGGCACCTCAGTGGGAAGTCTGTGGGAAGGAAAAAGTGTGGCAGAAAACGCTGCACAACGAGAGGGGGACCTGCGGAAGCAGTGGACTGAGTCTGGAGTAGAAACATCCAGAGCCACCGTGTACAGGCGTGTGCAGGAAATGGGCTACAGGTGCCGCATTCCCCAGGTCAAGCCACTTTTGAACCAGAAACAGCGGCAGAAGCGCCTGACCTGGGCTACAGAGAAGCAGCACTGGACTGTTGCTCAGTGGTCCAAAGTACTTTTTTCGGATGAAAGCAAATTGTGCATGTCATTCGGAAATCAAGGTGCCAGAGTCTGGAGGAAGACTGGGGAGAGGGAAATGCCAAAATGCCTGAAGTCCAGTGTCAAGTACCCACAGTCAGTGATGGTCTGGGGTGCCATGTCAGCTGCTGGTGTTGGTCCACTGTGTTTTATCAAGGGCAGGGTCAATGCAGCTAGCTATCAGGAGATTTTGGAGCACTTCATGCTTCTATCTGCTGAAAAGCTTTATGGAGATGAAGATTTCATTTTTCAGCACGACCTGGCACCTGCTCACAGTGCCAAAACCACTGGTAAATGGTTTACTGACCATGGTATTACTGTGCTCAATTGGCCTGCCAACTCTCCTGACCTGAACCCCATAGAGAATCTGTGGGATATTGTGAAGAGAAAGTTGAGAGACGCAAGACCCAACACTCTGGATGAGCTTAAGGCCGCTATCGAAGCATCCTGGGCCTCCATAACACCTCAGCAGTGCCACAGGCTGATTGCCTCCATGCCACGCCGCATTGAAGCAGTCATTTCTGCAAAAGGATTCCCGACCAAGTATTGAGTGCATAACTGAACGTAATTATTTGAAGGTTGACTTTTTTTGTATTAAAAACACTTTTCTTTTATTGGTCGGATGAAATATGCTAATTTTTTGAGATAGGAATTTTGGGTTTTCATGAGCTGTATGCCAAAATCATCAATATTAAAACAATAAAAAGTCTTGAACTACTTCAGTTGTGTGTAATGAATCTAAAATATATGAAAGTCTAATGTTTATCAGTACATTACAGAAAATAATGAACTTTATCACAATATGCTAATTTTTTGAGAAGGACCTGTACACTTGCAATTCTGAGAAAAAAGTCAAAATTGCCACAAAACCCGTAGTTCTTAGAAATAAAGTCACAATTTGGAGAAATAAAGTCAGAATTATGGGATATAAACTTGCAATTCTGACTTTTTTTCTCAGAATTACATGATATAAAGTAGCAATTGCAAGAAAAAACTCTAAATTGCAAGATTTAAAATTGCAATTCTGAGAAAAGTCAGAATTGCGACCAAAAACTCACAGTTCTGAGAAATAGTCACAATTTGAAGAAATAAAGTCAGAATTATGGGATATAAACACGCAATTCTGACTTTTTATAAAGTCACAATTGTGAGGATAAAAAACGTACAATTGTAAGATTTAAACTTGCAAATCTGAGAAAGAAGTTAGAATTATGGGATATAAACTTTTATCTCGCAATAGTGCCACAATTCTGAATTCAGAACACAGTTGTGTGTTATTAAGTCGGAATTGTGAGATATAAACTTGCAATTCTGAGAAAAGTATTTTTTTTTTCTCCTCAGAATTGAACTTTATAACTATATATATATATATATATATAATATATATATATATATATATAGAAAGGGATATATATATATATATATATATATATATAGAAAGAGAGATAGATAGATAGATATTTATTTCATTATTTTTTTTTTTTTCATTTCAAAGAATTGCAAGTTTAAATTTCACAATTCTGAGAAAAAAATCTTGCAATTGGCGGAAACAGGCTTCCATATTATGCAGTAGCTCCAAAAATGTCACACTCAAAATTATCATAAGCTTTCCTATGAAAATATTTTAATATATTTGACAAGTGTCAACAAACTTTTTTTTAAAATATTATTTTAATAAAACCATTTTTTAAGTATTGCTTGAGTGTCCACACTCCTTTTGGGGCCATTGTGTCTTACATATGTATCTTCCTTATGCTTTTTTTCCCCTCAGTATTAGACCACTCCTACCGATTTACATCTCCTCTTTCCACACCCACTATATTGTTGCCTCCTAATGGCGCAGTGGAAACTGCTCAGCCAATCAGGACCATGCCCATTATTACAGAGCAGGAGACTCAAGCCAGTCCTACTTCAGAGGAGGCACATGATGAGGTTGAGGAGTCAGAGGAGGTGCAGGAAGAGGAGCAGCATCCAGAGGAATTCAGTCATGTGGTAGAGGCTCTGGAGGTGGCAGAGGACTTGGAACAGCAACGGGCCAGTTTAGGTACAATGGAGTCCCGCAGCCGCAGCAGCTCAATTACCTCATGGGATAGTGCACAGGGCATGTTTACCGCAACGGAAGCCTCCACTTCAGAGCTCTCCTCCAGCCGATACAGCACCATTGCCCAAGAAGACTTCCAACAGGAGCTGGTGGTGAAGGCCATCAAGCTGAAGAAGAAAGGCAAGAGGAGACGGCAGGGTAAGAGGTTCAGTATCACATGATGTGGTGTGTAAATTTAATTATATCCCATTCACTGATGTTCTCCATACTTTGTTGTAGAGAGTGGGAATCGTGTCAACGAACGCAGCAGCTGGTCAGAGAGTGTCTTCAGCCAGGATGGTGCAGGCAGTGATGTTCTAAACACACCCATGAGTGAACCTCCTTCTGACCACACAAGCCTCCTGTGCAGCAGCCTCGACCTGCACAGTGCCGGCTCACCCGACCAGGACAGTTCCGTCTGTGGAGAATCCCACAATTCCGATGCTTTTCCCATTCAGAGCCCATCGGATCCCTTACAAAGCGAAGAGCCTAGTCAGGATCTTGTTAACCAAACAGCAGACACCCTACCGCCTTGCCCTACGTCACTGTCACTACAAGATATGGAGTGTCAGGTGTACAGTGAAAACGTGTTTGCAGAAAACGAGCAGATTGCAGCTACGCCTGATGTGGACATGCTACTGGAATGTACCTTCTCATACATGCAGGCAACTGACGAGCAGGACATCATGAAGGAGTATGCAAAGGAGAACAAAGACCCCCTGAAGGATTCAGAGGAACATTTTAAAGAGAGTTTACATGGAGACTTTAATTTGGATCTATCTTATGATCCCATTAGGCCACTGGGCTACTCCCCAGAACCTGAGCCAACGCCATCTAGTGATGAGGAGGACATCTATGCACATGGAGTGCCATCCAGTGCTAGTTTGGGGGACGGACTAAACGCCCTGAGCCTACAGAGCTCATCTGCTAAGCAGAAAGAAGACGAAGAGACGCAGCTCCTCAAAGCTGACCAGGTCAGAGATCTGCATCATATCAGGATAAAGTCACTTGTATAATTTATATTATTGTGTAATATACACCACCTTTCAGAATTTGGGGGGTTGGTAAGGTTTTTTGTATGTTTTTCTGTTTGAAAGAAGTCTCCTATGCTCAGCAAGGGTGCATTTAAAAATAATCAAAAATACCACAAAAACAGTAATATTTTGAAATATTCTTGCAATTTAACAGTTTTCTATTTTAACATTTTATACAAAGGTAATTTATTCATTTTGATGTCAAAGCTGATTTTTCAGCAGCCATTACTCCAGTCTTCAGTGTCACTTGATCCATCAGAAATCATTCTAATATGTCGGCGCATAGTAGCCTCGTGGTTAGTGCGTTGACAAATAGCACGACTGCGCTTGCGGTGACCCGAGTTCGATTCCCGTCTCAAGGTCCTTTGCCGATACCACTTCCCTCTCTCCTGCCAGTGCTTTGCTGTCGTCTCTCTGCTGACCTATCTCAATAAAAAGGCATAAAAAGTCCAAAAAAAGAGTTTAAAAAAGTAGTCATTCTAATATTCAGATTTTAAAAATGATAATCATTCTAATATTCAGATTTTTAAAACGGTAATCATTCTAATATACAGATTTTTCTTGTTATTAGCAATGTTGAAAACAGATTTGCTAGTATTTTAGTGGAAACGTTGATACACTTTCTTCAGGATTCTTTGATGAATAGAAGTTCAAAAATAGCGTTTATTTGAAACTATTTGATATTTTTACCAAAATATGAGGGATTATACAAAATGCATGTTATTTTGTATAGGATATATAAGACGTTTACATATAGTACACAAGAGAAAATAATAGTTGAATTTATAAACATGACCTCGTTCAAAAGTTTACATACACTTAATTCTTAGTACTTTTGTTATGCGAATGATCCACATGTGAATGTTTTTTTGTTTAGTGATAGTGGTCTATTAGCCCCTTGTTAGTCCTGAACAGTTAAACTGCCCGCTGTTCTTCAGAAAAATTCTTCAGATCTCACAAATTCTTTTTTTTTTTTTTGGCATTTTGTGTATTTGAACCCTTTTCAGCAATGACTGTATGATTCTGAGATCCATCTTTTCACACTGAGGATAACTGAGGAATGCAACTATTACATAAGGTACAAACGCTTACTGATGATCCAGAAGAAAAAATGATGCGTTAAGAGCCAGAGATGTAAACTTTTGAATGAGAATGAAGATTTGTAGATTTTTCTTATTTTGCCTAAATATCTTTTTTTTTTTCATTTAGTACTACCCATAAGAAGCTACAGAAGATACTTATATGTTACCCAGAAGACAAAATAAGTTAAATTTACCCTGATCTTTAAATTCACCGAATTTTTCACCCCCGACTTAATGCGTCGTTTTTCCTTTTAAAGCATCAGTGAGCATTTGAACCTTCTGTAATAGTTGCATGGATCGCAAAATCTTATAGTCATTGTTACAAAGAGTTCAAATACACAAAAATGCAGAAAAAAAAATCTGTGGGACCTGATAGGTTTTTTTGAAGAACCGCGAGCAGTTTAACTGTTCAGGACAAACAAGGGACTCCTGAACAACTATCACTAAACAAAATGGATAAAAAAATGTATCATTCAGGTAACAACACAGTATTAAGAATTAGGCATATGTAAACTTTTGAATGAGGTCATTTCAACAATTGTTTTCTCTTGTGGACTATTTGTAAATACCTCTTTGGGAAATAATCAGGTCGGTTCTAAATAAAAAATAACATGCATTTTGTATGGTCCCTTTTATTTTGGTAAAATAATTAACATTTTACAGATTCTGCAAGGTGTATGTAAACTTTTGACCTCAACTGTAAATGTCTTTACTGTCACTCTTGATCCATTTAAAAACCAAACCATTGAACAGCAATATAATACTCTTTGTGAGAATCACCACAATTTCTTTATGTATTTCTCTTTGTGTGCAGTTGGCTGAAAGTTGGATGGGCTACACTGGGCCTGGCTGTGGCATTCTCAGTCTAGTAGTAACGGACAGGTATATCTGGTGTCTGGACTTTAAAGGAATCCTATTCTGTAGTGGTCTTCCTAATGGTAGCTTGAGCTGGCAGAAGTTTGAGGAAAATGTGCATCAGGTGGCTCTGTCCCCAACAGGTAAGAGGCAAAGATTTGTTTTTTTATTAAAAAAAGCATACAACTGCTTAAGCAAATACTAATTAATGGTATTCTAGACTAATCGTTGTCCTGTTGCTGATGCGTTTTCGTAGGCTCATTACTGTGGAAGGTGGAGCAGAAGACCATGACCGCTTACGCCTGCGGGAAAGTCACCATCAAGGGAAAGAGACACTGGTACAAAGCCCTGGACGACACATCGTTTGTGGCACTTGGTGATGACACAGCCTGGATCATTTGCACTAATGGAGACCTGTACATACAGACAGGTGTGGGAGAATAAACACACCATCTTGATCTCACATTGCCACGACATATTCTACTTAAAGGCGTAGTTCGCCCAAATGATCTTGTCAATAATTCATATGAGGTTGTCATTAATTACTCACCCTCATGTCGTTCCAAACCCATAAGAAAACAAATTAAGATAATTTTGATGAGCTTTCTGACCCTGCATAGACAGCAATGCAACTACCAAGGCCCAGAAAGGTAGTAAGAACATTGTTAAAATAGTACATCAGTGATATCAGTGGTTCAGCTGTAATGTTAGGAAGTGACGCAAATCTGTTTTGTGCACAAAGAAAGCAAAAAGTCAATAATTATTCAATAATTTCTTCTCTACCATGTAAGTATCACGACTCATATGTGTGGTTCTGCTGGCGCATTAGCCGGCATTTTGACGGAGGACCCGGATGCACTGTACTTTGTTTACAAGCAGCAGAAGATGCAAACTGTACATAAAACAGCCTTCATAAACATGTCTGAAGATAGTTGAACCAGAAAATACAGACAGTGAACTAAGAGAGATGGACGTTCTACGTCAGAGTGCCAGCTCCGTTAGCAGCACCACACACATGCGCCATGATATTCTTGTAAATGCGTGTTGATCAGTAGGGATAAAATTGTTATTTTAGTTTTCTTTGTGCAAAAAAGTATTCTCTTAGCTTCATAACATTGAGGTTGAACCACTGCTGTCACATGGACTATTTTAACGATGTCTTTGCCACATTTCTGGCCCTTGAACATGGTAGTACTGTGGCTGTCTATGCAGGGTCAGAAAGTTCTTGGATTTCATCAAAAATATCTTAATGTGTTTTTATTACGGGTTTGGAACGACATGAGTGAGTGATAAATTACAGAATTTCTATTTTTGGGTGAACTGTCTCTTTAATAGCCATGAAAGCTTTAATTGAGTAATATGTATCAACTTTTAATTCATACTACTTTATACTTATATAAACATTACTCACACACAGTCACTACTGTCACTAAACAGAATTGCAAAAATTATTATTTTCATACAGGTTTCCAAAAACCTCTACACTTTGGGAAAAAAGATAGTACCATAAACTCAAAACAAACAGTTTATTTGCAACAACAGATAACTTTTTTTTTTTTTACATTTTCTAAAATCCTGTTACTTATTATGTTTTCATGTTTTTATTGTGTTTTATTTGATATTTTATATCATAATAACCCAATTGCAGTTTGTTTGAGATTAATTGGAATGCACAATGAAAAAAAACATGATTTTTGAAAATAGTTAAAAACTCTTCAAACATTTGTTGAAACTTTTAGGATGCTCAAATAAACAGAGCAGTGTTTTGATATCTGCAGAGCTTGAAGGGTTTACATTTCCTGGGGAAACTGACCAACAATTGGCTTATTGTTTATTTAGCTGGCATAGAATAAAGTATTTTAAGTTCAAAGACAGTGCTCAGATCACTACAGACCACAGAGAAAAATGTCATTTCACCATTGGACCACTAGAGAGTGCTGTATGTTCTTGAAAATAAGCTTTTGTATTTAATTAAAAGGACAGTTCACCCAAAAATGAAAATTCAGTCATTATTTGCTCACCTTCATGTTGTTCCAAAGCCATGTGACTTTAATTCTTTCACGTAATTTAACACAAATGGAGAAATGCATGAGTCACTTTTTTCAGTGCAGTTAATAGGATTTTCAAGGATCAAAAAGGAGGGATAACCACCATGAGACCACTATAAAACCGGTCCGTATGACTTGGAAAAAAAACTGAATTGACTGTCCAAATCTGATTTATGCTAGGTGTAAATGAATGGAAAATAGCATGCACAGTTTCTCTATTTGTGTTGCACAAAAGAAAGCAATTATATGGGTGTGTGTCCAAACAATGACACTTTCGTTTCGTTTTCCTCTAAACTGTAACCAATGACATAATAAATAGTCATATCACGTGTCACGTCACATCACGTTTTGCGATTCTAGGTGTTTCCTGTTGTCACTTAGTTTTGCTTTTAAGTAAACTTAGCAGGGCTGAGCTCGGTTTTGATATTATATAATTATGAAGAGCGTAATCAACTCGTGCTGGTTCTGCCCATTACCTTAAAGCTCTGTTAAAGCCTTGTCATCCCTTAATGACCTCTACCAGTCCAGTCCAAGTTGATTAGCTACAGTACTTTGAACATATTTCCAACAGTCTTCAGTGTTTCATTGAGAAAAGTAACCATGAAAATATACATGAATCAGCTGAAATTCTGTTTCTCTATGTGTGTTTTCAGGGCTGAGTGTGGACAGGCCATGTGCGCGGTCAGTGAAGGTGGACTGTCCATGCCCCATGGCGCAGATAGCAGCACGGGGCAGTGTGGTGTGGGCACTGAGCGAGCAGAGGGGCGTGTTTTACAGAGAAGGTCTCAGCAGCTACTGTGCAGAAGGGGAACACTGGAAGTATGACACTGTCAGGTATGTTTGTCAGCGTGGTTTTCTCTTAGCAGATAGCAAATTCACTATAATGAAATAGGGCTGAGCGATATGGCAAAAATATCATATCACAATTTTTTTTTTCAGAAATATCATAATTCACAATTTTATCACGATTCTTTGCTGTGTTGGTTGTACTATTTTGCAAGTTGTCTGAGCTACAGCCAAACTAATTTCCCTTTTTAAAAAACAAAGCCTTTCAAGGTAACAAAGTAAAAAATAAAAAAAGAATGGCAGATATTTTGGCCAAAGTGAGCAAAGATAAAAATCTTCGTCATTATTTTTTGTTAATAAAAAATAAGAACAAAGATAACCATTACAAATAAACATAATACAAATAAAACAAGCATTAATTTTCAAGTACAGTAGGTGTGTTTAGCAGTAGCATTCAAGAAATTGAATTAAATATAAAAAGTGAAACACTTTATACTTGTACACTAAATACATCAATTGTACATTGATTCTTATTAAAGCAACTGTATGAAAGTTCTTCAGTCAAATAGAGTGATTAATCTCTTTTGTGGTTTGTTGTTTTATTAACATTAAAAGAATAGTTTACCCAAAAATGAAAATTCTGTCATCTGTCTGTCAATTCTGTCCTTGTGTTTTATTTTTAAATGATCATTTACTCAGTCTCAGGTTGTTTTAAACCTGAATGAGTTTTTTTTTTCTGTTGAACGTTATCTGTTTGATAATTTCTATTATTAAATTTAATGGGGACCAGATACTGTTTGGTTCCCACATTTTTCAAAATATGTTATTTTGTGTTTAGCACAAGAAAGAAATGAATAAAATTTTGGGACAATGTGTGAGTAAATAATGACAGAATTATAATTTTGGGTAAACTATTCCTTGTGTATAACGAAACAAAATTATTTGTTTAAAGTACATGTATTTATGTAAAGTATACTTATATTTTCAATAGGTTTCAAAACTTTGTATATATTTTGCACCATGGTTCTGTGAGCAATGACAATTTAATTTATGAATTTTTGATTTGTGCTACACGGCCAGTCAAAAGTCACCAAGCCTGGATTTATTAGATCCAAAATACTTTTAATACCATTAATAAAATACCATTAATACTTTTATTTAGCAAGGGTGCTTTAAATTGATCAAAAGTGATGATAAAGACATTTATAATGTTACAAAAGATTTATATTTTAGATAAATGCTGTTCTTCTGAACTTTCTATTCATCAAAGAAACCTGAAAAATTCTACTCAGCTGTTTTCAACATAATAATGATAATGAATGTGTTTTGAGCAGAAAAGTTGAATATTAGAATGATTTCCAAAGGATCATATGATAAGTAATGATGCTAAAAATTCAGCTTTAAAACCACAGGAAGAAATTACATTTTAAAATATATTCAGATAGAAAACAGTTACTTTAATTAGTAAAAATATTACTAAATGTTACTGTTTTTGCTGTACTTTGAATCAAATAAATGCAGGCTTGGTGAGCAGAAGAGTTTTCTTTAAAAAAAACATTAATAATCTTACTGTTCAAAAACTTTTGACTGGTAGTATACGTTAATTAACATATTTCAAAGGCATGTTGTTGATGTATATTGTGACTATGTGACTACATTCATATGGTAGCTTTTGCTACAGAAATACATTTTAACATTGAGAAATGTGTTTATGTGTGTCCACAGTGAGAGCCAAGGTCTGGAACCCATCTGTATTGCTCTGGGTGAGAATAACACAGTCTGGGCATTGGATACCAGTGGCAACTTATGGTTCAGAACGGGGGTCACGGCTAAAACCCCCCAGGGTGAAGATGACCACTGGTGGCAGGTACATATATGTAGCATGCACATGCACAATACATTCTTTCCTACAGCTGGTCAGATTTTCTGCTTGGATGCTGTTTTTAACATCCTTTATGTAAATGAATCACATATTTTGTGTAAAAATGCTAATTATTCTTAAAGGAACACTCATTTTCCAACTCCCCTAGAGATAAATAGATGAGTTTTACCTTTTTTGAATCCATTCAGCCGATCTCCGGGTCACTTTTAGCATAGCTTAGTATAAATCATTGAATCTGATTAGACCGTTAGCATCTCTCTCAAAAGGACCAATGAGTTTAAATATTTTTTCTATTTAAAACTTGACTCTTCTGTAGTTACATCGTGTACTAAGACTGACAGAAAATGATAAGTTGTGATTTTCTAGGCTGATATGGATAGGAACTATACTCTCATTATGGCGTAATAATCAAGGAACTTTGCTGCTGTACCATGAGTGCAGCAAGCGCAATGATATTACGCAGCGCCTGAAAATAGTTCCTAGCTAGGTAACTTCCAACGTGACCGGCACTAAGCTAATAGTAAAATAGCTGGGAACAATTTCAGGCGCTGCATAATATCAATGGGCCTTCTGTACCCATGGTACGGCAGCAAAGTTCCTTGATTATTACGCCGGAATGAGAGTATAGTTCCTATCCATATCAGCTTGGAAACTTTTCATTTTCTGTCAGCCTTAGATCTAATCTGATTCAATGATTTATGCTAAGCTATGCTAAAAGTGCTAACACCAGACCCGGAGATAGGCTGAATTCATTCGAAAATGGCAAAACTCACCTGTTTAACTCTAGAGGAGTTGGAAAATTAGCGTATTTTCAAAAAAAGTGGAGTATTCCTTTAAAGCTTGAATGCTGCTGAATGGCAGAAGTGTTTCAGATTTATCAAAACAATGACCATCTTTTTTGTCTTCGTTACTTTTTTCCATTTAGGTGAGCATTACAGACTATGTGGTGTTTGATCAGGGCAGTCTTTTCCAGACTCTGATCCAGGCCACACAGACTGTCGCCACAGTCACCAGAGCTCCGGTTGAACGGGTTGCTGAACGTCTGCGTGTAGCTTTCCTTTCCCAGCACTCCCAGTGCCAGCCTAGCCTAATTAGTGTCAGCACCAGTGGTGTGTGGATTGCTTCCGGACGCAATGAGTTTCATGTTGCCAAAGGCAGCCTCATTGGTATGAAACAATGAGCATGGAAATATGCTCTCCTATTGACTGAGGACCTTTGATTGATTGGTTCTTGTTTGAAAATTTCATTATATTAAAGTGATGTTTATCTTAATACAGGGACATTTTGGAAGAGTATTGTACCCAGAGGAACAGCCTCTGCCACAAAATGGGCCTTTGTGTTCTCCTCTGCTGTTCCAGCAAAAGAAGGTGTGTAGAAATCCTGTCTTCCTCTTAACATGTACACCCATGCAGTACCTTGTCATGCAGAAAGCAATTAAATATGATTGTACACAATTTCATCTGATGTCTTCACAGGGAGTTTCCTTTGGTTAGGTCAGAGCAGGAAAGACCTGTTTTGTATCTGGGACCAAGACCTCCAGATGCGGCCCTTCACCATACAGTTTCCTCCAGACATAGAGATGGTGCAGCTCTCTGCCTGTCGTGACGCTCTGTGGGGTTTAGATCACTACGGCCGTGTCCACATTCGCACTTTATCAGCCAGTTGCTCCGCAGGAATGCACTGGACATTACTGGACCTCAGCCAGCTTGGTGAGAGAATTTTCTTTCCATTAACAATGGTTTTATCAGTGGATCACATGCCAGCTAAATTTAAACTCTTGTAATGTGAGAACATGAATCCAAGGACACTAAAAAAAGTTAAGCACCCCCATTCACATTACATGTTTTTTTTGTTTTTTTTTTGTCATCAGTATTATCAGTTGTAAAACAAATATGACCATTATTAATTTACAACTGAAATAATCTTTAAATAATATTTATTTAAGATATAGTAAAATTAGTTAAAATTAATAAACACTACCAGTCAAAAGTTTTTGAACAGTAATATTTTTAATGTCTCTTTAATGTATTTTTAAAGTCTCTTCTGCTCACCATGCCTGCTTTTATTTGATCCAAAGTACAGCAAAATATTTTTACTAATTAAAATAACTGTCTATTTGAATATATTTTAAAATGTAGTTTATTCCTGTAATTTCAAAGCTAGATTTTTAGCATCATTACTCCAGTCACATGGTCCTTCAGAAATCATTCTAATATTCTGATTTATTATTATTATTATGTTGTGAAAAAATAGCTGAGTGTAATTTTTTTCAGGTTCCCTTGATGAATAGAAAGTTCAGAAGAACAGCATTTATCTAAAATAGAAATCTTTTGTAACATTATAATTGTCTTTATCATCACTTTTGATCAATTTAAAGCATCCTTGCTAAATAAAAGTATTAATTTCTATAATTTCTACTGACTCCAAGCTTTTGAATGGCATAGTGTATAATGTTACAAAAGCTTTTTATTTCAGATAAATGCTGATCTTTTCGGATCTTTCTATTCATCTATTCATATTAGAATGACTTCTGAAGGTTCATCTGAGACTGAAGAATATAGTAATGATGCTGAAAATTTAGATTTGCTTCACAGGAATAAATTCAGTATATATTAATATATTCAAATAGAAAGCAGTTATTTTAAATAGTAAAAATATGTCAAAATTTTACAGTTTTTGCTGTACTTTGGATCAAATAAATGCAAGACGTCTTTAAAAAAAACATAAAAAATCTTGGTAAATATTCAATATTTGTAATTTTTCAGAGGCCTTTGATGAGTAGAAAGTTCAAAAGAACAGTATTTATTTTATATGGATTTTTTTAGTAAAAAGGTAATATAAAAGTTTTTACTTTTGATCAATTCATTGCTTGCTGAATAAATGTGTTAATTTCTTAAAAAAAAAAAGGTGGAACACAATGAAACCTTTTTAATAAAAAATAGCTTTTTATTCATTAATTTTTAATTGTTTGTTTGTTTGTTTATTTACTTACTTAAAATTTGACTTAGACACATGTTCGACATGTTATGTAATATTCACTCAATCAGTGTTTGTTTTGTTTGTTTGTTTGTTTGTTTGTTTTTACAAATTTTACTAATAACTACAAATGATTCTTACAAAAAGATCTTCAAAGATTAGGAGCAGAGTGATTTATTTAAATTTTTTTTGCTTGTTTGCATTCACTCATGTATGCATTAGACAGAACGTAATAGTTGTCCTTATGATGATGTGTCTGACACATGATTTAAATAATTTGCTCAAATGTCGCTGCTCCTCAATGTCTCAAGTGCTGTATACACAGGTCATGTGTGACGGAATGACGCACGTTGCCCATACCTTGCTGAGGACCCTCTCCTAGTTCAGATTACCATGTCTCCTGGCTGTCCACATGGCCTGTCGCTGACCTACTTCTGTCAGATTCACACATAACCAGCCCACTCCCACTTCCACAGAAGCTATACTCCTACTAAATACACGTAGCTTTCACTTTCATGTCTTAATTTCCATTTCTTGGAATGTTGGGCTTCCAGCAGGTTAAATAGCAAGCCATGGTTTTGTGTTTCAAAGCTGTCTGTTGCTAGGGGTGCCATTTATATTTTTAATTCAAGCAGGTGGTTCTTACATAACACATGTTTTGTAATAAAGCTGGTAAGCTAACTATCAAAGGTCATGAGAGGAAGAGAGCAATCCTTTACTATTGAATATTGCAGTGATTAGGCTTTAGGAATGCATTAAACACACATTTAATCAGTGAATTTGGTAACAAGACACAAGTTCTCAAATGCAATCAGTGCAGCTTTCCATTGAAATGACAATGCAGGCTGATCTAATCTGATTACATCAGACATATTTTAATTACACGGCTTGCACTTCAGTGCAATCAGTGTAAGGCGTTTGTTTATCGAGCACAAGTGTGTTTTGTGTCTGTGTGTACACGTGTTTGTGATGTGACAGGATGGAGACACAAATAGGCAGAGCCATATGATGGAACAGCTGTAGCCCTGTCCGTCTCGGGTTGTTTTCGTGTGGGCGGCAATGTGAAAGACGAGTCTGGGGCTACTCCTGCACCTATGAGCATTTTTAGATCGGGTACAGACTAGGCACATGATGTTTTCAGTGTTATTAAACTTAGCCTATGGACCAAGTCTCAGAGAGGGTTATTGAAGTTCATAGTGTAATAAAGCAGTCTTGAAATACTGGTTCTTTAGAGTCTAGATGAGCCTTGTTCTGTGTTACGTGTTCTGTGGCATTTGTTCTCGTTTCAGGAAAACTCTTAAAATGCTACACAGAAATGCACTAATGGCTTAGAAAAAGGCCATCCATTGAACTGAAGCGTCAGCTTTGCTTTATCTTATTCTGTTGGTAATGAATCAGCACAGTGTGTAAAGAGCTCTTGCTGACCAAAGGCCACGGGTGTGACGACATCTAAGCAATCTATTGTTTTTATTCATTGTGTTCATCAGACACTCTTAACGTTTTTTTTGTATTGATTTGGTGAGATAGGTATGTTTTGTGCTATCTTACCCAGTAAAAGAATGTAAAACAGCACATCAATCGAAGGTAGAATTCAAGTTTTCGAGGTTTTAGTTTTGCATTGGGTGACAGTTATATTTAAAGAACTTTTTTTGGCATCTTTTTGCTTTTTTGCTGTAATTTGTTTGAAAACCGAGGGTGTCCAAATACTTTTATCTTATTTTTTTTTTTATCTTAACAGTACTGTATATATATATATATATATATATATATATACACTACTATTCAAAAGTTTGGGGTTTGTAAGATTTTTGAAAGAAGTCTCCTATTTTCAGCAAGGCTGCATTTATTTGATATAAAAAAAAAAATACACTGCTGTTCAAATGTTTGGGATCAGTAAGATTTTTAATGTTTTTTTTAAAGACGTTTCTATTGCTCATCAAGTCTGCATTTATTTGATAATAATATTTTACAATTTAACATTAATAAAATTTAATAAAAAAGTTTTTTATTGTAATGTCTATTGCATGTGATGCAAAGCTGAATTTTCATCATCCATTACTCCAGTCTTCAGTGTCACATGATCCTTCTGAAATCATTCTGATTTATTATCAATGTTGGAAACTTAATATGCTTAATATATATATATATATATATATTTTTTTTTTTTTTTTTTGGAACCTGTGATATAGTTTTTTTTTTAGGATTCTTTGATTAATCAGAAGTTTAAAAGAACTCTTTAGCATCAATTTTTATTAGTTAAACACATGGAAAAAAAAATATAAATAATTACTTTTTTAAAAAAAAATTAAATAAAAAAAATTTATAAATAAACAAATAAATTAAAAACCAAACCAAAAAAAACACCCCAAACATTTGTATGGTAGTGTAGGTTCCAAAGGTTTCAAAAAATATTTATTATAATAATATAAGTAAACCATTATTTTAAATTGCAATAATATTTCATAATATTCCTGGGGTTTTTTCTTTTTTTTTTTTCTTTCTTTTTTTTTTTAACAAAAAAATGCAACTTTGAGCAAAAGAGACTTCTTTAAAGAAACATTTGATATTAACAGTGTTGGAAATGTTTGTACAGTTGTACGGCATTTGTTTGATATATATTTTTATACATTTATAAACGTTTACAAAAAATGGTAACACTTTACAATAAGGTTTATTAGTTAACATTTGAACACTTTAGTTAACATGAGAATGAACAATACTTCTACAGCATTTATTAATCTCCGTTAATGTTAATTTCACCATTTACTAATGCATTATTAAAATCACAAGTTGTGTTAATTAACATGAACAAACAATGACCGACTGTATTTTCATTAACTAACATTAACAAAGATTATTAAACACTGTAATAAATGTATTGTTCATTGTTTGTTAATACATTAACAAAGATTAACAAATGGAACCTTATTGTAAAGTGTTACCAAATAAATAAATTAATTACAAATCTTACTGACCTCAAAATGTTAAGCGGTAGTGTAAATATTAAATCACTGTGCTTTGATTATATATATTGCTTAGTAGATATCTAATCATACTGTGAAATGAATACTGTCATGGAAAGTGTGGCAGTCGATATGAGCTATAAACAAAGAAGAGAATGTGTGCTAGTGTATATCATGTTATGTTAAGATTTGCTATCTAAGTCCTCAACAAACCCTCACTACGTACCGTGACGTATAAATGTCATTTCAAGGTTTCTCTATCATATCATAGTGTACAGACAAGACCTCTGTACAGTTCTAGACTCCCTCCCCCCCCACCCACTGTTCTACTGCTCGCTAAAGACTCTTGAGAAATGGCCAGGATGTCCTTGACATATACATTGGTGAAATGGTGATAGATGTGATGTATGGTGTGGAGCTTAACTCAGACACCCTGGACAAGGTCACAGTCTATTTTGTCAGTCACCGTCAGATGGATTGTGATGGTTAAATATTTCCAGGTACAGTAAAATCATTTAAGGAATTTCGATACATGAAATGTTTATTAAAGTGAACCCTTATTTGATGTTGTTTACAGACATGAATATGACCAATCATATGGTTTATTGATAAAAGGTGTGGTATTTTCTAAGTGATAAAGGTTTTGGTTAACAGAAAAAACCCTTAGTGTGACTCTTACATTAATGGGATGTTCATTCTCTGAATCTCTCAAGTGGCAATCATATTTCACTGGAATATCAGAGTGACATGGGAAATCCCTTTTTGCTCTTTCTGTTACTCCCTCACAGGACACGTGAAGTTTCTCAGTTTGTCTTGTGGCAGTCAGAATGTTTGGGCGTGTGATAGTAATGGATTGGTGTATTTTCGGGTTGGAACTCAACCTTTAAATCCCAGCATGATGCTCCCTGCCTGGATCTGCATCGAACCTCCTGAACAGGTAAACAAGCATTTGAACTCACCGAACACTCCAAACAAAATAAAAAGGTGTGTTCGACTTAAAGTGGCTGATCGGCCTGCTGAGTTCTGCTTTAAGTCAAATACACCTAATACCGTCTGCTGGCCTGAGCGCGCTCGTTGTTTTTATATGATTTTAATTTCACAACCTGCGAACTCACAAAGAGCTTATAAAAGACACTTTACATCCTCATTGCTCCACATTTGCCCTCTGCTCATTTTATTTTGGAAACACTGCTTGTTCTCTTTGTGAAACCATGTCATATATCGTCACGTCTTGTCATTACTTCCTGTTTTTGGTTCATTTAGAAGTATTTGTTCCATGTTACATTCATAATTTATTCAAACCACACCAGAGTTTGTTTGGAAGCAGACTGTGACCCATCTTTTTAGCGGCCTTTGTCTCGGTCCGCTTGTTTGGTGCGCACCAGGGTTCAGATGGCAGCGTTCACACTTACTCAAATGAACTGCACTAACCGAGCAATCACACCAGAGTTCGTTTTAATTGAACCAAACATGACAAGTGTGAACATACCCTTACTCACTCCCATGTCATCCAAGATGATCAAGTCTTTCTTTCTTCAGTCGAAAATACATTTTAGGAAACATTTTAGAGATTTTTCTCCATATAGTAGACTTCAATGGGGATCAATGGCTTGGAAGTCCAAATTGCAGTTTCGAAGCAGCTTCAAAGGGCTCTACACAATCCCAGCCAAGGAATAAGGATCTTGTGTAGCGAAACAATTGGTCATTTTCTAAAAAAAAAATATAGATGTATATACTTTTTAACCACAAATTGTCTTGCACGTGACATTGGGAAGGTCGCACATGGCATAGGCAGAAGTACTGACCCAGTATTTACTAAGTGAACGCACAAAGAAAGTCAAACAGTCTTTACAAAAAAAGGTAAAACAACGATGTTGAACGATTTAGAAATGGGGGGGGGGTGTCAAGATGGAGTTTTTCACCCTACCCTACCTTTTTGTCAAATATAGAACTAACTGTGCGTGACTTTTCTAACATGATTATGTAGTGTATGAAATCCCAGGCGCTTATCGCAGAGCTAGCGCAAGACAAGCATTTGAATTTTTTTTTGATTGTTTTGCTAGTTATTTCTTGGCTGGGATCATGTAGAATGCTTTGAAACTGCAATTTGGACCTTCAACCCATTGATCCCCATTGAAGTCCACTATAGTGGAGAAACATCCAGGAATGTTTTCTTCAAAAACCTTACTTCAACTTACTTCAGAAAGAACTAGACATCTTGGATGACATAGGGGTGAGATTATTTCACCAGCCTTGTGCACTTTTCTTATTCTCATGTTCTCTTTGAGCAGCCTGCTGGCCTTCATCTGGTGAAAATTCAGACTAGTCCTAATGACCGAATGCTGTGGGCACTGGACAACAGAGGCAATGTGCTTGTGCGTGTCGGTATCACTGATGAGATGCCTGTTGGAACTGCCTGGGAGCACATTCCTGGTATAGCTTCATTACATAATCTCATTCGCTGTTTTTATTATTCTTGTATCAGACTTTATTATTCTTCAACTCACTTTTATAGATGTTTAATTAGAGCCAGAACTTGTATGGCTGGTCGTTGGTTCAAGTGTGTTTTTTTTTTTTCGCCTCCAAACTGTAGGGCTACAGGCAAGCCAACTGGTTCTTAGTATGAGGACTGCTTGGGTTCGCCTTTATAATGGTGAAGTGGCTCGTCGATATGGCATTACAGAGAAGAACCCAGCTGGAGACTACTGGAAGAAGATCCCAGGACTGGTCAGTTGGCTTGCAGGTGAGCATTTAGAGTCGGTTAATGATAAAATGAACATCTACACACGTACAGTTGAGGTCAAAGGTTTACATACACCTTGCAGAATCTGCAAAATGTTAATTATTTTACCAAAATAAGAGGAATCAAAGAAAATGCATGTTATTTTTGATTTAGTACTGACCTGAATAAGACATTTCACATAAAAGATGTTTAAATATAGCCCAAAAGAGAAAATAATAGATGAATTTATAAAAAAATGACCACGTTCAAAAGTTTACATACACTTGATTCTTAATACAGTGTTGTTACCTGAATGATCCACAGCTGTATTCTTTTTTGTCCCTTGTTCATCCTGGACAGTTAAACTGCCCACTGTTCTTCAGGAAAGTCACACAAATTATTTGGTTTTTCAGCATTTTTGTGTATTTGAACATTTTCCAACAATGACTGTATGATTTTGAGATCTGTCTTTTCGCACTGAGGACAACTGAGGGACTCATATGAAACTATTACAGAAGGTTCAAATGCTCACTGATGCTTCAGAAAGAAAAACAATGCATTAAGAGCCATGGTTGTAAACATTTGGGCAGAATGAAGATGTGTCCATATTTCTTATTTTGCCTAAATATCTTTTTTTTTCATTTAGTACCCTTCAGGAGGTACAGACTTACATGTTTCCTAGAAGACAAAATAAGTTACATTTACCCTGATATTCAAATTCAAAGTTTTCTCTTAATGCTCTTAAAAAGGCTCTTAGGCATCAGTGAGCATTTGAAACTTCTGTAATAGTTGCATATGAGTCCCTCAGTTGTCCTCAGTGTGAAAAGATGGATCTCAAATTATACAGTCATTTTTGGAAAGGGTTCAGATACACAAAAAATGCTGTGGGACCTGAAGGATTTTTCTGAAGAACAGTGGGCAGTTTTACTGTTCAAAACAAACAAGGGACTCATGAACAACCATCACTAAACAAAAAAACCCACATCTGTGAATCATTCAGGGAAACAACACAATATTAAGAATCAAGTGTATGTAAACTTTTGAACAAGGTAATTTTTTATCAGTTGAATTATTTCTCTTGTGGACTATATATATATATATATCTTATTCAGGTCAGTACTGAATAAAAAATAACATGCATTTTGTTTGATCTAGTAAAATATTTTACATTTTTGCAGATTCTGCAAGGTGTATGTAAACTTTTGACCTCAACTGTAAATGATAAAAACTAACCAAGTGGCTGTCTTTTGCAGTGACCCCGATGGATGAACTGTGGGCAGTTGCTCCTACTGGTGCTCTCAACCAGCGCCTTACCAAGACTCTGCAAAACAATAGGAGCAAAAACCATGGAAACGCGGGTTCTCTGAGTGGAGAGGAGCTGGAGGAAGAGTGGGAGGTGATTTAGATGCCACAAATTGTGTCAAAGCATCCCAGAATCACTGTTCTGTGAAATTTCTTTCTAGGCACTTTACTTATTTCTTCTTAAAGGAGTAGTTCACCTAAAATGAAAATTCTGTCATCGTTTACTCACCCTTATCTTGTTCATAGTATATTACGCTCTATTGAAACCTTTCTGAGGGTGTTTTTTTTTTTAATACCTTGTGCACCTTGTGACGTGAAATTGTTTACCTATCTTGTTTTATCCAGCAAATTATTTAGGAAATTTTAATATCCACATACAGTACCAGTCAAAAGTATTTTTGTTTTTTTAAAGAAGTCTCTTCTGCTCACCAAGCCTCCATTTATTTGATCCAAAGTACTGCAAAAACAGTAGTTTTGAAATATTTGTACTATTTAAAATAAATGTTTTCTATTTGAATATATTTTAAAATGTAATTTATTCCTGTGATTTTTCACCAGTCTTAGTGTCACATGATCCTTCAGAAATCATTCTAATATTCTGATTTGCTGCTCAAAAAAACATTTATTATTATTATTATTATTATTATTATTATGTTGTTGAAAACAGCCGAGTAGAATTTTTGTCAGGTTTCTTTGGTGAATAGAAAGTTCAGAAGGACAGCATTTATTTGAAATAGAAATATTTTGTAACATTATAAATGGCTTTATCATCACTTGAGATCAATTTAAAGTATCCTTGCTAAATAAAAGTATTGATTTCTATAATTTCCTTTCACAAAAATATAAAACTCTAAGCTTTTGAATAGTATAGTCAGTGTATAATGTTACAAAAGCTTTTTATTTCAGATAAATGCTGATCTTGAAAAAATGTTTAAATAAAAAATAATAATTAAAAAAAATGTTTCCTGAACAGCAGATCAGCATATTAGACTGATTTCTGAAGGATCACGTGACACTGAAGACTGGAGTAATGATGCTGAAAATGTAGCTTTGATCACAGGAATAAATTACATTTTAAATATATATTCAAATAGAAAACAGTTATTTGAAATAGTAAAAAGATTTTTAAATTTTACTGTTTTTGCTTTACTTTGGATCAAATAAATGCAGGCTCTGTAAGTAGAAGAGACTTTAAAAACATTAAAAATCTTACTGTTCAAACACTTTTGACTCGTAGTGTACACAACTAGATAATTTTATTTTATTTTTTTACTTATATTGATTTAAGAACAGTTCCGTTTATACATTATCATTCAAAAGTTTGGGGTCAGTAAGATTTTATATTTTATTTTAATTTTAATTAATAAGCAAGGATGCATTGAAGTGATCAAAAGTGACAGTAAAGACATTTATAAGGTTACAAAAGATTATGCTTTCAAATATTTATTTTCTGTTCAATTTTCTATTCATCAAACAATCCTGAAACAAAATATATCATGGTTTCCACAAAAATAATAAGCAGCATATCTGTTTTCAACATTGATAATAAAATAAATGTTTATTGAGCAAAAAATCAGCATATTAGAACGATTTCTTAAGGATCATGTGACACTAAACTAAAGGCTGATGCAATGGCTGCTGAAAATTTAGCTTGGCCTCACAGGAATATTACTGTTTCATTGTGTTTTTGATTTTTAATCAAATAGATGCAGCCTTGTTGAGCATAGGAGACTTCATTCATTCATAAACAATAATAACAATTAAAATCATACCAGTCTTAAACTTTTGAATGTTTAATGTGCATCCTAAAGCACTTTGCTCACACAACATAAGGAAATGTTTAATGTGAATCTGTTAATAGCTATGGTCCATTGCTTTAGAAGGATAGATTATGTAAATATCTCTTATTTGACCAAACACATTTTATTATCATTATAGGTACATGAAATATATGCTACATTATAGTTATAGACTAACAAACACAAGGGCATTTGGAAAGGAAACTAGGTATACGTTGACTTTAGTTAAAGAAGGGATTGAGCTTTATCTGTAAATACACCTGTACCTTGTTAAATACTTGACAGGCATAAAATCGTGGTAGCATTTGGCACATATCTGTGAGTCGCATGGTCTCTGACTTGCCTCTGTCTACACTGTAGTGACGTATTGCAGTTTAATGTGAGGTATTTTAAAAGGACGGTTTGACTTTTAACTCTTAAAACAGAAACTATTTGCTACTTGGTTGATAGAATCTATCATAGTCTGTTATGGAAAAATACTGTATATTAACGCTGGACGGGCATTCTTCATATACCTCCATATAAAGAACGCATCTTGAGTAATCTATCATAGATAACTAAATATTAATTCAGTGCTAGGTCTGATGTTTCATTTTCTCTGCTCTCTCTTTAGTGTCTGACTGTGAAGTGTTTGTAAATCTTCCTTTTTGAGATTTTGACACCCCGGTAATGCATCATATGCAGACTGATAGAAATTACCATGTAAGCATTGCTGCAAGTTGTTTTCGTTATTGATACATTTGCCATTGTTTTGGCCTGTTCTGCCCCACTAGTTTCAGTTTTGAAGTTTAAACCATATTGCAAGTCAGATTAAAGTGATAAATGTGGTACACTGGCCATGTAATGCTAAGCCAGTGTGGTTTAAGTGGTGATGCAGCTAAATGTGAACTCACTATGACTTAACATCTTCTGTCATTACTCCATGCTTAGTCATGACAAACTTCCAAATAAAATGTTTACAGAAAGTGTCACTGTATTTTGTGGTTTATTTGGAACAATGAGATTTTACACTACCAAATGTTGGGATGCTCTTGAATTTACTCTACAGTTCAGAAGTTCTTACCCAAATTTCAAGATCCAAATTGTAGTTTCAATCTGGCAAACGATCCGCCTTTTTCTAAAAAAAAAAAACAATAATAATAATTAATAATTTTTAACCACAAATGCTTGTCTTGCACTAGCTCAACCTCGCGTATTACGGAATCATGCATATGTGACATAGGCGGAAGTACCGATTCAGTGTTTACAAAGCGAACATGCAAAGAAAGTCAAATGTCCTTTAAAAAAAAAAAAAAAAAAGTTAAAACAATGATGTCACACTATTTTGAAATTAAGTTGTACGAGAAAATGAGTTGGTGATTTTTACCCTAACTTACCCTTTTGAACCGGAGTACACAGAACTTTTCTAACGTGATTATGCAATGCGTGAAGATGCGGATGCACATCGCAAAGCTAGTGCAAGACAAGCATTTGTGGTTAAATAGTACATACATTTTTTGTTTTTTCAGACCTGAGATTCATGTTTCTCGCAGAGCATCCTTTAGGGTTTTTTTTTTTTTTTTTTTTTTTTTGCAAATTCCAAGTGTGCTTTCATGTGTCTTTACTTAGGAGAGGATTGAGTCTTACCATACTGCCATGAAGCCCAGATTGGTGTTTCAGTTATGTTTGTCCTTCTGTACGTTTCTCCTATCTCCACATATGATCATGGAGCTCAACTAGAGTGTCTATCAACTTCTTGGTCACCACTGAAACCAAAGCCATTCTCCATCAATTGCTCAGTTTGGCCAGGAGGCCAGCTCTAGGAAGAGTCCATTAAGGGTATTCTTCCATTAAGGGTAATGGAGACTACATGCTTCTGTTAACCTTCAATGCATTTTTTCTGAGCACATCCCCAGATGTGTGGCTTGATGTAGTTTTTTGACACCAGGGCTTGGTTTTTGCTCTGATATGCATTTTCAGCTGTTAGCTGTTTCATTAAGATGTGTGTGCCTTTCCAGATCATACCCATTTAATTGAATTTGCCACAGGTTAACTTCTCTCAAAGTGTAGTAACATCTACAAGCAATATGAATGCTCTTGAGGTAAATTTCAACTGTCCCTGATGCAATGGAACCATTTAAGTTTTTTATTTTTAATCAATTTGCAAAGATGTTAAAACCTGTTTTTGCTTTGCTGTATGGAGTGTAGATTAATGTGAAAAAGTAATTTAAAGCAGTTTATCATAAGGCAGCAACATAACAAAATGGAAAAAATGAATACTTATAGTATAATAGTATGAATATTTCAGCAAGGCACTGTATGTTAAGACTTAGAGAGAGGATGTCAATATTTTTGATTTATAATACCCAAGGTGCATCTTGAATTAACTGAATCTGAAAAATTAAGCTCCAATGCAACAAATGCAAAAAAATAGATATACTTTAATAATTTTACAGTGTCTTTTACAATCTGACTATGCAACATCAAACTATTCACATATTTACAGAGCTTTTCATATACACTCAAACCTGAATATTTCAAGAAACATTTGAGTCAAACAATGTACTTTATTACATTTCTAGTTTTGCACATTAAGCTTGATCCAGTCTGAAATCCAGGGGCTTCAGGAAGTCCGGCAGTGAGTCCAACTTGTCTGTGGGAATGGACTGGCTGAGCTTTTGCATGGCCTGAACGAACAGCGAAGGAGGTGATGATCCAGAAAGCCACTGGAAGGCCTGCTCTCCTATGAGCGCCTTCCACACATCGGCATTGTCCTGCAACTGTCTCTTCATCTGGAAGCGAAATGTGGGCATGAATAAAATGAGGTAGCCGAGGCAGATGCGCTTCGTCCGCATGTCAAAGTCACTCTGGCAGATCTGGCTGAGTAAACAGTCCAGGGGGGTGTTCCCTGTCAGGTCCGTTGCGTAAGGACAAGCGCCATGACCCAGCAAGAGTATCAAGCACTCGGGACGCACCAGATCACAAGCGAGATGCAGTGCGGTCTTGCTGCCGTCCGTGTGGACGCATCCGTGACGGTTGAGGTAGCTCCGTCTTTCGCAGTCTGTGAAGTCTTTAATGGTGGTCATAATCATTTTCAGGATGTTGATGCGGTTGTAGCGGACGGCTATGGCTAGGTGCGGTGTGGTGGATGCCTGGCAGCAGCAGAAACTTCTGCTGGGCATCTCCAACGCGCGGGTGGAGAACCTGTTGAGTAAATAACGCGCGTACTGCTGGTGATCATGTACCAGCGCGTACAGAAACGCCTCAGACGGGGAGTACGCGCACGCCTGCCCGTCATCTTCCCAATGAAACACCTCCATGGTTCGCATGTCCTCCAGGACCCACACTGGCAACAGGTCCCGTACAGCCTGATAAAATGCAAATGAGGATTTTTGGCATTGTTTCGGGGATTTATAATCCGCGCGGCTCTCGTACACCCCCAGATCCATAGGCATTGTGAGTTCCGCTTGCTGTATTTAACGTTTTTAGGGGACTGTTTGGATTTAAATTACGATTTAACGGCGTGGATATTCAGTGCAGCCAGAGCTGATACTGAAACATCGATGAGAATATAAATATGTAACCCAGGAGAGCCAGGCGGAGTAATAAATGAAAAACAAGGCGGTAATCTCGTACGACAGTGTCTGAAACCGTTCACCCGCCGTCAAACCCCACTACAAACTCAGCCGAGAGTTTATATATGCTGGGCAGCCCGTCTTGGTTTGCGCCTATCGCTGCGCTCCTTGCCATTGGACGCTGGCGCACGTCACCAGGGTACAAAGTGCCTCCAACTTTTCCTTATTAGTGTAGAACGCATGTGTGCGTATGTTTGGGCGATATCGAGTGACCCTCGCGCATTCAGTACATTCAGCGCGAGTCTTGTTACATAATATTTCACAGACTGAGCCATGCACTCTTTGCACGGGGTGATCAACCTGATCTGTTTATCATTGCAGCCCGAAAGAGTTTATTATTATAGGTGAACGATTAAATATGCCTTTTTAAGATTATATTACTTTTATATATGCACAATTAAGATTTTGAATGTATGTATGTAATTGAAGTTACCATCTTACATTTTCCGTTCGAAGAAGTGAAAGGCAAAGTATGTCAAAGTAAACATTAATAAAATTCGTCGATAATCAGACTTACGACTCCAGACGCTATGAGAATGTTTGAATGAACTGCAGTAGTCAAGTGGATGACAGAAAAATGTTGAGGAACACTTGCGCCATCTAGCGGATTACCATTATGATTGCTTTTTATCTCATTTATCATATTCATACATGCAAATTGAAACAATGTAAGCCCCCCTGTAATATATTTCTTTGTGAGTTTGTGAAAATCTTTCAGAGCGTCAAGTACTTAAAAAATACTAAATTGAAAGTCTGTTGCTCCATCTCAAAATATTTATTATTATTTTTAATGTATTATTATTTGATGTCTATGTAGTTGAGGTCAAATGGTTACATGCCCCTTTCAGAATCTCCAAAATGTTAATTATTTTACCAAAATAAGAGGGATCATACAAAATACGTTATTGTTTATTTAGTACGGATATTTCAAATAAAATATGTTTACATCTAGTCCACAAGAGAAAATAATAGCTGAATTTGTAAAAATGACACTGTTCAAAGGTTTACATCCTCTTGATTCTCAATACCTGAATGATCCACAACTGTGTTTTTTTTTTGTTGTTGTTTGGTGATAGTTGTTCATGAGTCCCTTGCAGTGTTGGGGGTAACGCAAGTAAAGTAACGCATTACTTTTTCATTTCCAAGAAAATATCTGAGTTACTTTTTCAAAAAAGTAACGCCAGTAACTTTTACTATCCTTAATGTATTTAATCCCATTTTAACCAATGACTTTGCTGCTGACCTTTGTTGATCCAATTCAACCATACACTGCAAAAATACTTTTCTTACTTAGATTTTTTTTGTCTTGTTTCCAGCCAAAATATTAAAAAAATTCTTAAATCAAGAAGGAATTGTCTTGTTTTTTTTTTTTTCAGAAAAGCCTTAGCTTTATTCACTTAATTTTATTTTGGTGTGAAATGGCTTTTACATTTGCTAAGAATCAAACTTTTTTATATTAAAAACGAACAAGCAAGCCCTGTCCAGATTTAAAAAGTAATGCAAAAGTAATGCAAAAGTAATGTAATGCATTACCTCCCATAAAAAGTAACTAACGAAATTAGTTACTTTTGTGAGTAACACAATATTGTAATGCATTACTTTTAAAAGTAACTTTCCCCAACACTGGTCCGTTGTTTGTCATAAACAGTTAAACTGCCTGCTGTTCTTCAGAAAAACCCTTCAGGTCCCACAAATTCATTGGTCTTCAAGCATTTTTTGTGTATCTGAACCCTTTCCAACAATGACTGTTTGATTTTAAGGGACTTATATGCAACTTATATGCAACTATTACAGAAGGTTCAAACACTCATGCTTAACCAATGTCTGCTATCCTTCGATGTTCTAATTAAACCATACTAATAAGCAAAAATGGCAAAACATGAAAAACATGACATTTGTTTCTTTTTTCTTTCTTTTTTTGCAGAAAAGTGTTGGAATTTCTTTCCCTGCATCCTATTCTTTATACAATCCAGAATGCCTAAGGCTTACTCATTTCATTTTTGGTGAAATATAACTTTTTTATATTAAAAGCAAGCAAGCTCAGCCCAGATTTGAAAAGTAACACAGAAGTAACCATAAAAAGTTACTTTTTTATGGAGTAACGCAATATTGTAATGGTTTTACTTTTAAAACTAACAGTTTCTGCAAATCCTGGACATTTAAATCTGTTAAAGAATTGTTTATTTCTAAAAATGATCAGGTGATCAGATTATTCGTAATCAAATGTAATAACATGTAATTACAACATGTGTAGCAATACTTTATAGTCACATCACTGCAAATAGTTTTTACTGTTTGTATTTGACAGGTGTTTGGATTTAACTAATCAGAATGTTATTAAATATGTTTTACACTACACAAGTGTATTTGCAGCTGTATTTATATTGTCAATCCTACTAGTGTTCAGGGTCTCAGTGAAATCTCATTACATTTGCAATAAATATGATCATTCATAAAATTAGTTTTGAGATGCCACCTGTGTTGGGGAAAGTTACTTTTAAAAGTAATGTATTACAATATTGCATTACTCCCTAGAAAAAGTAACTAATTGTGTTACTTTATGGAAAGTAATGTGTTACATTATTTTGCAATACTTTGTCTTATCTGCTGGGCTTGCTTATGAAAAAAAATGAATAACAATAACACTCTTATTTCAGCAATATGTTTTTTTTTTGTTTGTTTGTTTTTTAAGTAAGAATAAATATATACAGTACTGTGCAAAAGTTTTAGGCCACTCTTGTTTTCACCAAAAAAAAAAAAAAAAAAAAAAGGTTTTAAGTCAATTATTTCTATCTTTTGCTATAGTGTGTCAGTAGGAAATATCAGTTGACATTTCCAAACATTCATTTTACCATTAACCTAATCCAGGATGCTTTGAGGATGGTTGCAAAGGATGTACACACCAAATGTTGATTCAATTTAGGTAATAGAAGTTAATTGATAAATAAAATCTACAGGTGCAGCTCAAAAAAATAGAATATCATGAAAATGTTCATTTTTTTATTATTTTGATGATTAGAGCGTACAGCTCATGAAAGCCAAAAATCCAGTATCTCAAAATATTAGAATATTTACATTTGAGTTTCATTTAATGACCATCCCTATAGTATTCTTTGAAACCACACTAATGGGGAACACTGCTGACTTGGCAATGATCCAGGAGACAATCATTGACACCCTCCACAAAGACAGTAAGTCTTGATGAAGACAGAAGGTCATTACTGAATGGGGTGGCTGTCTACAGAGTGATGTATAAAAGCATATTAAAATGCAAAGTTGACTGGAAGGAATAAATTGGGTAGGCAAAGGTGCACAAGCAACAGGGATGACTGCAAGCTTGAGAATACTGTCGAGTAAAGCCAATTCAAACTTCACAAGGAGTAGAATGAAGCCAGAGTCAGCGCATCAAGAGTCACCACAGAGTCACCACACTCAGACATCTTCAGCAAAAGGACTACCAAGTCACTTCTGAAACAGAAACAAAGTCAGAAGCATCTTACCTGGGCTAAGGAGAAAAAGAACTGGACTGTTGCTCAGTGTGTCCAAAGTCTTCTTTCCAGATAAAAGTAAATTTTGCATTTCATGTTGAAATCATGATGCCAGAGTCTGAAGGAAGACTGGAGAGGCACAGAATCCAAGCTGCTTGAAGTCCAATGTGAAGTTTCTGAAGTCAGTAATGATTTGGGGTGACGTCTGCTGGTGTTGGTCCGTTGTGTTTTTATCAAGTGCAAAGTCAATGCAGCCATCTACCAGGAGATTTTGGAGCACTTTATGCTTCCATCTGCCAACAAAGCTTTATGGAGATGCTGATTTCCTTTTACAGCAGGACCTTAGCACCTGCCCACAGTGCAACAACCACTTGCAAGTGTTTTGCTGACCATTATATTACTGTGCTTTATTGGCCAGCCAATATGCCTGACCTAAACCCCATTGAGAATCTATGGGATATTTTCAAAAGAAATATGAGAAACAGTCATATTGAAGGCTCAATAGTGCCTCTGCAGTGCCATAGGCTGATCACTTCCATGCCAAACTTCACTGATGCTGTAATTTGTGCTAGGAGCAAGTCATTTGCTGTAATATGTGCTGCCGACCAAGTATTGAGTGCATAAATGAACATACTTTAAAGAACTTGAATTTTTCTGTTTTGCAAATCTATTTTTTGATTGATCTTTGGAAATATTCTAATATTTTAAGATACAGGATTTTTTGACTTTCATGAGCTGTAAGCTCTAATCATCAAAATTAAACCAATAAAAGGTTTGAAATATTTTACTTTACATGTAATGAACCTAGAATATATGAAAGTTTTTGACAGTTTTTGAAATAAGTTACAATAAAAAATGAACTTTTTCACAATATTCTATTTTTTTGAGCTGCACCTGTATTTATGACCTTTTTTGACAGCATCCTCATGTCACAGCATTTTTACACAAGTGCCTACAACTTTTAACAGTACTGTAGCTTTGCAGGTAGGTTTACCCGACACTAATGCCACCATATACACAAACAAACACAATACAGACTTGGCATGACAATGAAATATTATTTTAGGAGTACTTCCAAAACAATGAGACAAAGGTTGTGTAGTGCTACAGGCACAGATGTCCTGATGACTTTGTATTTGTACAGATGTACCTCAAACTACATGAAATAGAATGAGACAGAATGCATATGACCAACATTAAGTAACATTTATTTCTTCTAAATACTAATGACTAATATTCTTCTAATAACTAATATTTTAATTATTAGTAATCCAATACTGACTAGAATATTTCAATTTCTTATTAACTATTCATTAAACACTACAAAATTTTTATTTACTAGTAACTTACTGCCTATTTTTAGACTTACTTAAGCATTCCAGTTGTTACTAGTATGACTAGTACTAGTATAGTTTTAAGATTTTCTAGATTTTAATTGATTTTGAATAGAAAAATACAATATATGTATATGTAAGACAAAAAAATGTAACAATCGAAACCTGAAATCTCATAAATATGTAGCATGTAATAACTACATACTAGTCACTGGTTACAAATGCCTCGAACATTTTAATGGATTTAGGAAGTTTTTTTTTTCTTTAGATGAATTATTTAATTTGATTTGATTTTTTCCCCCCACTTTTTGAGAACACCTGACATGTGAGGGTTTCTTGTCCAAGTTAAAGGAATAAAGATAAATAATATATTACATTACTCTGTCCTTACCATGACCTAAAACACATTTAAGTGCAAACCACGTTCTAGTTTAATTCTGTCCATAAGTCTCCTACTTTGATCTTTGAGTTTTATGAATCAGTGTGGTGGGTAATGAAATCCAGTAAAACAGCATCAAGACTTATCAAATAAGCGGGGGATCGTCACTATTTGCTATATATTTTTATATATTTGCTATAACGTTAACTAAAGATATCGTGCTAGCTGATGCATTGATGGTTTTCACTAAACTAATCTGTAAGTACGGAGTGCCAGCTGATGCAACGGCTTATGGTTGTCTAGAGTTATTTTTCGTGCACATCAATGTTTTCCAGACAAAAGTCGCCTCGACTCTTGATCTGGGGAAATAATTAGCTTGTTATTGTATGCAGAAGTTTGAATTTCTGCCTTGAAGAGGAACTGACGTTAGCTAAAGCAGGTCAATCAGAGAGAGTGAGAGAGAGAGAAAGAGAGAGAGAGCGAGAGAGAGAGAGCGAGAGAGAGAGCTAACGCTAGAGCAGCCGCACTGCTAGCACTGCAGCCGTATGTGCTTTTATCTGCCTCCAAAGCTAAACTTCATTATTAACGCGACTGGGAAATATTATGCATTCGATGCACCTTTTGAAGTGTTCGTAACTCTATATTGCCAGTTGGGGGAGTTTGCATCAGTGCAGGACGGTGTTATTTGTTTCAGATCAGAGCAGTTGAGCTGAGTTAGCTTAGCTATAGCGAGCAGCCAGCGAGCCCAAGTTCCCTCAAGCTCCTTTGCGTTTCGCTGTCAAGATGCCTGCGATGTTAGAGAAGGGCACCACTGAGATATCGGGTAAAAGAAGGGGCAGAAACTCTGTCAATAATCCGACCAAAAGTTTTACTTCAAATGGGAACAGCAACAATTCATGGGAGGAAGGAAGTTCGGGTTCCTCAAGTGATGACGAGCATGGTAAGTCATGGTGGTAGCCTCGGTCGCTCTTCACAAGTTCATACACTTCTCATGAATGTAATCAGTTCATCTTATTTGTTCTTTTGTCACTCACAAGGTGCAGGCGGGATGCGAGTTGGACCACAGTATCAGGCAGTTGTTCCAGATTATGATCCTGGTTTGTTGTTTTTGAGTGTTGGAAGGTTCATTGACAACACAGGGTGGATGGCGTAATAGCCTCAAACACTGTCCGGAATAGTTCGACCGTTTAGTGCACTTCGTGTTCAGCAAGAATAATATTTTTTATTTTTTGCCTCGCTGGCAACCTACATTAAAAGTGTTCTTTTGTAGTTCTGAAAAAGATGTTAAAACAAAAACAGAATATGAAATTAAAAAAACTTTAGGTGATTGACTATTGTTTGAAACTTGAAGTGATGCTAATGAGCACATGATGTGTCAATCATTGACATTTTATTTGTTAAGAGAACAGCATACATAATGTTTTGTATAGATAAATTGAATTAACTTTTTTTTTTTTTTTTTTTTTAAACTTCAAACATTCGATATCTATTAATACTTTAATGTGACCCTGGACCACAAAACCAGTCATAATTGTAATTTTTTTTAAATTGAGATTTATGCATCATCTGAAAGCTGAATAAATAAACTGTTGGTAGGCAAGGACAGTATTTGGCCGAGATACAACTATTTGAAAACTGAAATCTGAGGGTGCAAAAAATCTAAATATTGCGAAATGTAAAGATATTGTCTTTAAAGTTGTCAATAAAGTTCTTCGCAATGCATATTACTAATCAAGAATTAAGTTTTGATATATATGGTAGGAAATTAACAAAATGTCTGCATGGAACATGATCTTTACTTAATGTCCCAATGATTTTTGGCATAGAAGACAAATGTTGTAGGCTATTGTAGGAACATTGATTTTGTTTGAAATCAAAATAGATGGATGTGTTCTTGTTTGATCCACTAATGTGTCTCTCTTTTTTCATCAGAGGTAGCAAAGGCAAGCCAAGAGAGAGATAATCTGGGAATGCTGGTGTGGTTTCCAAATCCAAGTATACCTGAGGCCAAATGTGAGTCGTTTATGAGGATGTTAATTGGCTCTATAAATATGAAAGCAGTTAATGGTGTTTTTTATATAAATATTGGCACTCTTTCTAATTTTAACATGTTACCCAACCAATGAATGCAGCCCATGAATATTCAAACAGATTGTGTTTATAATGCAACCCTGGCTTCATATAACAATATAAATCTTTGATTTTGAAATGTAGTATGTTAGATATGTATCAGTTCTACTGTTTATAGAATAGAGGGTTTGCACTTGAGTTACAGTTTGGTCAGTTTCCCGAATGCGGAGATACTCGGATGTAAACAACAGCATGGATTGCGCAGTTAATGTACTACTAAATATGTTGTTGTTCTAATTGATGCTGTCCACGGAAAAAAATGGGTGGAAGCTGCTAAATCATACAAAAAAAGACTAAGTAAACTGGAAAGGCCGCAATATTTTGACAAACTAAAGTTCATAGGTGGTAAAGATAAGTATAAACTGTATTAAGATAAGATATTAACCTAATACAGTATTTCACCTACCTGAGCAGAAATTCTAAGAACAAACATGAATGTTGTCAAAATTCTTGCCCTGGAAATCCTGGTTCCATTTGGCCAACCACAAATGCCTTTTGTTCCTCAAACTGTTTTTTTTTTGGACTCTTCTCCATGATTTGTTATAACTTTTGGCAGTCTATAGTACTCTAAATAGTTTTTCCCAGTCTGACCGATTAGTACAGTCCGAAACATAACAATTGTTGACCATTTTCAGCAGCAATAATCAGCAAAATATCCAAGTTTTGTTGGTTCAGTGCCACCAATATGGCTGATTGATGACATGTTGTGAAAACACACTATATTAATATTTTGATAGTATGTTCTTCCTTCTCAATTCTGTTTGGTGCCTCTAGTGTAACGGGATTTAAAGGCTTCACATTGCGATAGCATTTAGAAGGCTGTAATATAGGAGGAAATAATTTCTTTGTATTAGATATTTGTCAGAAATAAAGAAATGCATTTTATATGTGAAATAAATGTTTATCTTTCAAGTGCTTTTGGTTTTAGATGTTTGAATTTTAAGTTATATTCTGATGATTTTTTTTTTGTTCACTTGTTTGTTGCAGTGGACGAGTACATTGCAATAGCCAAAGAAAAACATGGGTACAATATGGAGCAGGTAAAATTATGTTTTAAAGTTATGCTTGTTTGTTGCAGTGAAAGTGGTGAGCTACAGTACATTTAAAGTACAGTACATATAAAATATTTTTTTTTCTAAGGAAAAAATGTTTTTGTGGACATTTTAGGCACAATCAGTGTTTTTCAAAACTCTTGATGTATCCTATTGTAACTCATAAGATAAGGTAGAATATTATTTACTGCATTAGTTGAATGTTTCTTGTAGTTAGTTACAGTTTGACAGTATCAAACATACAGTTGAGGTCAAAAGTTTACATACACCTTCAGAATCTGCAAAATGTTAATTATTTTACCAAAATAAGAGGGATCATACAAAACACGTTATTTGTTTAGTACTGACCTGAATAAGATATTTCACCTAAAAGATATTTACATTTAGTCCAATAATAGAAAATAATAGTTGAATTTATTGAAATGACCCCATTCAAAAGTTTTAGTCTTAATACTGTTGTCACCTGAATGATCCATAGCTGTGTTTGTTTGTTTGTTTAGTGATAGTTGTTCATGAGTCCATCTTTTTAAGATTCATCTTTTCACCCTGAGGATGACTGAGGGACTCTCATGCAAGTATTATAGAAGGTTATCTGATGCTCTAGAAGGAAAAACAATGCATTAAGAGCTGGGGGTGTAAACTTTTGAACAGAATAAAGATGTGTACATTTATTTTGCCTAAATATCATATTTGTTTCATTTAGTACTGCCCTTCAGAAGCTACAGAAGATACTTGCATGTTTCCCAGAAGACAAAATAATTTAAATTTACCCTGATCTTCAAATTCTAAAAGTTTCAGAGAATCAAGCCTATGTAAACCATTTAACAAGGTCATTTTTATAAATTCAACTATTATTTCCCTTTGTGGACCATATGTAAACATCTTTTATGTGAAATATCTTATTCAGGTCAGTATTTAATAAAAAATAACATGCTTTTTGTATGATCCCTCTTATTTTGGTAAAATAATTAACATTTTGCAGATTCTGCAAGGTGTATGTAAACTTTTGACCTCAACTATAAGTCATCAAAAGTCTGACATTTCAAATTATTTAAGTCTCATGATGTGGCTTTCTGTATTTAACAGGCATTGGGCATGCTGTTTTGGCACAAACACAACATTGAAAAATCGTTGGCAGATCTCCCCAACTTCACCCCTTTTCCAGATGAGTGGACAGTTGAAGACAAGGTGCTGTTTGAACAGGGTTTCAGCTTTCACGGAAAGACGTTTCACCGCATCCAGCAGATGGTGAGTGAGTGAGTGAGATGGCTGAAACCACTCTCACCATTAAAATAAAACATGCACTTGAGAGAAGCTGCATCTTCACGTATTGAAGTGACAACCAGTCATAAGGATCCTCAAAAACCCAGCTCATTAATAGACGGTCACTGGTGCATATGAAGACCAAATGGGTCTGTCAAGTCCTACATTTGAACAGTTTGACTAAATTAGAACTGAATCAGTGTCAGCTTTGATCGTGAATAATGATGTATCCTTATGGTATGTTTGATGTTTCCATCACTTATGCGCTTGATTACAAAAAATATTTTTTTTTATTTCAGCTTCCAGACAAGTCAATTGCAAGCCTGGTTAGATTCTATTATTCTTGGAAGAAAACACGCAGCAAAACGAGTGTGATGGACCGCCACGCTCGCAAGCAAAAGAGAGACAGAGAGGAGAGGTCAGCCATGGCATAAAGATATTAATAGGATGTTTGCTGTCTCCTTTTGTGTTTTCTTTGGTTTTAAAAGTCTTGATCAAAGATGAGTTGTGCAGTTATGGAATGCTAGCAGGATCTATTTTTAGAATATGTTGTCGCTGTTAAAAAGGAAATGTCATATTTGAAATTTGTAATCCTTTTTTTCATGTAGTGATGAAGAAGGTGAAGAAAATACTTGCAACTCTCCAGGGGATGCTGAATTTGAGCCAAATAAGGATGAGAAAAAAGAGGTAATATAAATGGATCTATTTTTTTGCATATTATTACTCCCAATTTGAAACATTTTGCATTAACAAAGCTATATAATAAAAAATACTATTAAGACTTTAGGTTACACTTTATGATGCTCTTGTTACAGTGTAAAAATACACTTTAAGTAGTGAGTAATACTACATGAACTTACTATATGGTTAGGGTTAAGAAGATGAGTGTTAGCGTATTTGATTTTAATGTAATTTAATTTATTGCATTTAACTTTATTTTATTTATTTATTTTTAATATATTAATTTTTATCAGTGCTGCTACACTTAATATGTCTATTTCCATAAAAAATGATTTGTTCTTTTTTAAGGGAGCATCAGGACCTGAGAAACAAGAATCGAAACCTGCAGTTGTGCAGAAGGTATGGTACTAAATAAACATTTAGTATCTGTTTTTTTTAATGTGGAATGGTCATTGACTGTACATATGTACGTCTAAAATCTATAAATCAATAAACATGATTTATATTTATATAAATCAAAGCTTTAAATGTCTCTGTGTTTTCACTGTTTTTCTGCAGCCAGTGAATGTTGCAGAGAAGTCAATGCATGTGAAGAAGGAACCACAGGGACTTGCTGGGAGGAACCTACACAGGGCAAAGAAGAAACCTCCTAAAGGAATGCATTTAAACTCTGACGATGTGGCGGCAATGTCTAGCAGCGGCCCAGCTGCAGTTAGTGTTCTGAGACAGCTGGATATGGAGCTCGTTGCCATAAAAAGACAGGTTAACGTTGCATTACTTCTCACGAACATCACTTTCATCTGTTTTATTTGAGACTGTAGGCAGAATTAGATGTGAATCTGATAGATAAGAATGTAGTATAGAAATATGTCACAGTGTATAACTGAAAAGTTTGAATGTGATGTAAATAACCCTAACTTCTTTTTACAGATTCAGAGCATTAAACAGCACAATAGTGCCCTCAGAGAAAAGCTGGACACAGGCGTGGATGAGTTTAGGCCATCTGAGGTAACAATATTCATGATTAGAATTACGTTCTAGGGATGTAACTGTATTATCAGTATTGTGGTATTGTGATAGCAAAACTGTCTTGATATCATTGTGGTCACATAAAGGTATGAAACGATACATCTTCCGGGCAAAAAGTGTAGATTTGTTTTTCTTATTCTAATATAAAAGGTCTTTAAAGTTGTGTTTTGGGCCATTTATGCTTTGGTTCGCTATCTGTCAAACAAACTAAAACCAAAATCACAAAATCCCTTCTTTAAGTCTGTTTTCACTGCACGTTTCGTTCAGTGATCTGGTGTTTTCTGTGCCTCAGAATGGCTCAGTTCACAGTAAACTCATTTAATGCATTTGCTGTGAGTTTAGCGTGCGTTTGGGAATGCACCAGCCAACAGTTATGCTTTATTTTTGCATAATCCAACATTTTTCAACAAATGCAGATGATTACAGCATTTCACTAGATTTGTAGTAAGACACATTTTTGTAAGCCTGTTTTCATTTAATCTAGAGTTTTCTTTCATAATAAAAGCTCAACTGTCATTACCTTCAAAATAAAAGCTTAAAAGTGCAGTATGAATTGCTGCTAGCGGTTTAAATAGGTAACGTTACTGCAGTCCAAATTGTAATTACAAGTATTATAATTTAACCACTGTAGTGTAAATCAAAAATAATACACCTATGAAATATTAATTTTAGGGCTGCAACGATTCCTTGACTCTATTTGAGTATTCGATTTAAAAAAAATCCATTGTGCCTGTGTCGAGTAATGGGCAAAATACCAGAAGTGGCGTTTTCCACCTATTAAATTCATTTCAAAATCATAATAAAGCGCATATGCAACTAAAAACAAATGCTACGATTCAATTTAATCAATATATACGATGCGGTTTAATATATGTGCTTTATATATATGTGTGCTGGTTACCTACGTGCATCTCAGAGCACCTGCATTCACAGTAATGCTGCTAACAGTTACACAAACTGTTATCATTTAGATGTGTAGAGCTTCTCAAATTCCTCTGCATGTTGTTGTGCGTTTGGGTTTATCATGTGGGAACACAACGTGCGTGATTTAATCAGATTTGTTAGATAAATCATTTGTAAACCTATGCAAACACAGGAGAATACATCATTATGATTCTCAATATGCTAACTGCTCGTCATGGTTTCAAAATAAAGTTTGAACCCTCACTCCTTGATGTCCACATATTCAAGAAATTACAGTGACCTTAGCTTTTGTATCGTAAAGAAATGGCAGAATATTAAAGATTATGTGGACGTTTGAATTAACTGTTGTTTAGTCAATATTAAACAAGGATTAGATTGGGCAGTAAATGTAAAAACACTCGTCAGGCCGTTGGCGCCCTCTGCAGTCATTTGTTATAATGTGTAATGTACATTAGCTCTATTGTTTATAATACATTATGTAGTTTAACAATTTTGTTCAATTACACTATATGATTTCTTGCTTTTGATACTTTATCTCAACTATTTTTCAATTATTATTGCCTCATATATGTGTTTTAAGTCATCTTAAAGGCTATTGTTCACTTAGGTCTATTTTTATTATTACAGAAAATGGCTATTATGGCTATTACTGTTATAGGAATAACAATAATAATAAGTTGTTGTTGTTGTTATTATTATTATTGCTGCTTCCTAAAACACTAGTGTAATTGTAATTTAGACAGACAGTACACCACAAATAAAAAGAGGGTTGAGTCCCCTTTAAAGTTCAGGTACAAGTAAATTCACTGACTTCTTTTTCTGACTTAAATTTGCTTAGTTAAGAAGCTAAGCAAATTTGAGCTCTTAATTTGAAACTGTCAAAGTGCATTAGATTAAAAGAATTTAACTTTTAAAATGTACAAAATTTTGTACATTTTAAAAGTCTTCATTTGTCTTTTTTTTTTAAATATTGCAATAAATATCGTACTGTGAGATTTTGATATTGTTACATCCCTACTTTTCACCATACATATTTCCTAGAGGGCCATCTTTATGCATTTTATTCACAAAAGGATATAAATGTGTTGTGTTTTCCTCAGGCTAACCAGAAATTTAATACTCGTTGGACCACAGAAGAGCAGCTGCTTGCAGTTCAAGGTAATTTTGGCCACATTTCTCAAATGTTTGTGGGGCTTACTGTATAATGAATGATTATTTAAATGGCAAGTTTCTCTCTCTCAGCTATAAGGAAGTACGGGCGGGATTTCCAAGCCATTTCTGATGTGATCGGCAATAAGTCTGTGGTTCAAGTAAAAAACTTCTTTGTGAATTACCGGCGACGTTTCAACCTGGACGAGGTACTGCAGGAGTGGGAAGCTGAGCACGGCGTGGAGGAACGCAAGGGTTTAGATGAAGAGAAGATGGAGGTGTCATCCGAAGAGGGAACCACCCCAGGGCCTTCAGAAAACCAGACAGAGGTCAGTTTCCCGTCACTAATGGGCTTTTCCACCAAAATGTGGCTGTAGATTCCAGTCAGGGTGGAAATTCATATTCTAATTGAAGTTTTTTCCTGCATCTGGTTTAGTTTGATCAGTGTCATTTGGGAATAATCATCACATGATCATTTACAGGAACCAACGGCAATGGAAACACAGAACCCTTCAGTTTCCTGATTTCTCCAACAGCGGTCAGACGAGCTCAGATCAGTTAATATCGCAGCTGCGCGTAAGAGGCATTAAGGCTTCAACTGCCTCAAGTGAAGCCTCTTCGTAATGGACATTCCTCCCCCCATTCTGGTCCCTGTAACTCCCACCCCCCTGCTGAACCCAGGACTCTCACAGGTGCTACCACATAGGAGCGCAAACTTCACCAAGCAACTCTACGGATCTAGGATCGTCACTGCCAACAGAAGTAGAGTTCCTGTCTGGTCTCTACCAGTCTGGTGCTCCAACAGTTATATTCTCCACTAATGGTTATTGGTCTGTTGTAGGGGGACTAAAACACCCATATACCCATCCCAACGTTACTGGACAGTGAATTGTGGTCTTCAAAGATTTGAAGGAGTTTAATATCACTTGACCATCCCTCTTTCTTGATAATAGTCATAGGACTTTGATTTGGTCCTAGTCCAACATCCCTTTCCAGTTACTTTTTTGTTACTGTAGCATATTATCTAGTTATATGATTTGTTATTTTAAAATAGTTTTGGGGGGGTTAGTTGATCTCTGGTTGGATTGATATTAAGCTATTTATTTGCATAAAAAGTGAATTATAAGAACTGCACTGTATAGATGAAATGAAATGCAAGTGTAGATGAAATTTAAATAATTTTAATACCAATTTTAATATTATTATTTTAAGTATGAGATTTGCAGCTCTTATATCGTTTAAGTGAGTTGGTTTAGTATTAGGTCGTAATATATATTGTTTAATCATGGACCCTTGTACGTGGTGTATTTGAAAAGCATTTTATCTCAAAAGGTTTCTTGGCCGAGGCTGTAGACTGTAAGAACAGACACAGCAGAGTGTTGTAACGGAATGGGAGGTCTTTTTTTTTTTTTTTTTTTTTTTTAAATCTTATTTCAAACTGTGTTTTGCATGCATGAACAGTTTCTTAATGCCAGGGTCAAGCTTTTCATCCTCTTAGGGGTGTCTAAACATATGGATCGCCATGTGTTGGTAAGAATTTCAAAATATGGCAGCACATCTAAATTTCTACTTCTATTCCATGCTTGTATATGTTTTTCCTCACATCCTAATGTATGATGGTGTTTGGAGATAAACGTTAGATGGGTTCATATTGTTTGTTTGATTTGATAATGGAATAAGTTATTTAAAATACATGCACACTTACTACTTTCGACCAACGTTTTCCCTCTAATAACTGTAATGGTACCATACATGTGTGAACTCCTTTTAAACTTATTATGTGTGCAGATAACACACTGAAGTTCTGTGTGTCTGCGTGTGTGGGTGGAAGCTGATGTGGTCATAGACTGGCCTGTATATGTAATAGGTTTGTGTCACATTAGTCATAATAAAATTAAGGGATTTATACTGTCCAATGGATGCATTGAGTGTTTTTCAACCTCTGTACTGTACATTTAGTTATATTTAGTGCATTAATTGTAAATAAAATGATAAATGTAAGTAACACTTTAGGGAATACATATTCACTGCTTACTGATAGCAAGTAAGATTTTGTTGTAGTATTTGTTTATATTGGGTAGGGTTAAAGCATCTGCTATATGGTTGTGCAGACTAAGGCATTAACATGTTAACTTTATAAGTACTAATAAACAGCCAAAATGCTAGTTATGTCTGCTAATAAGCAATTTAGAGTGACCGTTCACCCAAACATGATAATTCTGTCATTAATTACTCATCCTCATGGCAAACCTGTAAGACCTTACTTCATCTTCTGAACACAAATTAAGATATTTTTGATGAAATACAAGTTTTCATGGACAGCAACACAACTGACACTTTCAAGTCCCAGAAAGGTAATGAAGACATTGTTGAAATAGTCAATGTTACATCAGTGATTCAATGGCAGTGTTACGAAGGTATGAGAATACTTTTTGAGTGCAAAAAACAAAACAAACAAAAAAAAAAATAACGACTGTATTCTATCATCTCTTCTGCGTTGGTCTTCACGCAGTTGTGCTGCACCTTGTTTACAAGCAGAGGAACGCACATGAATGCATAGTGGTAGTCTCATGAACGCGCATAGACGGCTGACAGGAAAAAAAATGCAAGTCATTTTTGTTTTCATCAGATTTAATCAAAAATATCTTAATTTGTGTTACAAAGATGAACAAAATTCTAAAGGGTTTGGAAAGGCATGAGGGTGAGTAATGACAATTTTCTTTTTTTTTTGGTGAACAACTGAGTAATACGGAATAGTGTTTATTAATCTACTGTGTTGCCGTTGTAATTTGTCATGGGAAGCTTGGAAGATTGTTCGTGGATCACAGTAAAGGTAATTTTAGGTAATCACTTTATTTTAAGGTGTCCTTGTTACACGTTACATGTGTAAATTACTTAAATGTATTATTACACTGTAAAGGGCACTTTAAAGTGTAACTTTTATTATTTCGTTTTCAGTTATTTTAGTATATCAAGCTACAATAAATGTATTAGGAACTAGCTAAGGTTTTTATTTATTTATTTTTTGCAATTTTATTCGTTACATTTTCAAGTAAATAAAATGTTTTTGTATGTCCATATAGTAACACAAAACAACAAAAAATGTCGTTTCAGCAAATGTTTAATTAGCTTAATTAGATTCCTTCAACTTCCTCGATATTGTGAGTAGATTTGAACAATAATGCACGCATCTCAAAGTTCATCACCTATTAGAAACACGTGGAAAATGTCGCTGAAGTGAAAGCGATTCTACCGTGAGCTCTGGCTCCCCCCAGCGTGCAGACACCACACCGCAGCCTATTCTTTTTCTATGGCGTCCTTTTACAACCAGCATTTTTTTCATGACGGGGATTTCCTGAGGAAGTCAGAGCAAGGGGGCTTTCCAGTTTACTAGACTTGATATCAACAGCACCCTGCCACAGTGGCGGCTTCTTTACCTTTTCGTGTACCTCAACCGAGTCGTTTTTGGAACATTCCGATGTCAAAATGACCCGATTTGATCCTACGGCCGTTGTTGCCTGTTTGAGAAGCGAGGACGGAGCTGTGGCCGCGTAAATTTGGACGTTGTTGTCTCGGTGTGTCTGTCATATGAGTGGACCATCCGTGGCTCCCTTCGTGAAATTCTTCAGAGAAACACGGTTGGATCATCGGACGACATCGCTGACCAACTGATTCATGTAAGTGGATGGCTATTTCACAGATCCACATGTAAAATAACGTGTAGCTCATGTTAGTCAGAGGTAAGATTAGGCAAACCTAAAGTCTATGGGTTCACCTAACGTACAGTAATCAAAGTGGGTCCTGCTTTGATCTGTTCACCTGCTCTCTTTACTGTCTTCTGGACAAATATGAATGTTTTGGCTTTTGATTTTTTAAGTTGTGAAACACGAAAGGCTATCAACATGTTAACAGGTTAAATCCTGAACAGAACAGCTGCTCTCACAAATTCATGATAGATGATTTTGCTGCCATTGCTGCTAGAAGACCTTCTCACCTTTGCATTTCTCTGTATAGTGTGCTATCTACTTTGGCTTTTATTATGAGATCACAGTTGTGATCTTTTTACATTTAAGGGTCTATAAATTCCACATGTACGTTTTACATGGGCTTTGTTGTATAGAAAGAATGTGTGGTCTTTAAACTGAAGCATGTATAACCTTCATACAGTGTGTTCTTTAATGTTTTTTCTGCTCTTCTATCTTCCGAGGTCTTATTCCTTGGGGGCAATACCTAACTTGCAAAATTGTTGCATGATTTAGGCCTGTACGCTACTAATGGAAAAAACCATGATGGCATACTGTATTCCACTGTTGGATGCAGTTTATGAGACAGAGAATGGGTGTACTTCTGTCTTCCATATCATATTCTAATCAGAAAATATTAGTTTGATCAGTGTATATGACTTTTCACAATGCTTCTGTATTAATTTAGCTTTAAATGCAGAGATTGACCAATAGTGATTTCAAACAGCGAATGTGAAGATGACTATTTGTATATGTAAGTGTCAGAAAACCTTTATGCTGAACCAATGTTTACTACAAAAACACAGTACTTTAACTGTATTAATAAACATGAATAAATAATGTCAGCTAATAATAAGCATATATCTATACACTACTGTTCGTTTTTGTTTGCTCACCAAGACTGAATTTATTTAATAAAACTTACAATTTAAAATAGCTGTTTTCAATATAATCAATTATAATAATCATACTATAATATAATATAATATAATATAATATAATATAATAATAATTGCAATATATTTTTTAAAGATGTAATTTATTCCTTTATTGGCAACACTGAAATTTCAGCAGGCATTAATCAAGTGTTCAATGTCACATGATTTTTCAGAAATCTAATATGCTGATTTGGTGCTCAAGAAACATTTCTTATCAATGTTGAAAACAGTTGTGCTGCTTAATATGTTTGTAGAAACTATAATGCTTTTTTATTGTTCTTTGAATAGAAAGTTTAAGAAAAACAGATTTATTTGAAATAGTGACATTCGTAACGTTACAAATTTCTTTATTGTCACTTTTCATCAAATTAATGCATCCTTTCTGAATAAAATTAAATTCTCCAAAGAAAATCTTACAGACTCAGTTTAAACGGTAATGCGTATAAAGTTTAAATCTGGATTTAAGAGTTGTAATTAAGTGTAATTATTTTAATGCTAAAAACAAAGCCAGACTATGTTGGGAGTTAGACCGTATTGAATTTTTCTACCAGCTGTGGATACGTATGGTGACTGCTATGTAAATTAGGTATAATTATACCAAGAAGAATGATATTAAATATGTCATTAAATTCAATATTAAGTAAAGTGACAACTTCTAAAGTAGAAAAGCGTAAATAAAAAATTAGTCTGTCTCTATTTAAATACACTGATGAAAAAGTAGCCAGTGGACAGGATAAAAACAGTCTGAAAATCTAAAACAGTCCAACATGTGCTGCTATGTGCAGATCAAAACTGAGACTGAGTTTGAATCCAGCTTGGTTTCAATCTCAGAATAACACAGATAAGTGTTGTGATACACTTCAGGGGCCTGATTTCAACAGAAGTTGGAGCAGACACTCTTCTGAAAGCAGAAGGTGGCTGAGATGACATAAGCCCAGCTCCTTCCTTTTCAAATAAATTAACCCTATTACTTTTTACCCATCACACCTTCATTATTTGTTCACATCTGAAATGGTATTTTATTCCTGTAAGTGACCTATAGTAGTCACACATGTCTTACTCTAGTGAAAGGTCAGGCCAGAAAGAGGTGATATTCCCCTTCTTACTTCTCTTTCATTTTTGTTATGAGATCTCCTGCAGCGCAAATACAGTCAAAGAATCTGTATTACCTTGACACTTCTCAGCTCCAAACTAACAGTCTGAAATGTATTGTGTTACACGTTTCACCTGCAGCTCTCTCTGGTATTATGTTCTTTATGAGATGGATGCTTGCTTAGCCTCAGTCTTTATTTTTGTTCTTGATTTTAAGTAGCACATTTTAAACTGTAAGATCATATGGGACACATTTTTGCCATTCATCTTGCTTTTTGCGACATACCTCTCTAAATGATAAAACGTTAACATAAAAAAAAGTTCACCTAATGATGAAAACCCTGTCCTTATTTACTTACCATCATTACAAACCTGAATGACCTGAATGTCTCTATAAAGTGAAAGTAAATGGTGAAACAGTTCATTTATTAAATGGAAAAGGATGTCTTAGACATTCTGCTAAACATCATCTTTTATTTTCTTAATAAAGGCATACAGGTTCGGAACATTACGGTAAGTCATGATTTTCGGGTAAATTATCACTTTATGTTTTTGACTAGGTCACAATTTCAAGTTGGTTTTCACCAAGAAGTTAACTTTAACTGCTATTATGAAACTTTTACACTACCGTTCAAAAGTTTGTGGTCCGTAATCTTTATTTTTTTAATAAGTGACTGCATTTTATTCTGCAAGGACATATTACATAGGTCAAAATATACAGTAAACGCATTTAGAATGTTGCAGAAGAGTTCTCTTTGAAATAGATGCAGCACAGTCAAAAATTTAGGGGCACCTTCTAATCAAAGATCAAAAAAATCAGATCAAAAATTTGCCTTTCCTTTACAAGATATACAGGGGAATTTTGTTTTTACCTTTCTGATGGCATTTTGTATTAAAATAATCTTTTATGACAAAATGTAAGAAAATATATTTATACGATTTTTACAATTTTTAATTAAAATAATAGAATAAGATTACAGCGGTGGTGCAAAATAACACAAAAGTGGCTTGTAGGTGTATTGCCAGATGTTTAATGATGCTCAGAGGTGCCATGAGTGCAATTAAATTCATAAATTCATGTTGAGATTAATGTATTAAATATATAAAAGCTCTCTTACACTACACAATGAATCTTTTATTTAAACTCTCTATAAAGTTTGTTTATATATATATATATATATATATATATGGGTTAGGGATTTGTGAGATATGACTGCGATACATGATTCAACCTTGCAAAAAGACGTAGAAATCTTTGAAGCACCCCTCAGCGCAAACACAAATATGCGGATCGGCGAAGGCAGATTTTTTTGGATGCATTTCTTTAGAAAACTTTACTTCACAACATTCCAAAGCATAGTATTGTGCTTTATACTGCACTACGTTTCATATTAAATATCATTTAATACTTAATTAGTAGAAATGTATTCAAAGATTTACTTGAGTACGAGAAAGTACTACATTTTTAATGTTCTTAAGTATTAACGGTAACAAAGAACAACTTTTATTCATGAAATGTAGTGCAGTAAAGTATGACATTATGCTTTGGAATGTTGTGAAGTAAAGTTTTGTAAAGAAATACACTCTGATAAAGTACAGACACCTGAAAAGTAGAGTAGAAATACTTCCACCTTTGCTGATCAGCATATTTGTGTTTGCGCTGAGGGGAGCTTAAAAGATTTCTTCGTCTTTTTGCAACGCTGAGTAATGTATCACAATCAAAGTAAAGTAAAGTTTTCCAAAGAAAAACACTCCAGATACCTTTTAAATTTACTTGACTAAAGTTAAAATACTTCACTACTGTCCGCCTCTGCGATTGGGTCGGTCACACTGGCTCCTAAATATTTTTTCATAGTCGCACGCAGTAGTTTTCAGTCGCAAATGCGAGTGAAATGGTCACACTGTAGAGCCATGTGCAGTTCTTTTGAAATTTGTATTCAGGAAAAAGTTGGTTTAAACATTTTCAACATTGAAAATAATTTGAAATTTTTCTTGAATATCAAATCAGCATATTAGAACGATTGCTGAAGCATCGTGTGACACTGAAGACTGGAGTAATGATGCTGAAAATTCAGCTTTGACATCATAGGAATAAATTACATTTTAAAATATATTATAATAGATTGTTATTTGAAATTGTAACATTATTTCACAGCTAGTACTATTTTTCTGTATTTTTGATCAAATAATTGCAGCCTTGGGGAGAATATAAGATTTCCTTCAGAAGCATTCAGAAACAAACAAAAAAACATTTTTAAAAGATTTTAAGTAAAAGATTTGTACTCCAAACTTTTGAACGGTAGTCTATGGGATTTTTTTTGTTTATACAATTAATTCATTATTTAGTTTCTTTTACATTTGGATAAGGTCACATAATTCCTGGCATAAACAATAGTTTACTAGCAGCTGCCTAACGTCTTTTTTTTTCTTAATGGGTGTTTATGTGCTTGTGTGTGCGTGTATGTGTGGGTGTGTATGTGTATTGTCAGCAGTGACAGAGAGGGATGAGGCAGCAAATGGAAAAGCCCCTTAAATATTCCTGGAAATCCCTAGAGAACTGCACGTTCTGGTCAGCAACCAGTACATGGATTTGTGTTTCTACTGTTGAATATTCTTTTATTTGTTTGTGTAGTTGGATGTTTTTCTTTCTCAGAGGTTGTGGATTATTTCAGGGACAGTTTTATCTTTACTGTAGGTGGTTTTATTTTTTTACTTCAGCATAGTGCAGCGTGAGACGAGATAAAGGTAGGGAAATACCTGTACCTAAGTAAAACAGAAACAAAGTCAGGGACAAGATCCACTGAACTTTCCAACGCAACTAACTGGGAATGTTCGCTTTTGTTTTCATGAGTGACTCTGGATTTTTTCCAGTCATAGTGTTAAGTAAAGATAAAGATCTAAAAAAAAAAGTAAAAAATAAGTTGAAACACTATCGTTGTAGTTTTACAAAAGGCATGTTGAGCCATGGAGAATGTTTATGAAACACCCGTCACTAAGTCTGTAACGTGTTGCATACGTCAGATGGGATTTAACATTTCTTGCTGAGAGTGTGAAGAATTTGATGGGTGTGACTATGTGTGTGTGTGTGTGTGTGTGTGTGTGTGTGTGTGTGTGTGTGAGAGCATCCCACATGGCTGTCCAAAAATGGCTGTCATCTTCCTCCCAAAAGCCATTTATCTGGGCAACAAACCTTTAATCTAAATAAGAGTGCCTGTCCAGAAAAGTTTTTCAATGGTTTTTAGCATGTTGCTATATGGTTGCTATTATGGCAATAATTATGAGATTGATTATTTAACATCATTAAATTGCAAAAAATAATTAGCATTTAAAAACATTAGCAATTAATCGCAACATGAAAATTTGATACAGGCATATCCCTAGTTTCCACAAAAAAAATGAAGGCATACAGGTTTGATTTTCGGGTAAATTATCACTTTATATCTTTGACTAGGTCACAATTTCAAGTTGGTTTTCACCAAGAAGTTAACTTTAACTGCTATTCTGAAACATTTACACTACCGTTCAAATGATCCATAATTTTTTATTTTTTTGAATAAATGACTGCATTTTATTCAGCAAGGACACATTACATAGGTCAAAATATACAGTAAACAAGAGTGCCTGTCCAGAAGTTTTTAAATGGATTTAGGATGTTGTTATATGGTTGCTATTATGGCAATAATTATGATCATAGAATATGATATTGTGTATATTCAAAGAATAGTGATCCTAAATTTATCCAAAGTACAGCAAAAACTGTTACATTTTGAAATATTCTTACTATATAAATAAGTTTTCTATTTGAATATATTTTAAAATGGAATTTATTCCTGTGATTTCAAAGCTGATTTTTTTGCATCATTAGTCAAGTCACATGATCCTTCGGAAATCATTGTAATATTCTGATTTGCTGCTTTAAAAACATTTATTATTATCATGTTGAAAAGAGCTAAGTAAAATTTAAGTTTTTTTGATGAATAGAAAGTTCAAAAGAACAGCATTTATCTGAAATAGAAATCTTTTGTAACATTATAAATGTCTTTACTCTCACTTTTCATCAATTTAAAGCGTTCTTGCTGAATAAAAGTATTAATTTCTATCATTTCTCCCCCCAAATAAGTATAGTGTAGAATTTTACGAAAGCTTTTTGGAAAGTGTTTTAAATATTGATAATAATAAAAAATGTTTCTCGAACAGCAAATCAGCATATTAGAATGATTTCTAAAGAATCATGACTGGAGTAATGATGCTGAAAAATTAGCTTTGATCACAGGAATAAATTACATTTTAAAATATATTCAAATAGAAAACAGTTATTTAAAAAAATAAAAATATTTCAAAATTGTATATTGTATAATGCAGGCTTGGTGAGCAGAAGAGACTTCTTAAAAAACATTAAAAAAAACTTACATTTTTGACTGGTAGTGTAGGCTGTTTGTTTGTTTGTTTGTTTATTTACTTATTTATGTGTTTACGTAGATAGATACATGCATGATTTTTTTTAATTTAAAATACTAAACCTATCTTAAAAAATATTTTTGGCATATAAAGTGTATAACAGGAACATAATGGCAAAAAGCAATCAGTGATGAGAATAAGATAATAAGTTATCAAATTAAATGTTAACAAGTTATGATTTTGTTCATAATTGTTGGAAGCCATAATTGTAATTGAAAATAACAATTTGAGTAATCTTACTGGTGCAAGTAAAGGCTCTAGTCTGTTTCTCAATGTAAGTTAATGGGATTTTCAGCCATTTTGTCATTCACCAGCTGATTGGTTGAATAAAGCACACCTCTCCTCAACAAGCCTTACAATTTGAGGTGCCATTTTTGTCCGTAGTACAGTCGGTGCGGGATGAGTTGAAAAGCTGAAGTACAGCTTATTCTGATCCGTAACTTTGAATATGCCTTAGCACACAAAAATATTAATGTTTTCTTATCAAGAACAGATATTAGTCACTGGATGCTTGGCTAAACTGTTTCGACTGATCTGACTGAGCTCTAATTTCCCAATTTCAAAATATTTCTTTACGAGGTTTACCTACCTTCATAAAAATGCACCATAAATAGCTATAATTTCAGTTTCCCTTTGTGTCGGAAAGTCTCTGTACTGGAGAAGAGGCATGTGCGGTGGGTACCAGTAACTCTTGTGGAATAACTGTGGTATCCTCTGCTTAAAGGAATTCTAACAGCGTTCAGCAATGGAGTCGGGACCTTCCTGCATGTGTGGTTAGTGTGTAGCTGGCTCATAGGGGAGATATTATTAGAGCTTGAGAGCTATGCCTGTTATGAAGGGATTTCCCAGTCTGAGAGCTGCCGGTCAGGAGCTGTTGATGTGGCAATGCAAGCACAATGTTGAAGCGTCGCCTCAATGGCAAGCATTAGAATATGAAAATGTAAGAGGAGATGACTAACTTCTATCTGTCTGACCTCGGCTCAAGACGTGAAACAGGCAGATGTCAAGCCATTGTGATGTCAGACGGCATTTAAGAGGTTAATAGGTCTGACGACGCCCTCGTCACTTACTTGTTATCAAGATGATTCAGTCATGGCTTACTTTGCCGTCATGTTTTTCATAAGCAATTATGAAATGAAAGTGCTGACATCATTTTATAATAATTTGGTTGTGTGTGTATCAGAAATGCTGCTTTTGTAAAACAGGATAGTCATAGTTGAGTCACCTTTTTTTCAGGATTTTTTGATGAATAGAAAGATCCAAAGATCAGCATTTATCTGAAATAAAAAGCTTTTGTAATATTATACACTATACCATTAAAAAGCTTGAAGTCAATATTTATAGAAATTCATATTTTTATTTAGCAACGATGCTTTAAATTGATAAAGACATTCTATTTCAGATAAATGCTGTTCTTTGAACTTTTCATTCATCAAAGAAACTTGAAAAAAATGTACTCTGCTGTTTTCAACATCATAATAATAATAATAATAATAATAATAAATGTTTTTGAGCAGCAAATCAGAATATTACAATGAGTTTTGAAGGATCATGTGACTAGAGTAATGATGCTAAAAAATCAGCTTTGAAATCACAGGAATAAATTACATTTTAAAATGAATTCAATTAGAAAAAAGTTATTTTAAATAGTAAAAATATTACTGTTTTTCTTGTACATTGGATCAAATAAATGCAGGCTTGGTTTAAAATACATTAAAAATCTTACTGTTCAACATTTTTTGACTCGTAGTGTGCATGTATTTCATTATTTATTAATGTTTTACTGGAAACTGTAATGAACAGAAAGTTCAAAAGAACAACATTTCTTTGAAATATTATAAATGTCTTTTCTATCAATTTATAATTTGTCCTTAAATAAAATTATTTAATTAATTTCATTAAAAATATGTTACTGTCCCCAAACTTTTGAATGGTAAGTAATGTAAGTGTATTTCCATAGCAGTTCCTATATATGCTGTGCACTTGCATTTTATATTATTATTATTTTTTTTTATACATGGGGAATTTAAATTTGTCTGCAAAGCTACTTTCAAGCATTTCCACAAATTTCCGCAATTAATGTGATGAACTACACCGGTGGTTTCTCTAGTAGGACACCTGTGTGAACTTTTAGAGGAACTGACTCATTCATCCAGTAAAATCATTAGTAAAACTAATTACTAAAGTGATGTTAGACAACTGAAAGTCAAGCATGATTTGTTTGCAGATGCCATTTGGTTTGATGTATTGTTGACATTTTAAGTGTGTCTTAAAGGAGAAGTTCACTTCCAGATCAAAAATGTACAGATAATTTACTCACCCTCTTGTCAAACAAGATGTTCATGTCTTTCTTTCTTCAGCTGTAAAGAAATGATGAAGTTGGAGGAGAAAATGAGATGGGAGTTTTTCGACATACACTAACTGTCTTGAACCGGAATACACAAGAGTACACTCAAAGCTAGCCAAGATGAGCTTTTGAGGTTAAAAAGTAAAATAACCGATCGTTTCGCTAGATAAGACTCTTCTTCCTCGGCTGGGATCGTTTAGAGCCCTTTGAAGCTGCATTTAAATTGCATTTTGGAAGTTCAAACTCACAGGCGCCATAGAAGCCCACTATATGGAGAGAAATCCTGAAATGTTTTTCTCAGAAAACATAATTTCTTTACGACTGAAGAAAGACATAAACCTCTTGGATGACAAGGGGATGAGTACATTATCTGTACATTTTTGTTCTGGAAGTGAACTTCTCCTCCTTTAAGTGTCCAAATGCTTTTGGGGGCTTCAGGTAGTCACGCCTTCAATCCATCAAACTTCATATGGTTAAAAACAGTATTCCCACTTAACACCACTTGTGTTCTTGAAACAATGGCAGTGAGGCAGCCACAAAATGGTGTTTGCCAAAGGGGTCTGGATCCAATCAGACAACAGCCTTTTCCATTTTAGTTTGAATAATATTTCCCAGACAATACAGAATTCCTGACAGCTTCAGTCTGGACAAGAAAGAATTTCATGTGCCAAAGATGACAGTATCATCTTTTTCTGTAACTGAGATATTCCTCATTTCAGTTTTTCTCATGTACTTGTTATGGGCATAGAGTTTAGATTCTAATCTGTCTGTTTTTCTTCAGGTCATGTCCGCAGGGCGTAATGTGGAACAGCAGATTGCCCTGCAGCAGCGTCCTCCGTCTCTTGCCATGCCCTCCATGGCCCAGCGGCCCAGGCCCGAGCCGGGCTTCTTGCCCCTGCATGGCGGATTCAGGGACCGCTTTGTCACAACGCCTGAGGCCAAGTATTGTTGTGAGTCTTGCAGGCTAGTGCTCTGTATCCCTCGGCAAACTGAGTGTGGACATCGCTTCTGCGAGAGCTGCATCAAGGACCTGCTCAGGTGGGCAACAGTTCATTAGTGAGCTTTAATACTAATAATAATATTACAGGCGCTGCAGTATCACAAGCCAAAGAATAAGTCAAGAGATATCTGATATTTATTTACATAAAGCTTACAATATACTGTACCAGCATGTTTCATATTCAGATAGTGTCTGGATATTCCTTATCTGGACTGCATTTAGTACAAAGCAGTGCAAAATGGAAAACAGCACTAATTTTTATTTATTTATTTAATTTTTTTCGTAAAAACAACCTCCAGTGAGTTCAGTATGTCATTTATGATATATGCTAGTAGGGGTTAATAAGAAAAACATGTTTTAAATAGAGAGAGAGATTTTGAAATGTGGTTTAGTGGAATAAATTATAAGGGATAATTTAAGGGTCAGATGACAAATCAGGTGACAAAATTGAAAGGTTATTTTTGAATCGTCGAATGTGGCCAGAAACCATTCCTCACCACCTCCAAGTGTTGTTCTATTGTTTGAATGTGACCACAATGTGCCTTGGGTGCATTTACACCTGGATTTTAGTATGATGAAGTAATGATTGACTGTGATCTGATTGCCGAAAATGCATATGGGCCAGTATTGCTAAATATGATTGAAATCAGGGGTTCTCAACTAGCAGACCTCCAAGGAGGCCTGCTTATGACTTAAAAAAAAAAAAAGTAATACTTTACAATAAGGTGTCATTTGTTAACATTAGTTTTCGTATTAACTAACATAAACAAACAATGAACAATACATTTATGACAGTATTTATTAATCTTTGTTAAAGTTAAACATACAGTCATTCATTGTTAGTTCATGTTAGTTTTGATTTTAATAAAGCATTCATAAATGTTGAAATTGCTAAGAATAAATGCTGTAAATGTGTTTTTCATTTTTAGTTCATGTTAACTAAAGTAGTTAAGTAATGTTAACTAATAAAACCTTATTGTAAAGTGTTACCGACAAAACAAACATTAAAGTAAGCAAAAAAAAAAAAAAAAACAGGTAGAAATTAAAATACGTATATTAATTCACCCCCTTAACAACTTTTATTTTTGTAAAGAAGAACCAGGGTTTATATTGTCAAATAAGATGAATTGTCGATGTAATCTAATTTTTAAAGTGTGATTTCTAGGCTTTTGATGTAAATTAATAAAATTATAAAACGCTCCATGTGCATTTTGGTAACACTTTACAATAAAGTTAACATTACTTAGCTACTTTAGTTAACATGAACTAAGAATAAACAATACTTCTAAAGCATTTATTAATCTTAGTTCTTGTTAATTTCATCATTTACTAATGCATTATTAAAATCACAAGCTTGTTAAGAGTTGAGTTTGAGTTTGTTAACATTTAGTTAATGCACTGTGAACTAACATGAACGAACAATGAACGATTGTATTTTTATTAACTAACATTAACAAAGATGAATAAATAGTGTAATAAAATCATTGCTCGTTGTTTGTCCCTGTCAGTTAGACATTAACTACTGTTAACAAATGACACCTTATTGTAAAGTGTAACCTTTTTTTTAAAGAAAAACCAGGGTTTATGTTTAAAAAACTGAATTGACAAGGTAGCCTAATGTGTGTGTTTTTATAATGAATATACATTTTTCTAGTTATGCCCAACTTTAAAACATTTTATTGAGTAGAATTTATGGAGTAAGTTCTTATCCATTATCCCTATACTCAGTAAATGACAAACAACTTTAAAAGTCATGTGGCATTTGAATATTGTTGTGAGAGTTAGGCAGCCTAAAAGTCAAAATGGTTGAGAACCACTGATCTAAATAGCATTGCAAAATAAACTTGGGGTATTTCCATTATTTTTATTTTAAAATGTAGGTCATTTGAACTACAGATATAATTTGCTTACAATTGGATTCTTACTTTTTTTTTTTTTTTCTTTCAGTAAGGCAAACCCAGTTTGTCCAGCTGATCTAGAACCACTCTTTGAAGATAAGGTAAGAAAGTGAAGCCAAAACCTAGAAGGACACACCCACTCCGTTACATATTAAATCTCACTCTCACAGCTCCAAGTGAAAGTAATGTGGGCCATATAACAGGCACACAACACACATCTCTATTATACAGGCTGTGTAGTGGATTTATTTATTTATTTATTTATTTATTTATTTTCTTATTTTTATATTGCTCATGATGTTAGATATTCCGGGATGTTTGCTGCAATAGGGAAATTATGGCTTTGAAGGTCTACTGCCGAAGTGAGAAAAATGGATGTAAAGAACAAATGAGTTTACAGCAGGTCATGGTAAGTCATATGATTCTTATACACAATAGTTCACATATCATATGGTAAATTCCTCACTACTAGAACCTGCCTCAAGCATAGAGAAATGTGAGCCTGGACTTAAACTAACTTGCACATCATAAGTGTGAGAATGGCAAATGTAGTGTTATTCATAGATGACATGCCATTTTATGTTATGTTATGTTATGTTATGTTATATGTTATGTTATGTTATTCACTCTTCAAATTCACTCTTTTTTTTTTTTTAACAGGATCACTTGGAAGTTTGTCCGTACTTCGAGGTGCCGTGCCCCTTGGGAAAGTGTAAGGAGAAGATGATGAGGAAAGACATGTCTGAGCACTTGAGCCGCAAATGCAAACACAGAGAGATCACCTGTGAATTCTGCAATCACAAGATGGCCCTCACCGAATTACAGGTACCACATGTTACCCAAAATCCCCCGGTTCCCATAAAAAGGACCTGAAATCTAATGGAAAGTACTTAGAAATTCATGATATCTTTTTTCAGCTATCATTGAGTTTTTTTTCCTTGATTGGAATTAGTGGACGTCTCAGTTCCTTTTATGAGAAGTATTCCCCTTGTGTTCTGTCATTAATGTCCCATGACCTTTAAGTTTCACATTTGTACAAGGAACTTAGGGGAATCTCCCGTTATGTTGACTGTCATTTAGAGAATGATAGATGTATGTTTTCACTTCAAGAATGCTTTGTTTTTCCGCCTGGTTGATCCTGTCATTATTACTCCACACACTAACAGTTTTTTTTTTTTTATAATCATGAGCTTCTTGAACCATTAAAGTGTCAGTATGCAGTATGTTTTAGTGCATTTTAGTCTAACAGTCATCTCTCTTTACAGAAACACAAAGATACAGTCTGTCCTGCAATTCCTGTAGCATGCCCTAATCACTGTTCGTTTTCTTCCATTCTAAGAAGTGAGGTAGGCTTGGAGTGCACTTTTGATTCACTAACATGTGTGTGTTTTGCTTTTAAGTGCATGAACAATGATTTCAGTTGAAAGTGAATGATAAAAGCAGATTCATTGGGATGTATTTATGAGATGAATGTGTCTCCTATAGCTGTCCAGTCATCAGCATGACTGTCCAAAGGCCCAGGTGACCTGCTCCTTTATTCGCTATGGATGCTCCTTTAAGGTAAGCAGATATTGATTTAAAGGACATTGGAAATTTACTAACATTTGTATTTTAATGTTGATTAAAAATTTAAATTATTTTGGTAAAAATAATAATTTAATAAAATCATTTTTTAAAGTCTCTTCTGCTCACCAAGCCTGAATTGAATTGATCTGAAGTACAGCAAAAACAGTAACATTTTGAAATATTTTTAAAATAACTATTTAAAATAACAGGTTTTGATTTGAATATCTTTTAAAATGTAATTTATTCCTGTGATTTCAAAGCTGAATTTTTAGCATCATTACTCCATTCACATGACCCTTGTGAAATTATTCAAAATTCAAAAAATATTTCTTATTAATATTATGTTGAAAACAGCTGAGTATAATTTTTTTCAGGTTTCTTTGATGAATAGAAATTTCAGAAAAACAGCATTTATCTGAAATGGAAATCTTTTGTAACAAAAAAATTATACTGACTCCAAGCTTTTCAAAGGTGTAGTGTATAATGCTACAAACGCTTTTTATTTCAGATGAATACTGATCTTTGGATCTTTCTATTCATCAAAGAATCCTGAAAAAAATGTACTCAGTTGTTTCTAATATTGTTAATAATAATACAAAATATTTCTTGAACAGCAAATCAGCATATTACAATGATTTCTGAAGGATCATGTGACACTAAAGATCGGAGTTACGATGCTAAAAATTCAGCTTTGAAATCACAGGAATAAATTACATTTTAAAATATATTTATAAATAGAAAACAGTTATTTTAAAAAGTAAAAATATTTCAAAATTGTACTGTTTTTGCTGTACTTTGTATTAAATAAATGCAGGCTTGGTGAGCAGGAGAGACTTAAAAAAACATCAGAAGTCTTACTGTTTAAAAACTTTTGACTGATAGTGTATGTTGTAATTGCATTTTATATTTTTGTTTATACATTTAACATCAACCTGATAATGATGATGAAATATTTATTTGTTTAATTGTTATTGTTACATCAAGTCTGTATATTATAGTTAAAGTATTTTTTAGTTTTTTTACTAATTATTTTAGATCTATATATAACAAATATATATGCATCTTATTATTTCAAAGGGGCTAAATCAAGAGATGAGGGAACACGAGTCCAGTTTTGCGTCTGAGCACCTGAGAATGATGGCAGTCAGAAACACCACACTAGAGGCCAAGGTAGACATTTATAAACATTTATATTTAACATCAGAAACAAGATACTGTTGTTTCCTGTGTGAAAATGAATATGTTTTTTCCTGTTCATATTTTCTTCCATGTATGTAGTTGAACACATCCACTGATTAATCTGTGTGTGTAGGTAGAGGATGTTAAGAGCGAGCTGACGGAGCGTTATAAAGTTCTGCCCAGCCTCAGCAGTCGTCTTGCAGAGGTTGAGACACAGTATGAGGAGATGAGAGAAAAGAACAGGCAGCTGGAGCAGAAGCTTGTCAGCATGCAGGTGAGAGTCATCAACAAGAAGTGGTTTTATTTTCTTTTGAGTCATTTGGTAAAGCTAAAAATAACGTCTACTTTGTATGAAGTGACGTCTGCTGTGCTGTGCAATATTTCAGTCTGACACATGCTTTTAAGTTTTAATGACTTTGCTTTGTAATGTGCTTTCTACAGTGAGACCACAAAGTAAGAAACATAAATAAATAAGAAAGATTGATTTCGATAACACTTTACAATACGGGTCATTGGTTAGTTAACTAAATTGGTTAACGTGAACCAAGAATTAACAATATTTCTATGTTAATTTCAGCATTTACTAATGCGTTATTTATAGTTGTGTTTGTAAACATTAGTTAATGCACTGCACTTTTTATTAACTAACATTAACAAAGATTAATAAATGGTGTAATAAATGTATTGTTTATTGTTTATTCATGTTAGTTAACTCCTTATTGTAAAGTGTTACCAAGATTTCTGTCAATAATCAAATGGTAGTGAATGATAGTTCAAGTGAATGTGACATTTACTATGTTTTATACAAAGTGAAGTTATAGTTTGCCCATAAATAAACATTCTGTCATTTTCTTACCCTTGATGTTGCTCCAAACCTTTATAAATTTCTTTCTTCTGTTGAGAAGATACTTTTAAAGAATGTTGGTAACCAAACAGTTAACAGTGGCTGTTGACTTCCATAGTATGGAAAAAAGTGCCGTCAACTGTTTGGTTACCAACATTCTTTGTGTTCGATAGAAGAAAGAAACTGGAACAGCTTCAGGGGGAGTAAAGGATGACAGTTGGTTGAACTAGCCCTTTAACATTTCTATAAAAGGTCATTAGATTTCTTGCTTCCATTAATTGCTTTTTTTAAACATTTTTTAAAATCTGAAATTCATCTACATTTTTCAATTAAACTTTTTACTGATACTGATAAAGTAAATGTAAATTTTTGTAATGTCCATTTTTTCTATTCTTGCTTTATTCATTTAAAAATACACAAAAAGAGAATGTCTAAATAGCTTTACATGTTTTTCTGTTTGTTGTTTGATGGCAGTGACTATGTACAACCTGAATTCAAAACAAATTTCTGTGAGACAGAGAATAAATTGCAAAAAATATAATACCGGTCAAAATTTGGGATCAGTTTTGTATATTAAGTATTAATTTTTAAGAAATTAATACTTTTATTTAGCAAGGACACATTAAATTGATTCAAAATGACAGTTGATTCAAATTGATTAGAAATTGATTCAAAATTCCAATATTCTTCTTGAGCAGCAAATCAGCTTATGATTTCTGAAGGATCATGGGACACAGAAGATTATAGTAATGACTGCTAAAAATTTAGCTTTGCCATCACAAATAAATTACATTTTAAAATACATTAAAAGAGAAAACAATTATTTAGATAACAATAACATTTCACAATATTATGTTTTTACTGTATTTTCGATCAAATAAACAGAGCCTTACTGAGCATAATAGACTTTAAAAAAACAAAAAATCTTTCAGAACCAAACTTTTGAGTGGTGAGGTATGTACTGTACAATTGATTAAATGTGACCCTGGGCCAAAAAACAGCCATAAGGGTAAATTTTTTTTTTAAAATTGAGATTTATGCATCATAAATTAATAAGCTTTCCATTGATGTAAGGTTTGTTAGGCTAGGACAATATTTGGCAGAGATACAACTATATGAAATCTGGAATTTGGAGGTGCAAAATAATCAAAACATTGAGAAAATAGCTTTTAAGTTTGTCCAAATGAATTTCTTAGCAACGCATATTACTAATCACAAAATATACAAAATATCTTCATGGAACATGATCTTTACATGATCTGATTTTTGGCATAAAAGGAAAATGTGTAATTTCGACCTATACAATGTATTTTTGTATACAATGTATACAAATATACCCATGCTACTTAAGAGTGTTGTGGTATCGCATCTTAAATCTTAATCGCATTAAGATTTATTACTTTAAATAATCATTTTAAAGCCCCCTTTTTGCCAAACATCCATCTTAAACACTCAGAGACCCAGCTATGAAATATTAGAATCTGTGATTAAAACACTTTGTGTGTGTTTATGTATGTAGATGTTGATGAGCGCTCACTCAGAGAAACTGCTTGAGGTTGAGATGGAGCTGCGGGAGCTGCGTCCACTGCGAGCTATGAGAGAGGAGGTGGAGGCTCTGAGAGGGTCTGTGGAGAACATGCGTTCAATTGTGTCTTCTCTCGATTCGGGTCGTGTTGGTTCCAGTTCTGGATCTCACACCCTGGGTAAGAAAGTTTCATATACACCTCAATTGTTATACATTATACTTGAAATACTTTTAACACATTTCAAAACCATCACCAGGCTCCTTAGAGCAGCAGCTCTCACGTCACGATGACATGATGAGCGTCCACGACATCCGACTAGCAGAGATGGACCTGAAGCTCCAGGTGCTAGAGACGGCCAGCTTCAACGGTACGCTCATTTGGAAGATCCGCGACTACAAAAGACGGAAACAGGAAGCCGTCGCCTCCAAAACCCTTTCGCTCTACAGCCAGCCCTTCTACACAGGCTATTTTGGCTACAAGATGTGTGCCCGCGTCTATCTGAATGGGGACGGAATGGGTAAAGGCACACATCTCTCCCTGTTCTTCGTGGTCATGCGCGGGGAATATGATGCCCTGCTGCCATGGCCGTTTAAACAGAAAGTCACTTTAATGCTAATGGACCAGGGGCCAGGACGGAAACACTTAGGCGATGCCTTCAAACCAGACCCCAATAGCAGTAGCTTTCGCCGGCCCATTGCGGAAATGAACATTGCCTCGGGCTGTCCACTCTTTGTGGCTCAAACTGTCCTGGAGAACGGAACCTACATCAAAGACGACACCATCTTTATTAAGGTGACTGTAGACACCTCTGACCTCCCGGACCCTTGAGTTCAGCTTCGCCGGGTCCAGATAATATCAAGTCGCGCAGCCCTCCCAGCCAAGCCTTCGAAGAGCAGGGCTGAGAGAGGAAGAACCCAGGACTAATTTGGGTTCATAACAGTCCGAGCCGTCAGCTTGTGCTCTTCGGGAAACAACAGTGCCTTGCTGGGCTAGATAGTTTCGGCCTTTTGCAGGAGGTTTGAGTAGATTAAATCTCCCATGTCAACCACATCAAAGATGCAGTGAAGAGAAATACGTCAACTCTAATCAAGCGAGAGAATGTTAATGTCTTTGGTTCTACAGGACGAGGTAAAACGGAAGCGAATGATGCCTAGATGATGGTGTTGGTTGACTAACATCCAGCCCAAAGTAAAAGAAAGCTGTTAACACTCATCATCACGTTAGCCTTCAATGAGTATGAATGCGTTTGAGGCTAATGGTCATATCTCATACTGGTTGTTAAGTCTGGAAGGTAACCCTTCATGTTTGGTAATCATGAAAAGTTTTAGTATTGGTGGTTTTTCGGTGGTTTTGTACGATATGCAAATATTGAACTGACATCTGTTGTGTTGTGGTGGTTTGTTGATGAACAGTTGATGTGGAGGGGAGTTTTGTGAGTAGAAAGTCTTGTTTGTGAGGGCGGGGGTGGACGTGTTTCTGTAGTAGATATAAAGGACCTGACGGGAGCATTCATGAAGGACTACATTGGCACTAAACAGTGACCTTGCAAGGGTTCCATTGTCAAAAAAAGCAAAAAACCTCAGTTTTTATGCATGTAAAACCTATTCTTACATGACTTAACCTTATCTGCGTTTACCACTTTGACACATTATTTTTTGTAATGTTCTAATTAATAGATGCTATGCATCAGATTCTATTGTCCTTTTGTGTTTTGTATTTTATTTTTTAAAACGGTCTGACATAATGCCTTTATGCCTCCAGCCATGCTGCCAGAGACACATACAATAATCCAGATCATTTTTCATGGTAGGGATGGTTTTTGCACAAGTATTGTTTGAATGTGTAATATATGTATAAATATATCAATATAAAATTGTTGGAAAACATTCTGAATTCTGTTTTTTATGGATGTGTCAAGTTAAAGTACTTTTTTTTTTTGACCTGAGGGGAACTGAAACTTACCTTACTAGACTATGCGACTGCCTTTATTCCTCAGTGTGCAGTTAAGCAAATGTCATGCTAAAAAAACTATCAATTTAAAACTATTTCTTTTTCTCACAAACTAATACCATCTCTCCACTAATACTACTACTAATAATAATACTAATACTAATCTCTCCAGTGGCTTGTAATAACTATTTCCTGCAGGACAAAAAGTAGCTTTTTTGTCTTGAGATACTGCTACACTAATAATAATAATAATAATAATAATGTTTTAAATATATTAATTCTCAGGATTAATATCTGTAATTAATACCTGGCACCAATATTGGATTTGTCGTCCAAAAATATTTTATTTCATTCATTTTATTTTATTTTAATTAAGGATCAAATAGCTTTTTTCTAATGACTAAAAATGTTCTTATGAAAATTATCAAATGTTTCATAACAGATTTATAAACCAGGAATTTACTACATGCTTAAAGTAATTATTATTTAGACTTATCCTAGCTGAACAATTAGAGACTAAATAAAAAAAAAAACTTAAATAACCCCCCAAAATTATTAAATTTTATTTGTATTTTAATTAAGAAGCAAATTGCATTTACTATGATTTATAACGAGATTTATAAACGAGGAATTTGCAAAAATCTTTTTTTCGGTGACATTTTTGCCTCATTACCCTGGTGAGTTTCTAGAATTGCCATTTGGCCTATAATAAAATAAAACACTGCGAATCATTACTGACCACTAGGTGGCGTAAATGCACAAGCATGACTATCTGCTGAGCTAATATAACGGGGAATTTCGGTCAGTGAAACGCCACTCAACGCCACACAATACGACACTCCATCAGGATGTAAACAAAACGGATATACTGTTAATACGTTCATCTACTATGTGCAGATTTGTTTTAAAATGTTTCTTTAAAATGTCCTGCAGCGCTTTGTTAATTAATTTAAATTAGGCTTGTATTATGTACTGCGGGCTGGCATTGAGAAAGCATTTCATTTCTCAAATTGTGGATTTTAGTTTTCTCCATGTCAGCAACTTGGTTTCCACCCTTCTCGTTTCCACCGAAAAGTAGTAGCAGTCAGCAGTGCCAGTGTCTACTGCGCCCTAACCACTCCACCCTAACAACCCGCCCCTCAGCAGCGGCAGCTCTCCAGTGTGAAACCAGTGCGTCACTTAGGCTCATGAATAATCAAACAAGCGTCATGAGAAAGAGAGCGTCACTTAAAAGGATACAGGTGAGGTCACGGCGACACACACACAGCTGGACAGTCGGCACAGAGGCCAGTAGACAGGCTAGTGTCAATACTAAAACAAATAAATAAAAATAAAAATAAAAAATAGAAACAGCAACACTGGGACAGTTTTGAATTCCTCAAGTATAAAAAGGGAACTAAGGTTGCATCACGTATTATAAAAGAGAGCTCTGCGAAGAACAGCAACATGTTCACTTGGGTAAATAAGGAACAGGGTGGAAGGAACAAGGAGGGAGACATGTTTCAAACAGTGACTGAAGGACTTCAGAGTCTTTATGTTAAAAAACTTATGCCTTTGGAGGAGACATACCTCTTCCATGACTTCCACTCACCGGCGTTAGAGGAGGCGGACTTCCAGAGCAAGCCTATGGTCCTTCTGGTCGGACAGTATTCTACAGGGAAGACCACTTTCATAAGGTAATGCATGGCTTTGACAGTTGAGTGTCAGTAAAATACTAAGTAGTATACTTTTTAATTGTAATGTCTAGTAGCCTAAGTCAAGAAACGCTTTACAATATTATTAGACACAAGTGTATTTATTAATATTTTTTTCATTTATTAAGTATTTATATTATTTTTTATTCAATTTGTTAAAAAAACAGCACGTACACGTGTGAAGTTCAGTACAGTCAGCTCTTTGTGGTTGCACCAAACCCTAGCAAAGGGGTGTGCAGAAACAGCTTATGCCAGCTCACATAGTCCATTCATCTGTGAAGAGATGCAGAAGGCTGGAGAGTAGGCAAACAGCGCATAAAAGCATCATTATTCTTCTTATTGGCTTTCCACTGTAAGTCAATACCATCTGGCTTTGATGTATGTGCTGTTATTGCTCATCAGGTCCAGTTCTCCTCAGTCTCTAAATGAATGAGAAAATCCAATAGCTTTGTTTCATGTTGAACTCCTCGAACTAGAACTGGCTTATTACTAAATCAGCCATTCATAATGTAAAACATAAAGTCGTAATTGAAAATGAATTATATTATAGGCTTTTTAAACACTGTATTCCAGTTACATGAATAATTGTATTATTTCTTTTACCTCCCTTTTTCATTACACATTTGCACAAAGGAGTAATCCATTGTTTAACAATGGACATAGTCTGATTTACAGTTCCCTTTTGTTTTTGTTAGATTTTAATTACAAGCCATGTGTGCTTCTTTGCTTGGAAACCTTTGACACTTTCTCATCCTCTAGCAGGATGTAGTAGGGATCTATGCTTTGGCTAGGGAGTTACAGGAAGAGTGAGACCGATGAATAGGCCTGTTTTTAAGCTCTTGCATTTTCCAAAGGTTGAGTGCCACTGTTTAGCTTAAACCCTTGATCATCTTGGAACTGCTTTGTGTCTTAACCTGAAGGCTAATAGGTAGCTATTTAAATTAAATTCGTGTAGCATTTATTCCATTTGTTTTTATTCTCTCCCAACCATGATATTTTGTTGTTCTCGCATGTGCTGTCACATGATCAAGCCGCTCCGATTTACTAAGTAGTGGTTTGTTAATGCTTAACTTCTCTCTCCTACAGGTATCTTCTGGAGCAAGATTTTCCAGGGATGCGAATTGGCCCCGAACCAACGACAGATGGATTCATAGCTGTGATGTACAATGAGAACGAGGGAATTGTTCCTGGAAATGCCTTGGTTGTGGACCCCAAGAAACCATTCCGCAAACTCAATGCATTTGGAAATGCCTTCTTAAATAGGTAAATACCAAGATTTAAGTTTCAATGATTGTGACTGACATTGTTGAAACACATTCTTATTCAGAGGCTCTTTGCTTGCTCAAAAGATTTTAGTCTTGGCATATTTAGGGTAAGTTCACCCAAAAATAAAAATGGTCACCCTCATGCTGCTCAAAAAACATTTACTATTATGTTTATGTTTTTTTATAATTTATTATTATTATGTTAACAACAGCTGAGTAGCATTTATCTGAAATAGAAATCTTTTGTAACATTATAAATATCTTTATCATGAATTTAAAGCATCCTTGCTGAATAAAAATATTAATTTCTATAAAATGTTTTTTTTTTTATAAAAAAAAAAAAAAACATTATAATGACTCCAAGCTTTTGAATGGTATAGTGTATAATTGTACAAAAGCTTTTTATTTCAGATGATTGCTGATCGTTGTATCTTTCTATTAATCAAAGAATCCTGAAAAACTGTTTTAAGTATTGATGATAATAATAATAATAATAATAATAATAATAATAAAAGTGAAAATAATAATAATTCAGCTTTGATCACAGGAATAAATTACATTTTAAAATATATTCAGATAGAAAGCAGTTATTTTAAATAAAAAAATGCAGGCTTGGTAAGCCTAAGAGACTTTAAATAACATAAAAAATCTTACTGTTAAAAAACTTTTGACTGGTAGTATATATATGAATCAAGAGGTTTATCCAAGTCGTCTTGAATTTAATTAGCATATAAACACTGATCAAGACCAAAACAAGCACATCTGAGCTTCCATTTACCCATTTTTGATTGAACTAACCCTTCAACACCACTGAAAAATTAAAATGGGGCTGAATCAATTGATAACACTATATTCTAGTGTTCAGTCAAGCTTGAGCCTTGAGAATAGTTGTTAGACATCATATCATGCAGCAGGGAAATCCAGGATGTGGGCACATATTCTTACTCGCTACATTCTGTAACGGATGTCCTTCTTGCCCTGGCCGTTGCCTAAACAAGGATTTTCCATTATCTTGCTCAGGCAGTGGTATAAGGATATGGAAAATGGTCTGGAATGGCCTAAGTACAGTTTAAGGATTACAGTTTAGCTATAAAAGACTATTAAAACCATGCATTTACACTAAATATACAATGTTTTGTAGGTGTAATTTTACAATCAACTAGGTTAACATGTTTTTCTACCCAACTCTTTTTTCTGCTCATTCATTTCTTCTTTTCATCACACGCAGCCTGCTTTTCTATTACAGGCAAATATTGTTCACAAAGTGTCTCAAAAGCTATGTAAAGGGGCTTGTTCACTTCTCCTTTTAGGTAATAGCTGTTGAGCTTCCACAAGTTTTAATGTTTAATTTTAGTACCTAGACAGTTAGACAAAGGGTTTTTTCCTGTTTGCTGGATATTTATGTGGGGAGGAAATGGGTAAGTACTTCTTTGACAGTGACCACTATAGAGGTCAAAGGACCACTTGACAGAGAACATCTCCTCTCCTCCAAAGGAACCTCAAAACAATGCACTTTGTTTCCTGTGGACCCCGTCGTGCGTCATGTGATGGCACGTTTGAGCACAGTGGTTTCTTTTCCTTATTCTCTCCATGCTTTTATCCACTGGCTTTTTTGAATAAAACGCATGTGTAATTTTCTTGAAAATGAAACTTGGTTGAATGCTTCTTCCTCTATTTCTCAGCATGTCCTTTTGCTTTGCAGCTGACAGGTGATGTTTGCTTACAGATGTTGCAATTTCCTCTAAGGTTTATTAAAAAAAAAAGACATCCTCTAACTCACTTGAGACAGTGTTGCAATCTTAACAGCACAATAATATTTCTAGATATGAAATTGAATAATAGTTTTATAAACATTATAAATGCATGTGTTGAATATCTGAATTGTAATTTTTAAAAGTTGTTGCCCCAAGGTTATGGAGTAATTTACTACAGGTCCTCCACCTTAGTCAACATGTTTAAAAACCTCCTTAAAACCCATTTGTTGACTGGCTCTGATTGCATAGTGTTCTGGATGGATGCAATGTTTTTAGGTTTCATTTCCTTTTTTATATAAAGTTTGTCTCTTAATATGTGGTCATGCTAACAAAATACTGGCAAATTCTGTGTGCAAAAAAGTCCTCTGTCAGAAGTTTAGCAATGCATGAACCACAGCTTCTGTGAAATTCGTCATTCGACCATGTTTATTATTTTTAAAAAGTCCTGTTTAGCCTGAAGTTAAATGTATAACATGTTAGTCTCTTTTTGTTTGTACTAAATGAATAAATGGCTTATTTGGTAACCATCTGTAGCAAGCTTTATTTTTGTATCTTTGCAAGAATTTTAAAAGAAAATTTGTCTCAGCTGTTATATTTTCCCATGACTCAGATCGAATGAGTCATCGACACATGTAGTGATACTACCAGCATTTCCGGTGATAACATGAGGTGGTGAACTCTCTCCATCTGTCTCGCCAGGTTCATCTGCTCACAAATGCCCAACCAAGTTTTGCAGAGCATTAGCATCATTGACACCCCGGGGATCTTGTCTGGCGAGAAGCAGCGCATAAGCAGAGGTCAGTGGCTGCAGTGTTTACTGTACAGGCAGATATTCACTCTAGCCTTTGTAGTGTCTTCAATCCAGTGCATCCTGTAATTTATGACAAACAAAAACCAGGAGTTACGCACAGACTATGCACAGACTCACAGCCACACACATGCAATGGGATATCAAATCTGATATTTGTCCGTTTATATCAAACGGACCCCATAAAATATACCCCATTCTTCTCTGACAGTGATTCTCCAAAGATGGTTATTAAAGAATACTTGTTTAAGTCCACATGCATGAAATCAAAAGTTTTTTGGGTTTTAGTATAAATATGTTAGCCAATAAAAGGCACAATATGTAAAAAAAATGTAATTAAAATATACAAAAACAACTAGAACAGTGTTATATATTTTGCTGACTTGTGTACTTAGATTATCTCTAATGTTTCGTAGAATGTTTAAATCCTGGGAAATAAGCTATTTTAAGTAGCGTAATGAACCATGTCATTCCGTCACCTGCCAATGACATCAAACACCCTTGATTTTCTGATTTTATTTTGTAGTAAACATGCAACCCTCAAAGACACTTTAATATGTTATGCATTTTATTAGACAGGTTACGAACGCACAGAGTAGCATTATAACAGAATTTTCAACACACTCAAATGTATCTAGTATGATGCTTTTTCCTACATACGCATGCCTTGAAGAAGCGGCTGTGGTTGATTGTGGCATAATAAAAGCTCCACTGCTTTCAAGCCTTGTGTCGCGCTCGTCCTTCATTAGCAGTTGCTTCAGCGTCCTTGTTTCGCTTCCACGACTTTTAGCCCCACCCTGCTTCATACTACAATAACCTTAATAAGTTTTTAATACATTAGCTCATCCATTAACATAGTTTTTGCCTGAGTCCCAACGGATTGCATCGGCTCTGGGGATGAACTCAAGATAACAACTCCCATGATTCCACATTCAGTCAAGGTGTCATCAAACTACGCCTTTGTTTTGTTTGTTTTGAATATGCACCCTCTAGCGGCGAAAACTTACATATTGTGCCTTTATGGTTACCTATAAGCTAGTGTGCAAGCATTCAAAACAATCTTGGTAATCGGTCACTTGTTTACAGAATTTGTATTTTCTGTACAGTGAATGGCATGTAGTGCATTGTTTAGAAGATAGGGAACGATTCAGACAGTATAAATATATGCTTTCAATCGGGGGAAAAGAAGTCTGGTTTTACACTGTGTCACTTGAACCGCCGCAGCGCGCACATGTTTCTGCTCCAGTCCAGAGACATAACAGCACTGAGTGGATCGTATGTGCAAATCAGCGCAGACCACAAAACGTATCAGATCCGTCATACGCTGTCAAATGTGGCTTTACTCAGCGACTCTGGCCCAAGCTAAACAAAACGCTAATGGCTAGTTTAAAAAGGGAACGGGACTACTTGATATGTCTTTTAAAGATCCATTAAAGTGCTTTGAAACATATTCTATTTGTTGATGTAATTTCAACTGAAACAGGAAAACATATCAAGCAGTCCCACCCACTTTTTAAAATAGCCAATAGCAATTTGTTTATATTAGCTTGAGCCAGAGCTGCTGAGCTCGTAAAGCCACATTTGACAGCAGATGGCAGCCACAATCTCTTCCATATTGCAATTAAATATAGCATTTTGTGCAGAATTCAAATAGATCTGATGTGTTTTATGGTCTGCGCCGTTTCGCAAATATGATTCGCTTTGTGCTATTATGTCTCTGGTCTAGAGAAGACGTGCTGCAGCGGTTCATGTGACATAGCACAAAAATAGACTTCTTGTACCACAATAGAAAAAGCATATTTACACTGTCTGAATCTGCACTATGTGCCATTCACCATACAGAAAATACAAATTCCGTGAACAATCCGATTTCGGCCACAGTTAACGTCTATTTATGGTGTAGGGGGTGGGACACTTCGGATTCTAGAGAGCATTTGATTGGACAGAGTTTGATGAGAAGCTGAAAGGCAGGGTGATGTAATCAAAATCGTAAGAGACTGTAAGTTTTGAATGCTTATATCTTGTAAATGTGAATTTCATTGTTGTTTTGGAGCACACTAACTTAAGCCAAAAAAACTGCTGTTTAGCCTTGGCAGATTTCTTCATTCTGAAGCCTCTATGGACGTTTTCCAGTGAAAATAGATTTGGTGTGATGCATTAGAGCAGACTGGCTGGTTCACTCCCTGGAGGACTGAAGCTCATGTTCCCAGTATAAGGAACAATCATAATGCTTAAATCATTAGTTTTCATTTTAGTCACCAGATCTGGTCTTTTTCATTGTAAATTTCCTCTGTTGTTTCCGTCCCTGTCTCCCATTACATGACACCAGCAGACAAGCTGGAAATTGTGATGAGTCTGTGGTGTTGTGAAGTCAGCATTTCTCACTTTCTTTTTCCTCATTTCAAAAGCATGAGTTTAGCTTGCCAAATACACTTTAGGGTTTACATCAGCATTCTGGTACCTCAGCATGTAGCTGTTGTTTATGTGTTACTAGATAATCAATTAACCAAACAAGCTGCTACATGCTTTTTTGTTTACATATTTTTAATGTTTTATTGTAACTAAGAACACAGAGCATGTCTGAGATGTGGCCAAGCAATTTTTAACAGTTGTAAGATATGCCTGATAATGCTGTACAAGTGTTATCTATGAAAATGCAAGGCAGCAGAGGTACACCACGGGTGTACACAAAGAGGGTCTGCAGACTACAGATTAGCCCTGGTCTCACAAATGTATAACAGCACAAATGTACAGCCACAGCTTCGGCCATTAGGGATAAGGCACATGGGCGTTCCACATCTGTTCTTGCTTTAGCTTCCCTCAGCTGAGGTTGCATTCCCCTTATGTTAGCGTCAGATCTCTGACACATCACATGCTGCACCACTAACCTTATGCATTAATCATATTTCATTTTTAATACAGATTTTTCAAAATTTTACACCTAGACACTTGTGACCCTAGATCACAAAATCAGTCATAAGTTTGAAGCTGAATACATAAGCTTTCCATTGATGTATGGTTGTTAGGACAGAACAATATTTGGCAGAGATATGACAATTTGAAAATCTGGAATCTGAGGGTGCAAAAAATCTATATATTGAGAAAATCGCCTTTAAAGATTCAAAATTAAACAAATTAAGTTATTAGCAATGCATGTAACTAATCAAAAATTAAGTTTTCATATATTTTCATATATTGTAGGAAATTTACAAATTATCTTCATGGAGCATAATCTTTACTTAATATCCTAATGATTTTTGGCATAAAAGAAAAATCAATAATTTTGACCCATACCCATTTTGTGGTCCAGGGTCATATTTGTGTTGTTCAGTATCTGCTTTACATTTTTTCAGTATCTCAATTTTACCAGTGAGTGCAGCATATCCTATATATATAATATATAATAAAGTAAGTTGACAACTACTGTTGTGACATGTAATACTCTACAACCATCAAATTTTTTATTTGACAATTTTAAACATTGTAATTATATATATATATATATATATATATATATATATATATATTGTAGTAAAAATTTATTCATCACACTGTAGAATTAATTAAATTGAACCATGGCAAAAAGTGATATATTGTAAAATATTTTAAAATAAATGGTTATATTTTAAAATAAAAGGTTAAATCAGTCCTTCTTCTGTACAAAGTTGCCGTACATGGAACAGCTTTGATGGTTCCCACACTCTAAGCACTGGGCTCCTCCTTTGTAAAATCTTGGCAGAGCTTTTTGCTAAATTTTTATAGCAATGTGTAATCCATGCCATTGTTGTTGGAACAGTGTAATTTCCTCATGACTGTTCGGTGGTTGGATAAACTGGACCTCATTGCTTTAAAATCTGAATTTGCACTGGTTTATAATGAGCTACATGTGAAAGAGGACAAAAAGTGGTGTCCCTGTCTCTACAGGTTTTCATGGTCATGACAGATCAATGACCTGTGCACAAGGCTTGAAAGCTGATCTTCTCTCTTTCTATACCTGTTTCTTCCAGCTACAGAAAGAAAGGTGTAACCATTGTTTATGCATGAAGGACAGTTTAACGCATTTTCCAGTTGTGAAACACCAATTTCAAATCAATTTTGTGTGTAATCTTTCTAAAATTAAGTTATTGTAAAATGAAGTATTAAAGTTATAAAGTTATTAAAGTAAGGTTTATTTATTATATCTATTTGTTTATTAGGCATATTTATTGTTAGGGTCTCCCAAATTAGGGTTTGTGAGTTGATGAAAAGCAAATAATTACATTATTACAATATGTAATATATATAATATCTCAGGTGTCCCCAGAATGTGTCTGTGAAGTTTCTTCTCAAAATTCCCCACAGATCATTTATTATATAATTTTGAAAATCGCTATTTTGAGTGGAAGCACAAACGCTGTTTTTGTGCATGTTTCTTTAAATGCAAATGAGCTGCTGCTCCCTGCCCCCTTTTCCACATTAGGGCTGTGCCTTTACAACTCATAACTAGAGCTGCTAAAAAACATTTGTTTGGTGGTAATTGCCATGTCTATTGTGTTAAAATCATTCGTTTTAAACCATATTAGTTTAAACTTCTGATAATAGTGTTTTCTGAGCGCACACATCTGAAGCTTGCACACAGAAAGCAGCTGTCACACAGAATGTGAGTACTAAACTCTAAACTCTTTCGTGTCTTATTGCGCTTAAACTGCCAAATACACACACAAGTTTGTTAAAAACACATACAAAAACAGGCAGTTATGTCTGTGAAGGTAAACAGCTAGGACAGAAATAGCATGTTTATATTAAATCTGTGTGGCAGTAGTGTAATATACAGTAAATAAATCAATAAATTCACTTCTCTCTTTTCTCCTTCAAGGCTGAGACTCTAAATAAGATTCTGTGCTTGTTTGTGCAGCCCAAGACAGAACAGTTAGCATGCTTAGAACTGGTACACCGATGTCACTTGTGAAAGCAAAATGGTGTGTCGTGGGTGGAAACATGCAGATTATGGGGCAGTAAAATTATAATAAGATCCCCTAACTACATCACCAGGGGAGTGAAATCTGATGCGTTTGTTTTTTCACATGCTTGCAGAAAAAGTCACTGTGTTACCTTTTTCACGTTTTCTGGGTTGGTTGATGCACTGGGGACATGATTATAGCACTTAAACATGAAAAACGTCTGGTTTTGATTATAATGCACCTTTAATGGTGTCTACTGAATGCAGCACACTCAATTTGTTTTCTCTTATGAACAGGCCAGTGAAGTACATTTTAATTCTGTTCTATTGACATATGTCCCCTCACAGGCTATGATTTCTCTGAGGTTCTGCGGTGGTTTGGCGAGCGAGTGGACCGTATCATTCTTCTCTTTGATGCCCATAAGCTAGATATCTCTGATGAGTTTTCTGAAGCGATCAAAGCTTTCCGCGGGCAGGATGACAAAATCCGTGTGGTACTGAACAAGGCCGACCAGGTGGACACTCAGCAGCTGATGCGGGTTTATGGTGCGCTGATGTGGTCGCTGGGAAAGGTGATTAATACTCCAGAGGTGGTGAGGGTCTATCTTGGCTCTTTTTGGGGCAAACCGCTTCAAAATGCAGAAAACCGACGTCTGTTTGAAGCTGAAACACAAGATCTCTTCAGAGACATCCAGAGTTTGCCTCGTAACGCTGCCTTGCGCAAGCTGAATGACCTCATCAAAAGAGCTCGTCTTGCCAAGGTAAGGTAGACATGAACATCTTGGATGATATAGGGGTGAGAAAATTATCAGGAAACTTTTGTTCTGTAAGTGACAAAAAGGAGTAGTTCGCTTCCAGAAACAAAATTTACAGAAAATGTACTCACCCCATTGCCATCCAAGATGTTCATGTCTTTCTTTTTTCAATTGTAAAAAAATTATGTTTTTTGAGAAAAACATTTAAGGATTTCTCTCCATGTTATGTACTTCTATTGTGGTTAAAGATCCAAATTGCAGTTTCAGTGCGGCTTCAAAGGGCTCTACGTGATCCCAGGCAAGGAACAAGGATCTTATCTAGCGAAACTATCAGTTATTTTCTCACAAAATATTTCAATTTATAAACTTTTTAACCTCAAAAGTTTTCCTCAAATAACATAATTTCTTTACGGCTGAAGAAAGAAAGACATGAACATCTTGGATGACAAGGGAGTGAGTACATTATCTGTACATTTTTGTTCTGGAAGTGAACTACTCCTTTAAGATCTTAAATGGTTAATAATACCTTGCTGCTTGTCAGACTTTCCAGCATTGCTGCTCATTGTCTGTTATTTTGTCTTGTGTTTGACCTTAGTTCAAACACTGTTGTTTTTGGCTGAGTGCACTGTATGAACTTACACACTGTACCACATGAGTCCCTTTAACACAACCTGGTTGCGCCTTAACACTTAAAGATGGACATATAAACAATTCACTCATGGAACCATGACAGAAAGTGCGTCTTATCTCTTCCGCAATATTTTCCAAACATGTCTAGCAAACAGGAATCCTGAAGCCCTGCGCATGCCTTCCTGTAATGGTAAAGCCATGTGAGGCAGTTAAATGCCTTCTCCATCTCCTGGAAAAGCCCAGAAAAGTCCCTTTCCGTGGTACAAAGGAATGTGTGCAAAAGGCTTGAGCACGGCCCTTATTTTTCCTAACCTCTCCACCCCACTTAGTCTTGCCACTCGTCATGTTTACGCCTTTCCTGTCCTCCTCCATCGCCAATCATCCGTAAGAGGAATAAACACGGCTTAAAAGGGAAAAGCCCAGCCTTAATTTGGATCTCCTGTGGTGTACTTCCTCTATATTGAGGAAAAAAGTTTATATAAATACAGACGCTTTTGAATGTTCCTTTAGCACAAGCATTTCCAAGGTGTAAACACACAGATGGTGTTTGATTATGTAACCAACCTAGAGTAACAGGAGGTGGATGTCATGTGAACAAATATGTCTATTATAGTATAATAATAGTAATACTGATCCTGTGTGTGGATAACATTGCATTGTAATATCATTTGAGGTCTTAAATACTTTCATTGTCATGCAACATTTAGGTTTTCATTTGAAACTTTTTTAACTTATGCTGTATACCATCAATGTTGAGGGAAGTTACTTTTAAAAGTAATGCATTACATTACTCCCTAAAAAAGTAACTAAATACATTACCTAGTTACTTTTTATGGAAAGCAATGTTATGTTGCTTTTGCATTCAACTGAGCTGGGCTTGCTTGTTTGTTTTTAATATAAATAAACCCTTAGGCTGAAGGAAATACAATACATGGCTGTACAGTAGAGGGCGCAGCTCAAACGAACCTTTCAACTGTGCTGCCAGTCTGGATTGCATGACGAATAGGACACAGGACAATTTTACTGTTTTTGTTCACTTTGAGGAATACTTAATCTTTTTTTATATGCAAGTGAGATGAGTAAATTCATGTTCACATTTAGTCTAGAACTACAATAAGCATCATGTTTACACAAATGGACACAGTGCCTCTGTACTTACTCACGATTTCTCTTAACATGAGGACAGGAGAGCTGTCTGTCATTAAATGGTAAATTGCGTAACTTGTAATGCAATACCCCCAACATTGTATGCCATAAATTAGCCCTTGTTTTGAATAAATAGTTTGACCTGCTCTTATTGTCATTAGGCTACATCTTGTGTATTCTGAATGTATTCTAAATATAGTTATTAAATTCAAGGTCAGTTCAATTTATTGTAACTAAAAAAAAAATACTAAAAAGACGAAGACTTAGACAAAAAAAATAGTATAACAGTTAAGAACTTTTTTTTTTTGTATTTGCATGTCTGTTTTTTTTATCAGTATGTTAAAGGGATAGTTCACCCAATAAAAAAAATTTTGTCAATAATTACTAACCCTCATTTTGTTCCAAACCAAAATGTTCCAAAATTTAGTTTCTAATGGACAGAAAGCTCTCAGATTTTATAAAAAATATCTTAATTTGTGTTCCGAAGATGAACGAAGGTCTTACAGGTTTGTACAACATTTGTGGGTGAACTATCCCTTTAAATGTGGGTCCATATTTTTAGTATACATTAATCCATAGACATAGGCTAATTATACCTTCCTCATGAATTTACTGACTATAATCTGCTGTGTGTGTTGTAGGTGCATGCTTACATCATCAGCTACTTGAAGAAGGAAATGCCCTCCCTGTTTGGAAAAGAGAAGAAAAAGGAAGAGCTGATTGCCCACCTGCCTGAGATCTATCAGATTCTGCAGAGGGAGCACCACATCTCACCTGGAGATTTCCCAAATGTCATTAAAATGCAGGTGAGACTTGGCCTGTGTTTGTACAACATGGGTAAATATTACTTGTTATATTATGGTTTCTACATGTGTTTACAAACTAAAAAAAAATACAGGATGTTTGCTTTTTATGTAGTTCTTCTTGCATGAATAACATTTCCAACAACTGCTGATTATTAGTTTGTTAAGTATAGGAGCAAATGTATGAGGATTCCAGGCTATTCTGAGGAATGTTTGTTTTGTACATTGTTTTAGCACTATGGTCCCTGAGGGGGCTGCTTGAGTCCCAATCCCAGTCCCCCCTCTGTACTTTCACTTTGGTGTGGTCTTGCCTGAGGATGTTTACCCAGCATGACTCTCTGTAGTCAGCATGACTCTAGGCCCACATCAGAAATTGAATTACAGTATATGTGAAAACAAGACTCTAGTCAAGCTCTGTAATGCAGTTTCACATTACTTTATACAGATTATTGGGGTTGCATCTCACATTCGTGCCTTTTACATTTACTGAACTTCCAGGCATGCAGAATTTTTACTGACATGAAAAGACAGCAGGGTCATTCCATGTCCACTCAACTTGTGGTCAACTGGCTCAATATTTTGTTTTTGTCAATAATTTTTCTGAAGAAATATAAACGTGTAGTGAGGAAAGCCAAATTATTAAATGTCATGGATGTACAGTTGATGTCAAAAGTTTACATACAACTTGCAGAATCTGCAAAATGTTAATTATTTTACCAAAATAAGAGGAATCATACAAAATGCGTGTTATTTTTTTTAGTACCAACCTGAATAATATATTTCACATAAAAGATATTTACATATAGTCCACAAGAGAAAATAAGTAGAATTTATAAAAATTACCCTATTCAAAAGTTAACATACACTTGATTCTTAATACGGTGTTATAACCTGAATGATCCACAGCTGTGTTTTTTTTGTTGTTGTTGTTTTTGTTTAGTGATAGTTGTTAACGAGTCCCTTGTTTGTCCTGAACAGTTAAACTGCCCGCTGTTCTTCAGAAAAATCCTTTAGGTCCCACAGATTATTTGTTTTTTCAGCATTTTTGTGTATTCGAACCCTTTCCAACAATGACTGTATGATTTTGAGATCCATCTTTTCACTGAGGACAACTAAGGGACTCATATGCAACTATTACAGAAGGTTTAAACGCTCACTGATGCTCCATAAGGAAACATTATACATCAAGAGCCAGGGGTGTAATTAGTATTTTGCCTAAATATATATTTTTTTTATTATGTACTGCCCTTCAGAAGCTACAAAAGATACTTGCATGTTTCCCGGAAGACAAAATAAGTTACATTTACCCTGAACTTCAAATTCATAAAGTTTTCACAGCCAGCTCTTAATGCATCGTTTTTCCTTGTGGAGCATCAGTGAGCATTTAAACCTTCTGTAAATAGCTGCATATGTCCCTCAGATACTTATATTTTACAGTTACTCACATTACCAAATATCTTATTCAGGCATTACTAAATAAAACATAACATGCATTTTGTATGATCCCTCTTATTTTGGTAAAATAATTGCCATTTTGCAGATTATACAACGTATATTTACTGGAACAACTGTTTTGTAGAGAGGGGTCCATTTCACCTGAGATTCTGAGACAGATTACAGGGGGGGTAAAATGACTTTAGAAACAAAATACTATTTTTACACAGAGATTGGTAGGTGTATTAGTACAATTCCTTTGCATACAGATGATACTTTTGTTTTGATAGAGAGAAATAAGATACATTTCTAGTTTCAGCATTATTTGCTCTTCAGACATTCCTCTTGAAAATAAATAAAGTATCTGTGTGCAAAATGACCCACATTTGGTATTTGACCAATAAAAATACAATTTAACATTTTACTCCTGGAGCATATTAGGATATCTCTGGAAATATACCAAATATGGCCTTTAAAATGAAGATGCCAAAATGAAAGTTTGTTAAGACCTAAAATCTAAAAGTACATTAAGATATATTTAATACATACTGAGTTAGAGACATGCAAACCTTGGAGAAAACAGGGCTTTTTCCAATTTTTGAATGGTCACTACTTGCATATAATGCAACAAAGATTGCAAAAGTCAACAGATTTGACCAACAGACCTACAAATCTCTATGTGAAATTAACATAATGATGCTGCCATCTTTACAAATTCATTTTTCCCCCTGAAATCTGGCTCTGAATCTCAGATAAAAATAGTCAAACAAATCCAAAATTTGAGTTGAGGAAGTCTCTGAAATTTAGTTGATTTGACACGGAATGACCCAGCAGTCATTAATTAACTATAATAACATTGCTAATTATTGACTGCACACATGCTCTCAGTGAACTTTCCAACCAAACAGCTTCCAGGCAGCACTTGAAAGATAAAGGCCATTCTTTAAATAGACTGCAGGCAGCATTGATTCACTCCAGAATTAGACATCATATCACTGAAATAACTTCAGTACTTGGATCTTTTGTTTAAGCCTTGCTTTATAAATCAATGTTTCGGCTGTGATTTATAAACTTTATAAAAAATGATAATGAATAATGAAACGAAACAGCTGTTTATGCTACTGTATACTATTACAGACACTTTAATTTGACATTAAAAAGTCTCCCTCTGTCACTCACTCTACTAACACGCAGGAGCAACTGCAACACTACGACTTCAGCAAGTTCCCTTCTTTGAAGGTGAAGTTGATTGAATCTGTGGACAGAATGCTGTCCACCAAGATCTCAGGCCTGATGAACATGATCCGAGAGGAAGAAAGCAAACAGCCTCCTCAGATGGTAATGGGTGGAGCCTTTGAGGACTCGTCTGAAGGGCCCTTCGGCCACGGCTATGGTGAGGGTATCAGTGCAGGGGCTGATACTGAGGACTGGATCGTGAGTCGCGACAAACATCGCTACGACGAAATCTTCTACACACTGATGCCTGTCAATGGAAAGGTAACTGGCATTAATGCCAAGAAGGAGATGATGAATTCTCGTCTGCCCAACACTGTACTGGGAAAGATCTGGAAGCTGGCAGACTGTGATAAGGACGGCATGCTGGATGATGAAGAGTTTGCGCTGGCTCAGCACCTTATTAAAGTCAAACTAGAGGGATTTGAGCTCCCTACAGAGCTACCAAATCACCTAGTGCCTCCATCACACAGGAAGAACTCCACCGCAGACATCTTATACAACCACCAGGAGGATTGATGATTTTTTATATCTGTATATTTATCACCCAGCTGCTAGCACAAAGTGGCCTTTGAATATTGAAGTCTTACTTCATTGAAAGGGATGACGTTTCATTGGTTAAGCCATCTTTTATCTTTAACAGCGCATGTCTTAAAATTAGACATGCGTGACTTTCACATGCCTAAGATTGAGCCTGTTTGAATATAAGTGCAGTGCCTCAGTGTTAAAGAACAGCATATTCATATTTTTGAAAGGCATACAAATTCAAATTGCAGCCCCATATACTTGTGATTACTTGTAATTTTATCCCTGACCTTGTGTTATTTCACCATGTGCTTGCAGACTCTGAAAATGGATGGCAATGCATTGTTTTTCAATGTTGTTACATTTCATATTAAATAACAATTTTAGTTAAGTATGCATAACAGCAGGCAAAAATAACACACATATACGACACATTATTACAGAAGCACTGACAGAAGTATCCATTCATTTCACTAGCTGACACAGTGTGAATATCTATTAAATTAATGTTGAAACACAATATATATATATTTTAAACTTTAAGTTTATGAATGTACACTTTTCTTATGAACTGGAAACTGATTGCATCATAATGCTGAAATATGACTCTTTGTGGGCCTTTTTCTAATGTGGGTTACGTCATGCATAGTGGTTGCAGAAAAGCACTGGTAACAAGTGGAGGGAAATGGGTAAAAATTATGGAATAAGAGAAAAATTATTTTTGTGCTTTTGGATGTCAGAATTGTAATGCAAATCATTTTTATAGAACATTGTCGTCAAAGATGGCATTTGAAACTAAACACAGATGTTTAAACGCACAGCCTAACGGATGAAACCTGCTATGATTACTCTACTTTAAAAATGATTTAAACAGTTTGTCTACATAATATTCACATATGCTGTTCATAGGGGACATTTTGCTTTAGCTCTACAGTTATAGCATAAAATACTATTTAAACCTAATAACATTTTAGATAACATTTTTCTATTTGATCTCACAATTCTGACTTTTTTTCTCACAAATGCAAGTTTATATTTCCTAGTTCTGACTTTATAACTAAATTTAACTCAACAGTAGCAGGTTTGTCAATTCTGAGGAAAAAAACCCAGAAGTGTGAGCCGAGGGGAAAAGAGAGAATGACGTTGATTTTTCTTATCAGAATTGTGAGATATAATCTCAGAATAGCAAGAATAAAGTCAGAATTTTGAAATATGAACTTAAATGTACCTTTTTTTTATTATTTTATTCCATGGCTTCCATAGACTGCTACTTAAAAACTGTCATTTTCTGCCACCAGATAGGCTCCGCCCACAAAAACTTCATCACTGTTTGCAAACACCGAATTGGTTTATTCAGTGTTTCATGATGCAATTCAAATTATTCTTATTATTAATACTTTAGTTTTTGCGTTTTTAATTAAAAAAACTACAACTTTTTATCACACTGGGTGTTACATTTTTAATGTTTTGGGTTGAATTGGGTAACACTGATTAAATGTAGACATTTATAACAGCACTATATTTAACAGCACTGAGTTTTGCCAAAGTTTTTTGTTGTGTACAGTATAAAATTTCTGTCTTACACTGACTAGTTTGTATAGAGTTACAAAAGTTTATAGTGGCAAGCTTTTAAAAATGTCAAACATTTAAAAAAATATTCATAAAAAATAAAGCAAAAATATTCTACAATTTCAGTATTTAGAGACACTAGTGTTACAGTACCATGCTTCAACCATACTGGGGATTTTTTTTTTTTTTTTTGAGAGAGAGAGAGAGAGAGAGATAAATTGGCATCCTCTCTATTTTCTGCCTTCTAATTATGAAAAAAACACAATTTTTTAAATAAAAAACAATTATATTTAATATTTTACATAAAAATCTAAAATATTATGATATATAGAACGACAGTAAGAGAGAATTTTGAATTAACATAGTGTTTATATTTCTGAGGTGCAAAAGAATTTCTATTATATGATGATATCAGCTGTCATTATAAAACCTCTTTATGCTTTATATGCAGTACATCAATACTGATGAATGTAATTGTGTATGTTAAACACTGTCGCTATAACCATATGTACATTTCAACTAATATACCTAGATTGTTTTTGTCAGCTCAGAGGTGGATTACATGAACTAGACTAACATGTTGACATGAGGCCAACTCTTAAGGCTTTTAAATGTGAAAAATCTTTGTGTTCATGTGCAGGTGAAATTAGGATTACTGTAAAATGTGATTAAAGCCATCCTGTTCAAGTTTCCCGACATTTCTGTAGGTGTTTTATGGTGCTGCCTATACTTTAATGAGCCTTTGCCGTACATACAACCTTCTGTTAATATGTAATTTGCCAATTTTATATACCCTTTTAAATGAAATAAGGGAATGTAATAAATTCTATTTCAAATTAAAATTGTTTCTCCAACACTTTATTTTAAATTCGTAATCACTACAAACTTGAAACCTGTACTAAATCTTTTTTGACTAACAGTAATTTCGCCCCGAATCAATTAGCATTCAACTGGCATGGGTGTTCCTGGATGGGCCTGTAGAGAGGTGTGTGCTGCTGAATATGGCAGCAACCTTTACCCCTCATGTAGCACGCTGTCAGGTGAGTAAGAATTACCCTCCCTTTCAGTACATTACAACAGCGTCAAAGTTCAGTTCAGCTCTTGAACACTGATCAGTCTTAAAGAGGATTTATCGGATTAAGCTCAAATCATTAATATTTGCCTATGATGAAAGTCTATGATTAGCACTGACAGTGCTTAAGAAAAACTGTGAGGCAGGTAAGTGAATTCTAAATCTGTTGCTTGCTGCTCATCATAATCTGACTAACAAATGTAATACTTTTTCAAACAGTTCTGGTACATACAAATGGCATTTGTACATTTAAGAAACACAAAATGCATATTATGCAAAAGCAAAACAAAGTTTATTCTATTTTTAATTGTCTGCAGAGATGTGTAATATAATTGTTTCAAACTAGATGAAACAAATGTCTATTTCTAAGAATTTATAAATATGGATATAAAATATTTGTCACCACAGTAATAATATGCTACTAATTATAAATTGATATATTTGTTTTTATGTAAATAATAGCACCATAGCATTAAGATGCTACTGTGATGGTGTCCAACATCTGAAAAAAGTATTAAGACATAAAAGGTTGGCCAGTTTACTAAGTAATCTTTAATCTTTTATCCCAACATATTAAATTTATCACCTGACTTGGAAATGCTAGGTATTTTTATGATCATTCTAAATATGTGTGTAAAGTCAGACCTGAAGTACATAATTACACTGTCAGCAGGAGAGGCATGATTGCCTTGATGCTTTCACTTCCTCATAAACATAAAAAAGCAAAGAATATTTCTAAATTGCAAATGAATTACCTTGAGTCATATTTAACTTTCACAATGACATTTCCATGGTACTATCCTCTTTTATTTTAAATTCCCCAAAAAGCTCAAAAATCGAAACTTAAAGGCCTCACTAATCCTGTGTGTGGCTTAATGTTTAAACTCATCCTGGGCAGCTATTTATTGTAAATGAACAATCTCTGGTCCAGCATTTGAGATGGCTGACCTTTTTGTATCTTTGAAACAGTTACATGCATTTTTCATGTGTTACTATCAGGAAAGGCACTTCCATACACAATCAGGAGATGTCTAAACAGGGAGATGGAGAAGAGTCGGATGGCCGATTCCGAGAGCTTCAGGAACAGCGGATGACGGTGCAGAAGAAGACCTACACAAAATGGATGAACAGTGTCTTCTCAAAGAATGGGGTATGAATATTTCATTCCTGAACCTCAGTGCTGGTTCAGGCAACAAGATCAGAGACACAACTAAGCACCAACAACACTTAAACTAAAGCTTACATTTCAAATGTGTCCTGATCAACCCTTTTCCAAAGTAATTATCTTGCTGTGGCTGTCTATCTGTCTGTAAATAATTCAGTTACAGAGGTTTGATTAGGCTACACAGAAATCCATGATTCAAAACAAGATATCTCGATAACTCTGGTGATATCTAGTGTAATATAATGTTAGTAATCGTGATTCCAGTCTTGTGACTTCCTTTAGTTTATGATATAATATGCTTATTCTAGCGTGATTACCTGTAGTTGTGAACCCTTGAACCCAGTTAAGGTCATAATTATTTTATCTTTCCATTACTTTACCATCTACATACTTTATGTATTTGTCTCATGATTTGTGAAAAGTTAGTTTAGTTACTTTTTTAAACAAGGTAGCCCACTGTTTTCCATAGATACATTCATGGTGTATGCACTCCAAAAGCGAATTTAATTATTTGCGCAAGTAGATTACAAAATCAATGCAAAGACGCGAATAGACATATATAAGTTGAAAAAAAATTACGTTTGGTTGTATCAGAAAATAGAGGAAAGCATTACGTGACAAACATCCTGTGAGTAATCTATAGCAGTGATTCTCAACTCCAGTCCTCGGGGCCCACTGCTCTGCACATTTTGTACGTCTCCCTCATTTAACACACCTAATTTAGATCATCAAGATCTCTTTAGGAGAAAGATAAGAAATGAAAAACATCACTCGAGTAAACTAGACCGGAAAATTTGACGTTGCCGCGCAAGCCAATTATTGAAATGTCCAGTTTGACATTTGTTGACGGTTGTATCAGAAAATGAAGGAAAGCATTATGCAATGATTTCACATCTCGCAAGCAATCTACAGCGATAATGCTACAGTGAGGAAAAAATTCTTTGATTATTTGATTTTGTACATTTGCCCACTGACAAAGAAATGATCAGTCTATAATTTGAATAAAAAAATCCAGAAAAATGCATTTCAAAAAAGTTATAAATTGGTTTGCATTTTAATGAGTGTTCACCAAACATGACTTAGTACTTGGTGGCAAAACCCTTGTTGGCAATCACAGGGGTCAGACATTTCTTGTTGTTGGCCACCAGGTTTGCACACATCTCACGAGGGATTTTGTCCCACTCCTCTTAGTAGATCCTCTCCAAGTCATTAAGGTTTCATGGCTGACGTTTGGCAACTCGAACCTTCAATTCCCTCTACAGAATTTCTATGGGATTAAGCTCTGGAGATTGGCTAGGCCACTCCAGGACATTAATGTGGTTCTTCTTGAGCCACTCTTTTGTTGCCTTGGCCATGTGTTTTGAGTCACTGTCATGCTGGAATACACATCCACAACCCATTTTCAGTACCCTGGCTGAGGGAAGGATGGTTTTGGTCCCTTTGATGCGGTGCAGTTGTTCTTTTCCCTTAGCAGAAAAACACCCCCAAAGCATAATGTTTCCATCTCCATGTTTGATGGTGGGGATGGTGTTCTTGTGGTCATAGGCAGCATTTCTCCTCTTCCAAACATGGCAAGTTGAGTTGATGCCAAAGAGTTTAATTTTGGTTTCATCTGACCACAACACTTTCACCCAGTTCTCCTCTGAATTAAGATGTTCATTCAACTTCAGACGGGTCTGTACATGTGCTTTCTTAAGCAGGGGGACCCTGCGGGCTCTGCATGATTTTAGTCCTTCACAGCGTAGTGTGTTACCAATTGTTTTCTTGGTGACTATGGTTCCAGCTGAGACTGTCCTCAAAGAAAATACGACCCAGTTGTACGTTTTTGAATCGACCAAATACGACCCATGTTTACGTTTTAAAGTTAAGCGCCCTCTAGCGGTCGTAAAAATAATGACAGTGTCGCGTTGGATCTGACGTCATGGAATGACGTATGAGTTTTTATACCGATTTCACTGTAATTTAAATGTTTTACTAGGTGTAATTCGTATAAATGACCACACCTAACCCCACCCTAAACTTACCCCTTACAGAAATAGTGCAAAATCATGATTTCTAGTGCATATTCCAAAAAAAAACATACAATGAAAACATATGCGTTCTCTGGTATCGAACCTGTGTTCATATGATTATACCACTTCGCAGTGCGACGCGCTACTAATTGACCTACACATAATGCTAAGGTTGAGTTAGATACCTGTTACTGATAAGGGAGCAAATGTTGAATACGCTCTATAGAGATTATTTGAGGATTTGTGAAAACGACTTACGTCGGTCGTATAAATTGGAGGACATGTTGTTCCAGCTGCCTTAAGATCATTGACAGGATCCTCCAGTGTAGTTCTGGGCTGATTCCTCACCGTTCTCATGATCATTGAAACTCCATGAGGTGAGACCTTGCATGGGGCCAAGATCAAGACCAAGGAACACTGACAGTTATTATGTGGTTCTTCCATTTGCGAAGAATCACACCAACTGTTGTCACCTTCTCACTAAGCTGCTTGGCGATGGTTTTGTTGCCCATTCCAACCTTGCGTAGGTCTACAATCTTGTCCCTGACATCCTTGGACAGCTCTTTGATCTTGGTCATGGTGGAGAGTTTAGAATCTGATTGGTGGATTGCTTCTGTGGACTGGTGTCTTTTATACAGAGAACAAATTGAGATTAGAAGAACCCCTTTAAGAGAGTGCTCCTAATCTCATTTTTTTTTACCTGTATAAAAGACACCTGGGAGCCAGAAATCAAATACTTATTTCACTCCTTAAAATGCAAATCAATTTATAACTTTTTTCAAATTAGTTTTTCTGGATTTTGTATTGTCATTCTGTCTCTCACTGTTAAAATAAACCTACCATTAAAATGATAGACTTATAATTTCTTTGTCAGTGGGCAAACATACAAAATCACTTCACTTAACATTTGGTGTGCACACAGCATAAGACTGAGTTTAATAATAATAATGAAAGAAAGTGGCAGGTACACATAAAGGAAAACTCAATAGTTAATTTTTATACATAGTTATACAAACCTTTTGTGACAGATCAGCACAGATGATTTACCTGTATTACTTCAACATCACTAATATTAGACTTAGGAAGGAAATATTACTGACTGCCATCATGTAGTGTTTTTATACTTGATATTTCCACTGTATATGTTATATTTAACAGTAGTTACATATTACCTCCTCTCCTACTTACTGCCATTGTTGTGTGAACCAACTGAGAGACTACACTTACATAATAAACACTAACACCCGGAAGATGTTAAAACAGACAAGTGGTGCTACAACGACCTTCCACGGCTTGTTAGGGCTCACAAATATATTAATAGTTGTATACAGGCAGAATGACATGTGTTTTAAATGTTTCCCTTTCCTTTTCCCCTTCCTCAGTTGCTCCTGTGTATTGTTCTGTATCAGACAACACCGTTCATAACATGTTTTTTATAAAAGGTCACACTGATAATTAAAAAACTAAATATTGCTTTCCGAGAAAACCTACTCCACCCAAACACATAGTATTTCTTTTACTAGTTGGTTATCAGTTAAATGCAAGTTATCTAGAGATCATCTTAAAAGCAATTGTGAAAGCTGAAAAAAGTATGCAGTATTTGGATTTGGATAAGCAGATTTAATTTTTTTTATCATTGCTCGAGTAATGAACTGCATCTCTGAAGACCTACCAGAGGAGCAGGGTGTGCTCTAAGCTCCCTCGGTTTAGTCCCTGGGTAAGCAGAGCCTATTGAAGGCAGTAAGCAGATCTGTTGAGAGACATCAGATTCCCACAACACATGGATTAGGGAGTGGTTGCAAGTCTCTTGCTTGAAAGCTGAGAGCAGGACAGCTTTACTGAGAGGAGTGTGAGTGAGTCACGTCATAGTGGAAAACAATGGCAATTAGCCAAACACAATGTTAAAACAAAGCCAGCTGCTTATTGTATGCCTAAACTTGTTTAAAACTGCCTATGATGCATAAAACAAATGCAATGATGGGATATAAGAACATAAATGTCACTGTCCGCTGACACGGACTAACTGCAATTTTACTTGTAAACCAGAGTCTTTCCACTTTGTTTATATGATTGTATAAACTGGGTGTGTTGGAAATGTGTATAATTAAGTTGGCTTGCAAAAGCTTTAAAGCTACAACCACAAAACTTGAGTCAGACCTTCAGGACCTTGTCCTGAAGTTATTTGCTGTATCTTTTCGAACTGACCCGGCTTACGGCTTTCGCAAGGCTATCAAAACCACCAAAAATCCCATAGACTTGCATTAAAAATCCCATAGACTTGCATTGAAGGGGTGAAAACTTTTGTACAAAAAACTTATATAGTGTTTAATCTATCTAAAGTCTATTAACGGCAAAGCTTAATGAATATCCTAGGACATGTTAAATCATGATAGCAACATGTTAGCAATGTGCTATTCATGCTAAAACGTCAACAATATGCTAATAATGTTAGAAATATGCTATAAACATGCTAACAATGTTAAAAACATGTTAACTAAAACATGGTAGCAACATGTTAACAACAAGCTAATTATCCCTGATAGAACACATACATCATCTTGTCAAACATCAAAATGTTTATGGTTTAGAATGTATGTAAAACTGACGCCTTACAGATGTCTGTCAGATGTTTGTACATAGCAGATGCTTTCAAGATCAAGTGATCTTTAACAGATATCTTGCAGATGTGCGTGTACTGTCTGGGATGCTAAAAACATGCTAACACCTTGTTAAAAACATGTTAACCCAGACAGCGCATGTACGTCTACAAGATGTCTGTTAAAGATCTCTTGATCTGGAAAGCATCTGCTGCGTACAAACGTCTGACAGACATCTTTCAGATGTCAGTTTTACATACATTATAAATCATAAACATCTTAAAGACATCTAATATACATCTATTTGACATCTGGCTGGAAACGTCCAATAGATGTATTGCAGATCAGCAAACACAGCAAAAAATATGTCTTGCAGATGTCAAATAGATGTCTCAGTGATATACTTTTACTATCAGGGAACATGCTAAAAACATACTACCAGCATGCTAATGATGATAGAAATATGCTAACAATATGCTAATCATGCTAGAAGCATGCTAATCAAACTTTAGTTTATTTTAATGTGCATTTACTTTACAGGAAAAGGTTGAATTGACTGATGTATTTACTGAACTAAGAACCGGTGCGCATCTTGTGCGACTTTTGGAGCTCATCTCTGGGGAGAAACTGCCAAATCCCAGTCGACGCACCCTAAGAGTTCACTGTCTGGAAAACAACAGCATTGCCATTAATTTTCTTAAAACCAAGGTACTTTGTGCTAATATCACATTAAAATACCTTTAAAAAGTATTGTTTACACAATGTAACTTCTTAAATGTAACCAGTGAATAAACCTGTACAATAAATTATGTAGTTATAATTGTATGTCATCCTTTACCCCTCTGTTCATCTTACTATAGATCAAAGTAGATCTGATTGGTCCAGAAAATGTTGTTGATGGAGACAAGACCCTGATCCTGGGATTAATTTGGATAATCATTCTTCGCTTCCAGATTGGAGCCATCAATATTGTTGAGGTAAGGCCTTAAGAGTAGCCCCTGTGAACTTAAAAAGCTCCTAAAAGCATACGCTCATGTTTACATTCTGTTTTGGTTTCAGGCTAGTGGTGATGCTAGTGGTGCTCAGCGCTCAGCCAAAGAAGCTCTACTGATATGGTGTCAGCGTAAAACCGCTGGTTACGCCAATGTAAATGTGCAAGACTTCTCAAGCAGCTGGAGAGATGGACTGGCCTTCAATGCTCTTATTCACGCCCATCGGTAGTATTTTTAGTGGATAGCATTCTCTTTTGATAAGGAACAGAAATTTATTATGTTCCCGTTCCACTACTTCAGTCTCATGACGTTATGATAACACTGTTGCAGGCCTGATCTTTTTGACTACAACCGACTACGCCAGGATGATCCAAAGAGGAGCCTCACCCATGCTTTCGTTCTGGCAGAGGATGAGTTTGGCATAATGCAGCTCCTGGATGTGGAAGATGTCATGGTGCCCCATCCCGATGAGAAGTCTATCATGACTTACGTCTCCTTGTACTACCACTACTTCTCCAAAATGAAGCAGGGTCAGACTATCCAGAAGAGGATAGCAAAGGTTAGTTAGCAAACGTGTAATTTTAAGTAATGTAAAATGCAGTGGGAAGCATCATTAGCACTATACGTAACTTTAAAGATGTAATGTAATGTAATGTAATGTAAGTAGCAAAAAAAAAAAAACTTTTTTTATGTATTGTGGTGTAGAGTGAGGGAGAGTGAGAGAGTTGTTGGTTTAGAAGAGGTGATTATGATTTTACCTGGTAATAATACAAGCAAAAAAAGTCCCAAACTCACCTGGAGTGACCCGAGCCATACAGTTGCAGAATCTTTAATATGGTAATTATTTTATAAAATTAGGAAGGATCATACAAAATGCATGTTATTTTTTATCCAGTACTGACCAGAATAAGATATTTGACATAAAAGACATTTACATATAGTGCACAAGAGAAAATAATAGTTAAATTTATAAAAATGACCCTGTTCAACATACACTTGATTCTTAATACTGTGTTGTTAACTAAATGATCAACAGCTGTTTTTGTTTGTTTGTTTGTTTGTTTAGTGATAGTTGTTCATGAGTCCCTTGTTTGTCCTGAACAGTTAAACTGCCCACTGTTCTTCAGAAAAATCCTTCAGGTCACATAAAGGACAACTGACAGACTCATATGCAACTATTATAGAAGCTTTAAAAGTTTTAAATCCAGGAGGTGAATTTTTTTAGATCAGGGTAAATTTAGCTTATTTTCTCTTCTGGGAAATGTGTAAGTATCTTCTAAAGTATATTCTAAAGTGCAGAACTAAATGGAAAAAGATATTTAGGCAGAATAAGAAAAATGTACACATCTTCATTCTGTTCAAAAGTTTTCACCCCTGGCTCTTAATGTGTTTTTTCCTTCTGGAGCATCAGTGCATGTTTGAACCTTCTGTAATAATTGCATATGAGTCCCTCAGTTGTCCCTCAGTTGTCCTTGTTGTGCTTGAACACCAAAGAATTTGTGGGACCTGAAGGATTTTTCTGAGTTTAACTGTTGAGGACAAACAAGGGACTCATGAACAACTAATCACTAAACAAAAAACACACAGCTGTGAATCATTCAGGTAACAACACAGTATTAAGAATCCTAAGAATATGTAAACTTTTGAACATTTTTATAAATTTACTTATTATATTATCTTGTGCCCTATATGTAATTTTTTTTATGTGAAATATCTTAATCAGATCAGTACTAAATAAAAAATAACATCCATTTTGTATGATCCCTTTTATACTGGCAAAAATGTTGCAGATTCTGCAAAGAGTATGTAAACTTTTGACCTCAACTGTGTATATATATTGGCAATTTACTTAAGTAGTAGAAGTAGTACTAATACTATGAACTGCACTAATGCCAGTATAGTTATTAATGATATAAGATTTATTCCCTTGGGTGTTTTTCTAGACTAGGCTTATTGTAGCAAAAGATAATACACTTTTTGCTTTGGCCCACTGGGACAAAGCAATGTCACATGAGCATGTCCTTCAAGGCACATTTATGCAAAGCTTTCTTGGGAAATGTTAAGCACTGATGCCCTCTGTTTGTAAAAGTATAAACTGCAGCTACTGCAGTGTTGATTCAGGACTCTAATCTCAAACTCTTTAGGATTAGTGGATTTGACTGTGGGTCAAAAGGAGGAGCCCTGGTCTTAATCAGATCAGTGTAAACTCTGGGCTGTAAATGCTGCTAACCAAGAAAGTTAGTTATCCGTACTGCACAGCTACACAAGGCACAGATTTTTGGATAATGCTGCCAATATGGAGTAAGAAGTCCTCATACAGGAGGAGTTGATCCAGCAAAGATGAGCTCAGAGGTCAGGCAATGCCATTAACATGCTGGCAGGATACACATGGAGAGAAACAGGGGCGTGAAGTGTCCTGTTCTGCCTGTGCAGTACGACACTTTCACTCACCACCATGTCCACAAGTGTGAATAGAAATAGCGGTATGTGTTGACTGGGTCACAGCTGTGGAGTAGTGTTAGCTGTCACAAAAGTGTATTAAACAATGACAGACAGATCTCGTTGGATGGATGGATGGGACGGAGATAAGCCCAGCCAGGCTCTGAGATGTCAAGACTCTGAGTTCATTTATGGTAAGACTGGCAGCTCTCAGGTGTGACGCTGTTGGGACGCTAGATGACAATGGCTTTCGGTGGCTATTTCAGCAGTCACTGGCTGCGATGGCAGAACATGAGACAAACAATTATTGAGCCGCAGAGGAGTGTTCCAGAAGTGGGACAGGTGTGTATTAAGTAGATAGATGTCAGTGTAGCTGCTGAACAAAAACATGCTCCCAATCACCCATTCTTCAAAGAAATAGAACTTGCTTGCTAACATGTTTTTAAAACAGTGTCCTGTCCTAGTGTGTTTCTGAATTTTATTTATTTGCATCTACATCAGTGTTTTCTAAACTGAATAGTTTATTTCTGCCTGCAGATTGTGGACCTTCTGAAAGAGCTGGATGACATGAAGCGCATGTATGAGGGCATGGTGTCTGACTTACTACGCTGGATCAAGACCAAGGTGATGGAGCTCAATGACCGTTCTTTCCCCAACTCCCTGCGAGAAATGCAACATCTGGTTTCTGCCTTCAAGAAATACCGCACTATTGAGAAACCTCCCAAGTACCAGGAACGAGGGGCCATCGAGGCCCACCTCTTCAACTTGCGAACCAAGCTAAGAGCAAACAACCAGTGGGACTATATTCCTCCGGAAGGCAAGACCTTGGGGGATATTGAAAGGAACTGGACCTTGCTAGAACGAGCGGAACACCAGCGAGAGCGGGCCCTCCAGGGTGCGCTGATGAGGCTGGAGCAGCTGGAACAGTTGGCCCAGAAATTTGGACGTAAGGCAACACTGAGGGAGAGCTACCTGGAGGACACTCTGCAACTGATCCAACAACAAGACCTGGGAGGACTGCAGAGACTGGAGGAGGCTGAGACAGCGGCTCGCAAACTGGAGGCCCTGGAAACCGATGTACTGGCTCGTGAACCACGTTTCCGTGCTTTAAGTAAAATGGCCGCTGTTATTGAAAAAGAAAACTATCACAGCAAGGCGCAAGTGATTCGCAGGTGAGGGGGCAAAGAAAACAGCTTGATTGACAGGCGATCTGACCAATCATAATGCTGAACTCATGATTTTGTCTGACAAATTAGATATGAGAGTAGATTAACTTTGGTTTTAATAAAATACATTCTGCTGTTAATTTGTGTTTATTTCATGCTTTAATCAGTTCACATGTTGATTGATCAAAAAAGGCAATACAGTGATCTGTCACGGCACATTAACAAGGCAATTTTTGTCATTGAAGGGTCAATTGCACCATCTATTCGTGTCTTTGCGTTGACTTTGTATGTAAACTTGCACAAATAATTAAATTCGCTTTTGGTGTGGACACACCTTTAGGAATGTGGATGTTGAAAATGACTTTATTTAAGGAAAAACCATTTTATAGGTGTGGACACATTATTTATGAGTAGATAATATGTGCTTATTATCTTATTAATGCTTCATTACTATCTTGTACACGACAGGAACGAGGATATCATGAACCGATGGCAAGCTTTGCAGCAACTTCTGCAGCAGCAGAGAGAACATGCTGGAGATGCTGTGAATGCATTTGCTGTTCTCAGAGATATTGAGTTAATATCTGTGGACCTAAGGGAATTACAGGTGAATGAGTCAAATTTCCTAAATATACAGTTGAGGTCAAAAGTTTACATACAGTTTGCAGAATCTCAAAATAGAAGTGATCATACAAAATGCATGTTATTTTTTTATTTAGTACTGACCTGAAAAAGGTATTTCACATAAAAGACGTTTACATAAAGTCACAACAGAAAATAAGTTACATTTATAAAAATGACCCTGTTCAAAAGTTTATATATGCTTGATTCTTAATATTGTGTTGTTACCTGAATAATCCACAGCTGTGTTTTTTTGTTTAGTGATAGTTGATCATGAGTCCCTTGTTTGTCCTGAACAGTTAAACTGCCCACTTTTCTTCTGAAAAATCTTTCAGGTCCAACAATTTTTTTGTTTTTTCAGCATTTTTGTGTAATTGAACCCTTTCCAACAATGACTGTATGATTTTGAGATCCATCTTTTTGCACTGAGGACATTTGAGGGACTTATATGCAACTATTACAAAAGGTTCAAATGCTCACTGATGCTTCAGAAGGAAACACATTGCATTAAGAGCCAGGGGGTTAAAAATTTTTTACATTTGAAGATCACGGGAAATTTAACTGATTTTGTCTTCTGGGAAAAATGTAATCTTCTGTAGCTTCTGAAGGGCATTACTAATATGACATTTAAGCAAACTATGAAAAATGTACAGATTTTCATTCTGTTCAAAAGTTTACACCCCTAGCTCTTAATGCATTGTTTTTCCATCTGGAGCATCAGTGCATGTTTGAACTTTCTGTAAAAGTTGCATATGAGTCCCTCAGTTGTCCTCAGTGTGAAAAGATGGATCTCAAAATCATTCAGTCATTGCTGCAAAGGGTTCAAATACACATACTGAAAAAACAAAAAATTTGTGAGACTTGAAGTATTTTTCTGAAGAACAGCGGGCAGGACAAACAAGGGACTCATGAACAACTATCACTAAACAGCTGTGGATCATTCAGGTAACAACACAGTATTAAGAATCAAAGTAAAAGTAAACTTTTGAATGGGGTAATTTTTATAAATTCAGCTATTATTTTTTCTTGTGGACTGTACGCAAATGTCTTTTATGTGAAATATCTTATTTAGTCAGGTCAGTACTAATACAAAAATAACATACATTTTGTATGATCCCTCTTATTTTGCAGATTCTGCAAGGTGTATGTAAACTTTTGACCTCCTGTATCTAAATATATGTTTTTTAACTACAAATATTCCCACTGAGCTTTATGAACTGAACATTGTCACTTGATCATAAACTACTTCATTTTCTAGGCCCAGGTAGATTCCTCTGACTTTGGAAAACAACTGCCAGAGGTCGTAGCCCTACTGCAAAAGCAAGACTTACTAGACACTCAAATCATCTCACTTGGAGAAACCCTGAATGCCATGAGCAGCAGTGCCTTAAAGGTTAAACACAAAGGTGCCACAAAAGTCGAGAGAGGAGTTAAAGATCTTAACAGCCAGTACAACTCTTTACTGGTTCGCAACAAGAACAGGTAAACTCTTTAAATCAGCCGTATTGTGAACATCTGTATTGTGAAGACTAAGATTTGCACGGTTTTACTGTTTCAGAAAACTGCTTTGGACTACTGTGTAGCAATAACATAATCTTTTTTTTTTTGTGAAAAAAGGAGAAAAGCTCTGGAAGGACAGCTGAAGCTCTTTGAATTTTTCTATGATTGTGAAGAATTAGAAGCATGGATCTATGAGAAATGGATCCTCTTCCAGGCAGCATCTCTGGGGAGAGACCTCAGTCAAATTCAGCAAGCCATTCAGAAACACAAGGTATGTAGATACTATAAGATAAAAAAGCTAAATTGTAGTATTGAAGAAACCCATCTCAAAACAGTTCTGTGCTTATTGATACTTAATGCTCTTTTAAGCACTTCTATTATGGAGAACAGACTAATGTTGCTTAACCTGGATCAGAGCTGCTAAGATTAGCAAAAAATTGCTATGTATGTTGCAGGCTTTAGAGGCAGAGATTCAATCACAGGAATCACTGTGCTCTGGGGTTTTATCCAGAGGCCAAGAGCTGTGCAGAGGGAGACACCCCAATGAGAGAGACATTCAAAAGTGGATTCGGACTCTTCAGAAACAATGGCAGCAACTTAACGAACAAGTTACCACCCGAAAAAACAAGCTGCATGGAGCCAATGTCATCAAGCAGGTAGAAACCAGACTTGGCTAATGTATAGGTTCCTTCTGAGTGTAAAGTGAGAAATTATGATTCAGTAGATCAAGTAGTAGTTGGGCCAAAAATGTGTTCTAAATGCCATTCCTTCTTTCCCTCAGTATTTTGCAGATGTTACCGAAGCCAGCTCATGGCTTGATGACCGCAAACCACTTCTCACTGATGAGGATTATGGAAAGGATGAGGCTAGCACTACTGCTCTGCTCCAGCGTCACCAAAGACTGGAGAAAGAAATGGAAGCATATGCCTCAGAAGTGAATCGATTGGGCGAGCAGGCCAAGAGTGCTGCCCAACTTGCTCCTCTTACTGTGAGTCATGGCCAAAATAATCCATTATGCAAAAAAAAAAAAAAAAAAACACAAATTATTTTATAATACAATTACAGCACTTAATCTGTCTGAATAATCTTATAATATTGCTTCAGGATGGGCAATGGTGAAAAACAGTATATCCATGAAATAAATGTGAATTATAAAACACAGAAATTACTGCATAATTTATATATACAGCTTCAGTGACACTGATACATTTTTAAATCAATTTAAGACTGAAATCCAGCAGAGTAGAATGGTCCACTACAGTGATTCAGATGGTGAAGATGAGAAGGACAAAGCTGACAGAGGAGGAAAAGTCCTCAGCAAGGCTTTACCACAGGAACAAGCAATGATTAGGTTCAGATACAGAGGTATGCAGCATTCTTTAATGCTAAAAAATGATAAATGCTACTGGTCTGGTTTGTGTGTACAATGAACAAGTTTCTCTTTATATTCCCATCTTAACCATTTTATTAGGTCCTATAGCAACCTGGGAAAGAGGAGAAATATTGACAATTCTCAGCAGGGATAAAGATGATAAGTTTCTTCTTCGAGACAGCAGAGGAAATGAGCAACTCGTATCTCCTACATACATCAGAGAGATGCCATCTTCTGTAAGACTCAAAATCTACTTTTTGTAGATTGAGTTTCAAATCTTATGAAATTGCATCTACTAGACAGCTTTTGCTTGTGTTTTGATTCAATTAAATGCAGAACGCACCACCTGAAACTGCGAATGGAGAAGCTGAGAGTCCAAAAAAGAAAGTGAGTCGACCTCGCCGCACTCGTTCTATGCGGCGTGGCACAGCTGAAATATCTACCTCATCATTGCCTGACCCACACTTCCAAAAGGACACAATAGAGAGCACACAAAGCAGTCTGGAACAGGATTTCAACAGCCTTTATAATTTAGCACAGGTACATATTCGACCTTTACTCTTTACCATTTTAGATTATTTTAAACATTTTCCAGACATTAAAACAACATTTTCTCCCACCAGTCAAAAAATAAGATCCTGGATGACACTGCACGACTGCATAGGTTCTATAACGCTTGTGAGGAGTTTGAGTCCTGGATGGGAGACAAGGAGAATGTCCTCAATGCTTTTAGCTCCAACTCCAACAACTTAGAGGTTGTACAAGCCAAATATGAGGTCAGTTTGCCCTGAAAACACACACCAAGCATAACATTCAGAGCCTTAAAGTTGCTTGGAGAAGTAGCTCCAATAGATATGGGCCATTCTACAGGGTTTTGGAAGAGTTGGAAACGTCTTGAAAAAAAAGTGTCCTTTTCTAAGTTTGTATGCATGCATATTGTATAATACCCAAGGTACACACTTCTAGTAATTGTATTTAAAAAGTATTTATCACCACCGAAACACAGTAATAATAATGTAATAATTTAATTAGAAGGGTTATATTGATCTATTAAGATTTTGCTTACATTTACATATATATATATATATATATATATATATATTTTAGAGGTAAATCAATAACAGTTACATCTTACAATATACAATATTCCAATCATCCCATGTTTTTGTAGTGACTGCACATTTTCGGTAGTGACAGTAATGCTTTGGTAGCGACCACATCACATTACAGAATACTAAAACACTACTAAAACATACAAGAAACTATGCATAACTGTACTCTTTTTTTTATTTCCTCTAAATATGAGGATTATGTGTTCCCTTTTGTCACTACTGAAATGATGACATGTTTTGGCCGTAATTGTTATGGTAGTAACAATCTTATGGGATAACACCCAAAAAAACAAAGATGACACTACCGAAACTTCTAAACTTCACCAAATGTTTCGGTAGTGACAATTTTAGATACTTTTGAAGCTAGCTCAAAGATGCTAATCTGGACTAAAACATACACTTTCAGTAGTGACATGAAAATGCAGGACACATTTTTTTTTTACATCCATTTTCATAATTTCCAAAGAAAATCTAAAATAAATCTTCACTTTTTAAAATAATTACTTTTAAAAGATAGTTTTAAAAACAACAATGGAAAAAAAAAAAAAAAAATTCAATATAATTTTCGTCAAGTCACCTTCATTTATATAGTGCTTTTAACAATACAGATTGTGTCAAAGCATCTTTACAGTATTAAATATGAAAATAGTGAGTCAGTAATACAAAAGTACAACAGTAAACACAATTTTCAGTTAAAAGCATTTTTTTCTTAAGTTGAAATTTAGGGGCTAGGGTTCGGGACAGCCACCTCCCAAATAAAAGTACCGAACAAATTATGATTTTATATATATTAAGCTTACTAATATTTGAACTATTATTGTGGGTTTCAATCAATAATAGAAGGATATTAGTAAACATCTAAGATTTGAATACTTAAATGCTTTTAAAATGTGTTTTTTGGTTGTGGAACAGCAGTCGAAATCTGTAGATGTGTTCTTTAGATTAAAATGGTGGTGCTTTGATTTAAAAAACTTCCTTCTCAATTTTATACACAGAACTTTCTTACCGAACTAGCCATTGGTAGAAAGCAGCTCGATGACATTACCAAGCTTGGAGAGGAGCTTGTGAAAAAACAGCACAGCAAGAAAAAAGAGATTCAGCTCAGGCTTGGAATCGTAACCCGCAGGTATAAAGGCTAAAATCAGTATTAGTGCAGCCATACCATCCCACCATGCTATTGTGCCCTTAAAGTGTTTCTTCGTATGACCAGGTGGGAACACATTCAAAAACTAAAGGATGAGATGGCTCATGAGCTGCTTAGCTCTGCTGATGTGAAGTCATTCCTGCAGACCTGCCAAGAAGTCCAAGCTCAGCTCCAGGATAGACTAGTTCAGCTTGACACACCTGATGTGGGGAGCTCAACATCAGCCCTACAGACTGAGGAACAAAGACAAGCCCAAGCTGAGAGGGACATAGAAGCCCTGGAAAGGAAAATAGAGTATCTTAAAAGTGTGGCCAGGATGTAGGTTTGCTACAAAATTATTGCAATACCACTTCTTTTTTGATTGTATGTTTATGGTTTCTAACCTTGGCACAGCTCTTAACCATTAACAACAGTAACTTACAGGACAATGTCCAACGTTATGTATAAAGTAAGGAAACTAAATCAATTCTTACTGATCTGTCTGTTAACTGTACATCCCAATGCCATGCTGCAGGAAACAGGATTGTAGTCCTGCAGAGAGCGCTGCTATCATGGAAGAAGTACGTGCTTTGGAAGACCTGCTGCGGCAATTGAAAGCCCAAGCCATTCAGAGACAACGCATGCTTGAGGAAGCCCGACGCTTGCAGCGCTTTCAGAAAGAGACCAGAGACCTGTTGTTATGGGGTGAGGCAACAAAAGAGCACCTTCTTGAAGACGACACTGGATCTGATGTAGCATCTGCTCAAGCCCTGCTCAAGGAGCACCTTGATCTGAAGCAAGAGATTGAACTTCAGAGAGCAAAGTTAGTTGTTAGTTGTGTTTGGTCTTCATTCTGTAAATCAGTCGTAGTTCCTATGATTGACATTAACATTATTTCAGATTGAGAGATATGGAGAAGCTGGGTCAGTCTCTGGAGGTGGCATCTGGAGGGAAAGGAGCTAAAGATGTTCAGCAGACACTCACTAAGTTGGATAACGAGTTGAGCCAGCTGGACAAACTGTGGTCTAGTCGCAACAGAAGGCTTGAACAAGCACTGGAGTTTCAAAAGCTGAATATGGAAGCGAATCGCATAGAGGCCACCATTTCTGGTCATGAAGCCAGACTGAAAGTCAGCGACTTGGGGGTAAATGAAAGAGATTATACTGTGACATTTAATTTCTTTTAGTATTTTAATGTATTTGGTAAATGTCAAATTCTGTTATGAAAGTCTAGATGGCACAAGCTTATGGGTCCTTAACACAAACTGATGATACTCACAGTGTTAAACTATTTGGCACAAGATTGCATACGCAGGCAATAAGCTTACTGCTTTTCAAATCTTTTTGAAACCCTCCACCTCCCCAGCTCCACCTATATAGATATGCTACATCTGCATACGCTATTGGTGTATGTATTGGCGGTAGCAAGTTTCTGTATTTGATTTGCAGCAGCAATAATCTACAATAACCAACAGCAGCAGCAGCGTAGTAGATCTACTCTGCCAAGACCAAATACATTACCATTGTCATATCCATTACCATGCTAAAATCTTCTAAAAGTGGTGATGATAGAAATTAATACATTTTATGTCACTAAGCACATTTTTGTCAAAGGAACAAATTAAATATTTGTAAATATTTAATGCATCATTTCTGTACAGGACTCTGTGGACAGTGTTCACAGTTTACTGGGCCGACAAGAAGAGCTTGAGGCTTTACTTGAGGCACTAGAGCGATCCATTAACCTCTTTCAAGACAAGAGCCAGGAGCTCATCAGCAAGCGCAACTTTGCCGCCAAAGAGTGAGTATAATTTTTTGTATATAGTATAGTATAGTTATAGTTTTTTTTTTTTTACATATTATAATTCATTTGATTACTAAATATGACCCTGGACCACAAAACAAGTCATAAGTGTCAAATTTTTTAAACTGAGATTTATACATCATCTAAAAGCTGAATAAATAAGCTTTCCATTAATGTGTGGTTTGTTAAGATAGGACAATATTTGAAAATCTGGAATCTAAGGGTGCAAAAAATCTAAATATGGAGAAAATCACCTTTAAATTTGTCCAAATAAAGTTCTTAGCAATGCATATTACTAATCAAAAATTAAGTTTTGATTTATTTATGTCAGGAAATTTGCTAAATATCTTCATGGAACATGATCTTTAATGATTTTTTTCAATGATTTTTGAATAAACGATAATTTTGACTTATACAATGTATTTTTGGCTATTGCTACAAATGTACCTGTGCTACTTAAGACTAGTTTTGTGGTCCAGGGTCACAAATAAATATAACTGCTAATTATAAGTGCTATTATCTTTTACCCTTTCCAGAATTCAACAGCGATCAAAGGTCATTCAAGATCGAAACAAGAAGCTGAAAGAAAGTTGTAAATTAAGGAGGCTTGATTTACTTGCTTCGAAAAAGTACCAGGTAGACCTTCAGTTTATGTTTTGGAGAATAACAGCATAATTTATAAATAATAGAAGTTAAAGGGCCAGATTTACTAAACAGGGCAAATTAGCGCTAGACCGCAATTCCATAAAAGCGCAGATTGGAGGGGTAAATTCTGTGGGTGATTTACTAACAATGCGCAAATGAAAGAACACAAACACAGTATCTCATTTCCATAATAACTAGCAGCATAAATTACCACCTTCTTTAAGAAGCTTTTTTTTGGGTGTTAAATAATGGCACAATTACCAGTAATTTGACAAGCGCAAATGTTATTAAATCGCGTTGCATGATCCATTTTAATACTTTCCTTCCATAAATTTTATATCTGTAAGGGAAACTCCTACAAATGCATATTCAATAAGGTCAGGCGCAAAAATAACTGTGTTCATGCCTTTTTAGTGCTAATTCTTCACTGCACTGGCACAAGCTGTTAGTTAATCTGGCCCAAAATGTATTTATAGTTATATATCAGACAAGAAAATTGTCTAAACAACTACAGTGCTTTAAAATACTTTCTGTTGTATAGGAATTTTTAAGAGATGCAGAGGAGGTGCTCCTGTGGATAGAGGAGAAGTTTGAGATTGCTGAGGATGAATCATACAGAGATCCAACCAACATCCTTCGCAAGCTCAAAAAACATGAGGCAGCAGAAAAAGAGATGCAGGCCAATCAAGTCCGCATAGACAGACTGACTGAGGTACAGCACCACATCAGATGTATTGTTTACTATTCTTCAAGCAACGTAAGTACTTTGCCATGATTTTGGACCATTTTGGTGATTGGATTTCATGTGGTTAGACTGGAGACGAAATGCTAGCAGAGGATCACTTCAACAGCGAGGGCATACAGAGAAAGACTCGAGAGGTACGCAAAAGGTGGACTGAACTCCAGAAGAAGATGGCAGAAAGAGGGGACAAACTACGACAGGCTGGCCAGCAGGAGCAACTCATGGAGCTGCTTCAGGTATTTCAACTCAAGCTTCGTTCTACTTTTGACTACTACAGGACAGCAATGAAGGAATTTTTTTAGATTTATCATTAAAACATAAGCAGAATACATTTCTGAGTAGTTTTCGAATCCGTTCTTATTTAAATTTATGGCACTGAAATTAGTTAAACTGACCAATTTACACATTTGCATGTTTTCAGGATGCAAAACTGAAGATTGAGGCAATTGAGAGAATGTTACAGAATGCGATCAGGGGTCATGACCTTCGTTCAAGCAGACAGCTCCTGAAGGAGCACAAGCAGCTGGAGGAGGAGGCTCAAGAACTTGCAGAAAAAATCAACTCCATTGTCACCCGTGCCAAACACCTGGCCACCAACCATTTTGACTCTCAACGCATTCTCAGGGAGACTGACACTTACCTGAAACTGTTAGTAATTGTTTTTAATGAAAACTTACCTGCAATGAATTTTCTGTTTTTAAGGAAACAATAGCTAATAAATGAATTATCAATTTTACACTACCAGTCAAATGTTTTTAATGTTTCTTCTGCTCACCAAGTCTGCATATATTTGATCTGTAAGTAATGCAAAAACACTAAAATTTTGAAATATTTTTCTTATTTAAAATAACGATTTTCTATTTTAATATATTTTAACATTTTATTTATTCCCGCGATTTCAATGAAATTTTAGAATCATTACTCCAGTCACATGATCCTTCAGAAATCATTGTAATATTCTGATTTACTGCTCAGAAAAATATTTTTTCTTATTATTATTATGTTTAAAACAGCTTTTTTTTTTTAGGTTTCTTTGATGAATAGAACAAAAGAAAAACATTCATCTGAAATAGAAATCTTTTGTAACATTAGAAATGTCTTTATTATAATTTTTGATCAATCCTTGAAAATCATCAAAAAATTTACTCAGCTGTTTTAAATATTGATAATAATAATGCTAAATGTTTCTTGAACAGCAAATCAGCATATTAGAATGATTTCTGAAGGATCATGTGACACTGAAGACTGGAGTAATGATGCTGAAAATGTAGCTTTGATCACTGAAATAAATTACATTTTAAAATATACTCAAATAGAAAGCAGTTATTTTAAATAATAAAAATATTTTAAAAATTTGAATGTTTTTGCTGTATTTTAGATCAAATAAATGCAGGTTTGGTGAGCAGAAGCAGTTTTCATTAAAAAACATTGAAAATCCTACTTTTGACTGGTAGCGTAAGTACATGCAGGGTCAATCAGTACAAAGGTATTGTTTTAACTGCATGCTTTAAGATGTCTTCTGTTTTATTTGCCAGATTTAAGTCTCTACAGAAACCTTTGGATCATCGCAGGAGCCAGTTAGAGGCAGATGTGGCTCTATATAGCTTTTACCATGATGTAGACCTAGAGCTAAACTGGATATCAGAGCATCACCCTGTGGCTGATACTACAAACTACGGAAGATCTCTGGCAGGGGCAGTCAGCCTGCTTCAGAAACATAAGGTACGATTAGATTCGAGTGTATGAATACAAAAAAGTTTTAATAACTTTAAACAAATAACTACACATTTCTTTGTTAAGTTCAAGAGTGAAGCAATATTCATTGTAACTGTTAAATCTTTCAAAACCCTCCAGGACCTGCAGGCAGAAGTAAATGCCCACAGCCAGTACCTGCAAAGAATACTGGACAGAGGACGAGCAATGGCCCGCTCCAATCAGTGGAATGGTCAGGAGGTGCAGCAGAGGTGTGAGGAACTGAGTGCAGAATGGAAGGATTTAGAAGAGATGTGTGAGAAACGGTCTGCTGAACTTAACAAGGCAGTCACAAGGGAGCAGGTAAGAGTGTAGGAGTGTCTGCAGGTTTTTTTGACCCGGTAATTATTCAAGCCATTAGTGTTAACATTTTGGTTCTGATGTTCAGATTTTGCTTGACTGCACTGAGCTAGAAACCCTTCTGTCAGAAACCTCAGCTTTGGTCAGCAGTGATTATGGCAAGACTGAATTAGCTACTCAGAGTCTAATAAAGCAGCACGAGGTGAGTGATCTTTGGCTTGTACTAATGCATTAGCTTAAGGTTTTAACATGTTAACAGCACATACTGGTTTGTTTCTTTAGGCAGTTGAGGGGCAGATTGAGGTACTTGCTGCTCAAGTAGATGAACTCAAAAGCAACGTTAAGCAGGCTGTAAGTGTGTGGGGTTTAGAGGAGCTGAACAAGCCCTGCAACCACATTAAATCTAAGCTAAATGAAGTTCAGCACTCTGCAAAAGTCAGGTAAAATAACATCAGTTGATAAAACTGTACAACTAACAGACGTACACACCCTTATGTTGTCTTCCCTTGTTAAAACAAACATATGTCATTACAACAGAGAGCAGAGGCTGGGAGAGACTTTACACCTACATGAATTTAAGCGCGAGTCTGCTGAATTGGAGGAATGGATTACTCAGCAGACTCAGATTGCCACCTCTAATGACTTTGGGAGTGATTATGAAAACGCACTGGTGAGACTAGCAATCTTTTGCAGACTACCTAATTTGTCAATGTTCTGTATATATGTAATGTTATTTTTTTTATTTTAGACCCTTAAAATTCTTTACATTTCAATACGATTAGTTATCCTGTATCAGATATGCATGTTGTCTGTGATCAGGATCTAAGCACCTCTTGTTTTATGACAGCAACTGTGTGGGAGATTTGAGGTATTCTTAAAGCAGCTGGAGGTGGGACTGGAGAGGATGCACACCTGTGAACAGTTGGCTGACAAACTCATCAAAAGTAATCATCCTGAGAGCCGCTTCATCCGAGAAACACAGAATCAACTCAGGTGATAAGGAAAACGGATTATAAACAAAACATTACAACATCATTCCACAGTCTACAGATATAATTTGCAGTTCATACTTACATTAAGTATATTCTATGACAGAGAATCATGGGAAGAGCTGCAGGATTTATCCAAAGGTCGTAAAGAAAAGCTACGGAAGTCTGAGGAATGCCACAAGTTCTACAAAGACTTGACTGATGCACTAAGACACATAAAGGTATCCAGTCCAGCTATGCTTTAAAATCATGCTAATGAATAACATGATAGACATATCTGTGACTTGGTGCTCACATGTCACATTTCTTGTACCAGGAGAGGAACAAAAGCATTCCTGATGACATAGCCAAAGATCTGAAGGGAGTGCTGTCACAGCTACGGAAACATGAAGCTCTTGTACATGAGTTGGCTGGAACTGAGCAACAGGTATGATGTGAGAGCCTTCATTACAGGTGTGTTGCACTGGTAAAATGGCGATGATCTTGAACTTACAGTATACTGACATCTAGTGGGTGGCATGGGTCTTTTATGGATGAGCATGGGTAGCAGTCTCTTTATGGCGTTATAGTGCTTTTAACCCTTTAAAAAAGGATGTAAAGGTATGAATAATAAGTGATGACTCTTTTATGTGTCTTTGAGCTCATCTCACTTGGATTTCTGCTTGTAAATGATCGATTTTTATTTATTTTGCTGGTTTAGTTTGTGCTTTTAAAAGTTTCATAAATGTTTACCTCTTCTTGTAGCCTATTCATCTTTCTGTGGCACTGACTAAAGGCTGGAAAGCTTTGTAGTGTTGAAACAATGTATGATTTATTTGACATTTCTTCTTTGTCCAAAATACTGAAATACTACAAATGACGAATTCTTCTTCACCACAAAATGATAATTTTCTCTGTAATCGCCCTCACGCGTATTTGTGTCGTCCCATCATTTTGAGGTAAATGTGTAACTTTAAGGAACATTACTACAAAAAAAACTTTTTTTTTCTGCAATTAAGCACACTTTTTTCATAATATTTAGTTTTTATGTGTACAACTTTTCAGAACTGTGCTAGCTAACCATGTGGTGATTAGCATCTTTGAGCTAGGTTCAAAAGTATCTAAAATTGTCACTACCGAAACAGTCATGACTGAAACATTTGGTGGAGTTTCGGTAGTAATATGTTTTTTTGGGTGTTATTCCATAAAATTATCACTACTGAAACAGTCAGGACCGAAACATGTCATCATTGTTTCGGTAGTGACAAAGGGGAACACATAGTCCTTATATTTGGGGGAAATACACTAAATTTTAGTACAGTTATGCATTTTTTTTTTTTGTAATGTAGTATGTTTTAGTAGTGTTATAGTTTGCAAGTTAAAATTCTGTAATGTTATGCGGTTGCTACCAAAGCATTACTGTCACTACCGAAAATGTGCTGTTACCATTGAAACATGCGTTTTTTTTTTTTTTGTCAAAAATAAAGTATTCTGAATTGTCAGCTAAGATGTTATAATATTTTTTGGTTCAATGGATATTCAAACTAATGAATCCTTAACTTTGAAATCAGTATGATCAACTTTTTGCATTTTACAAAGAAAATTTGAATTAAAAATACAACAAATCTCATAAATTACACTTGAAATATTGTATAATATTGATTCACATAAAAAATAGTAAGAAAATAGGAAAAAAATATATTTACTGTGTAGAAAGTGCAAAATCGTAATAGATCAATATAACCCTTCTAAATAAATTATTATTACTGTATTTTGGTAGTGACAAATTTGGGGGAGAGGACAAATATTCCAAAACGTTCTGAAAATACAATATGAGAATTAATTGCACAATTGTACCTTGGATATTATACAATTTGCATACATACAAATTTTTGGAAAACTATTTTTTTTTTCAAGATGTTTCCAACTCTGACTTTTGACTCTGATTGCCCATATCTCTCTTCTCCTCTTTGTGCCGTTCCTTTACTCCTTGAAGCTTTACCCACACTCGTCTGATTGGTTGCATTGTGGTGACAGCATTTTTGATCTTATATGATTTAGTTAAGATTTAGTTTAACTTTACAAAATTATAAATGGAAGGATTATATTTATTATATAATTACTGAGCAAATAAGTAAAAAAAAAAGACTTTTAAGAAGTAATTACTCACCAAATAAATAAATATTTTACAAATGTTCACATCAAACTGGCTCTCAGGCTGTTTAAACGTTAGGATTTTTTTTATAGCTGCAGGAGCTGTTGGATGGAACTGACTCTATTCTGGACATGTGCTCTCCTGAGTTGAGGGTGAGGTTGCAGGAGCTGCAGCAGGAGGTGGTGGAGAGCTGGGAAAGTCTCCGTATGCACATGGAGCAGAGGGAGGAGGAGCTGCGGTCAGCTAAGGACCGCTACATGTTCCTCAACACGGTATGCTACACTCACAGCACTTTATTTCAGCAGATTTTTAAAAGATTTTTAGCTGCTTGTTTTGATATGGTGGAAAATCAAAAATATATATATTTGTTTTATTTTATGTTGCTTTGTTCTCCAGGCACAGGACTACTCCCTCTGGTGCTCGCAGGTGCTCAGTGGAATGAAGGCAGAGGAATCCATCCGAGATGTTGCCACCTGTGATCTGCAGTTGTTCCAGCACCAGCAGCTATGGGCTGAGATTGTGGCACGTGAGGAAACATATGCTCAAGCCGTATCCATGGGACAGGACTTACTAGAGCATGACATACCTAATGCTAAAGAAGTGAGAAACTCATATTTTTCTGATTTAAACTACAATATTGTAAAGCAGTTTAAATTGAAATAAAAAAAGTACATAAGTTTAAACATCCTGTGTGGCCATCAGATCCAGGAGAAACTGAAAGCTCTGCAACAAGAGAAAGAGAAGCTTTCTGACAACTGGCAGTCCAAGCAGAAATGGCTAGAGAACACATACCTGGAGCAGGTGTTTTATAGAGACACTGAGTACATGGAAAAGATTACTAACTCCCAAGAGGTCAGTGCTCCTAAAAACTACCAGGACTTATTTTTATTTAGTTAGACATTTATAATGTTAAAGCTAACAACATCTATTTCTTTGCAGATCCAGTTGAAGAACAGTGATTTGGGAACAACAGTGGATGATGTTGAAACTTTGATCAAACGCCATGAAGCCTTTGAAAAACTTCTTAATTCTCAGGAAGATAAGGTTGGTTGGTCTTCAGCCTACAGTATGGCCTGAAGCATCAAACACATGACATTTTTAGACTAAGTATAGATAATTGATCATCTTATCATGTCATGTAGATGGTGGCTCTTCAGGAGTCAGCAGAACGCTTAAGAACAGAAGGTTTGAAGCGGGAAAAAAGCAGCAACATTAAGAACAAACTGAAAGCTCTCCAGGAGAGGAGGCAACGCATTAAAGATCTGTATGATAAACGCAGAGAGGATCTTGAGACTTCAAAGCTTCTGTGTATTTTCAACCAAGATGTAACTGAGGTACAGTAATGGTCATTTCCGGTCTAGGTGACCTTAAACGAAGAGAAACAAACAAATTAATTGGTTGGTTTGTGATGTTTATTTGTATTTTAGCAAGAAGAATGGATCACAGACCGTATGAATAAAATACAAGAAGACTCCAAAATGGACATGAGCAACCTTCAGACTAAAATGAAGATTTTGCAGAAACATCAAGTGTTTGAAGCAGAGATTCTGGCCCATGGAAAAATCATTGAATCTGTCCAGCGGGTAAGTAGCTGTACCAGTGTCACAAGTTGGTTCAGTAGTTATTTGTTCTTCTTTTGGTTTACATAAATATATTTAAAGTAATTTGTCTCATACTTATCGTAAGGCTGGAAATGATCTGGTAACCATACATCACCCAAAATCGAAGGAGATTAAGCAGACAGTCTCTGCACTGATCTCTCATTGGGAGGCTCTGAAGCAAGCAGTTGCAGTCCGCGGAAAAGCTCTTGAGGATAACCGTGATTTTCTTGAGTTCCTGCAAAAAGTGGAACAGGTTGAGGTTTGGATTAGGCAAAAGGTAAATAAATTCGGCCATCTTATAACAAACTGCTGAAAACATGCCTTATTTATAAAGTACTGGGGCACCCAGAATTAATGTTTGGTTTCACTGACCTCAAATTCTTTTCTGTGTAGGAGGTAATGATAAATGTTGGTGATGTTGGGGAGGATTATGAACATGGTCAGCAGCTGCTAAAGAAGCTCAGTGAATTCAGAGGCTCAGGTTCTGGAGTAAGTCTGGTGTTCGGCTTGGTATAGAAAATGCAAACCTAGTAAAGTAAAACACACTTACACTACCAGTCAAAAGATTTTTTAATGTTTTTTGAAGAAGTCTCACCAAGCCTGCATTTATTTTATTCCAAAGCACAACAAAACAGTAAAATGTAGAAATATTTTTACTATTTAAAATGGCTCAAAACTACTGATCAAAGCTACATTTTCAGCATCATTACTCCAGTCTTCAGTGTCACATGGTCTGCAAGAAATATTTTTAATATGCTGATTTGCTGTTCAAGAAACATTTACTATTATTATTATTATCAATATTTAAAACAGTTAAGTACATGGTTCTTTGATGAATAGAAAGATCCAAATATCAGCATTTATTTATCTGAAATAAAAAAGCTTTTGTAACATTATACACCATATTATTCAAAAGCTTGGAGTCAGTATAATTTATTTATTTTTTGGTGGGGAAAGGAATGATAAAAATGAATACTTTTTTTGAGCAAGGATGCTTCAAATTGATATATAAATAAAAGTGATGATAAAGGCATTTATAATGGTACAGAAGATTTTTGTTTTCTTTCTATTCATCAAAGAAACCTGAAAAAATATACCTTTTATTATTATGTTTTCAACATAATAATAATAATAAATGTTTTTGGAGCAGCAAATCAGAATATTAGAATGATTTCTGAAGGATCATGTGACTGGAGTAAAATGATACTAAATATTTAGCTTTGAAATCACAGGAAAATGTACATTTTAAAACATATTCAAAAAAATTTTATTTTAAATAATAAAAATTGGCAGGAGAGACTTTAAAAAACATTAAAAATCTTACTGTTCAAATCTTTTGACTGGTAGTGTAAGTTGATTGAACATAGCAGTATACAGCGTATTATTAGTGCAGTAACATTCTTTCACTAAGTAGTTTTCATCCCTTAGGATGTGACTGTTGATGATGCTCACATCAAGACAATCAACACTCTGGCAGCCCGGCTAGAGAGACAGAACAGTGATGAGCTGGCGACTGTGAGAAAGCGTAGGCAGCAGCTCAATGAACGGTACATCACCTATATTTCAACTGAGATCCATGTTCAATTTAGAAAATACACTCATCCTCTGTATCTTTCATGTTGTTTGTTTTGACTTTCTTGTCACCTTCCTAACAGATGGAGTAATTTCCATGGCAACCTGAGCAGCTATAAGCGGAAGCTGGAGGCAGCGCTAGAGATCCACGCCTTGATTCGAGAGCTAGAAGAAGTCCGTGACAGAGCTGGAGAGAAGGTGGGAGAGAGAGATGTTATAGCAATCAGATTACATGTATTTGAATCTAAACCCAATTGGCTTTGAACCCAATATGAGAGAAAAATTAAATTTATTTAGACTTTTAAAGAAGTACTTCCAGAATTAAAATTTTCTCACCCCTGTGTCATCCAAGATGTTCAAGTCTTTCTTTCTTAAGTCAAAAATAAATTAAGGTTTTTGAGGAAAACATTCCAGTATTTTCCTCCATATAGTGGACTTCATTGGTAGCGAACAGGTAGAAGGTCCGAATTGCAGTTTTAATGCAGCTTTAAAGGGCTCTACACGAATAAGGGTCTTATCTAGCAAAATAATCTGTCACTTTCTATGAAAAATACAATTTATATACTTTTCAACCACAAATGCTAATCTTGCACAAGCTAATCATGCATTTGTGATATAGTCGGAAGTACCGACCTAGTTTTTACAAAGCCAACGTGCAAAGAAAGTGAAACGGCCTCTACAAAAAAAATAAAACAATGTTGGACAAGTTTAAACTTACAGGAGAAAATGAGATGGAGTTTTTCACCTTACCCTACCTTTTTTAACAGAAGTACACGGATGAAAAACTAACCATGCTTGACTTTTCCAACATGACTACATAATGTGTGAAGTCATAGATGGGCATCACAGAGCTAGTGCAAGACAATCGTTTAAATCGGTTAAAAAGTATATAATTTAGAATATTTTTTAGAAAATGGCCAATCGTTTCTCTAGATAAGACCCTTACTACTCGGCTAGGATCGTTTATAACCATTGAAGGTGCATTGAAACTGCATTTTGAAAGAAAGAAAGAGAAAACTCCTGAAATGATATCCTCGAAAACCTTAATTTATTTGCGAATGAAGAAAGAAAGACATTAACAACTTGGATGACATGGGAGTAAGTAAATGATCAGGAAATATTCATTCTGGAAGTGAACTACTCCTTTAATTATATTTTCTTAATTAAATATTTAGTTTAATTTTGTTTTTTGGCCACAGATGCTGTTGCTCCAGGGTCAGGGCTGTGGAGTGGATGTGGAGAGTGTAGAAAACCTTATTCGCAGACATGAGGAAATGGAGAGGGAAGCCAGAGTCATCCAGGAGAGAGGCACTGTGAGTAGACCGGACAGCTGTTATACAATGAACACATTCATCCATATTAATCAGTGCACTGTGGGTAGCACGTCCTATACAATATCTATTGTGTGTGCTTGCTTTGTGGTTAAAGGCTTTATAGAAAAACTCTCAGCACCTTTCAGTGAAGTAACTGCTTGACGTACAAAAGCCTTTAAAAAACCATTCATGGTGCATTATATGCTGTAGAGTGAGGGTTTGTGTAACTCACTAAAGCTAGTCTGCTTACAAGAAGGGTTACAAAGAACATAATTGCTCTAATTTGTAAAACCAGGCCCTGGAGAAGGAGACTAAAGATCGGTTAAGGAGACACTGTGATCTGGCTGACAAACTTAGTAAGAAGCAGGAAGAGGTCAACATTGCCTTAGTGAAGCTAGACAAAGAAATCAAACAAAGGTATGCAACCATTCGTTGCTATATTCTTATCTCTTAATAATAATAGTACATTTTTTAATTCAAATAGCGTTACATTGTAAAAATGTATGTAAAATATACATTAAATGAGAAAATAAACAGAATACATTTTGTTTTGGTAGGAAGAAGCGATTGCAGGAGTCTCATCAGCTGCAGGAGTTTAAAGCTAACCAGCGCCTCCTGTTGGACTGGACCCTGAAGCAAAGTGATGAGATGGTGAAGAAAGGCCTGCCTAAGAATAAGACAGAAGCTGAGAGTTTCATACAAGAGCACCAGAACTGGAAGGTATTAAAATATATACTGCATTATTAAATTATTCAACTTCACAGTCCCTGTGATCTTCCTTCTGTCACAAAATACAATGCTAATCTAATACAGTTACATTGCCTTGCATTTCATTCATTCATTCATTTCATTCATTCATTTTTTTTAACTGATTATTATGTTGCTGCCTTATGTTAAACTGCTTTAAATTACTTTTTTTCCCCACATCAATCTACACTCCATACACCATAATAGCAAAGCAAAAAACAGGTTTTTTATATCTTTATTAAAAATAAAAAAATCTTTGCATAATTGCATAAGTATTCATGCTCTTATCTGAGACACTTTAAATTTAGTTCAAGATTATTCATATTGCATGTAGATGTTACTACAAGTGGAAATAACCTGTGGCAAATTTAATTGAATGGGTATGATTTGGAAAGGCACACACATCTTAATAAAAGGTCTAACAGCTGAAGATGCATATCAGAGCAAAAACCAAGACCCAAGATCAAAAAACTTCCTGTAGAGCGCAGAAACAGGCCATACATCTGGGGAAGAGAAAAAATTCAGCTGCATTGAAGGTTCACAGAAGCATGTAGTCTTCATTATCTTTAATGTAAGAAGTTTGAAACAACAAGGACTCTTCCTAGAGCTGGCCTCCTGGCCAAACTGAGCAAAAACCTGATGGTCACTCTAGTTGAGCTTCATGATCATACGTGAAGATAGGAGAAACCTACAGAAGGACAAACATCACTGCAACACTCCACCGATCTTAGCTTTATGGCGGTGTGGCAAGACTCAATCCTCTCTTCAGCGAAGACACATAAAAACACTTGTAATTTGCAAAAAAAAAAAAGTGCCATGTTTGAAGTAAACAGAAGTAAAGTGGGGTGAAAGCAGCCTCATGCTGTGGGGCTGTTTTTTAGTGGCAGGGACTGAAGGACTCGTCACAGTAGAAGAAAAGCTCAATGCACCGAAATATTGAGAAAGTCTTAAAGAAAACCCAGTCCAGAGCATTCAGTACCTCAGACTGGACAGGGCAATGGCCCAAAACACACAGCAAGAGTGGCTTATAGACAACTCTGTGAATGTCTCAGCCAGAGCCTGGGCTTGAACCCAATCAAATATTTCTGAAGAAACCTGAAATAGTGCATCTGCCCCCATTCAAGCTGACACAGCTTGAGAGGTGAAGAGGTGAGGAAAAGAATGGCAGATAATTGCCAAATTATGTGCAAAGCTTATCGCATTATACTCAAAAAACAAACAAACAAACAAAAAAAAAAAACATTGAAAAAGTGCATCAGCTCTGTACTGAGTTAAGGGTATGAATACTTATGAAATGTTCTTATTTCAGTTTTTTTTTAATACATTTATGAAGTTGTGACAATTCTGTTTTTGCTTTATCATTATGGTGTTTGGAGAGTAGATTATTGTGGGAAAAAATAATTTAAAGCAGTTTAACATAAGGCAGCAACATTACAAAGCGTAAAAAATATTAAGCGATATGAATACGTTCGCAAGGCACTTTATTGTTTTATCAGATGCACTGATCCAAAGTGACTTATAATTTAGAATTTGTCTTACATATTAATACTTAACATTATATGATACCAGACTTGTGTTATATCAACAATTAATGATTGCAGGCTGAGATTGATGCTCGTGGTGAGCGTATAGATTCAGTTAAGGCTTTTGGAGAGGGTCTTGTGAAGAACAGTCACAACGATTCAGCAGAGATTAAAGAAGCCCTACGCAAGCTGGAGGATGCCAAAACAAAGCGTGCTCATGCTTGGGAGGACCGAAAGAAAATTCTGGATCAAGCGCTGAAGCTCCAGGTGAATTAAGATAACAGCAGGTGGTTCTGTTTATTCTGGAGTATCTGTGAGGTATTATGTGAAGCATACTGAGATATTGATTTGTTGCAGATATTCCTAGGCTATGCCGACCAGACTGAGAGCTGGATGAGTAACAGAGAGGTTGTCTTGATCAATGAAGACCTTGGGGTAAGAGCATAATTTCTTGGAGTAACATTTCACCTCATAAGTAAACAAAATACCCTTGGTTGTTTTCTTCTCTGTAAAGGTGTTTCACACTATCATTGCAGGGTTCTGTGTCAGAGGTGGAGGCTCTTCAGAGGAAGCATGCTCTGTTTGAGAACTCTTTAGAAGCTCAGATGGAGCAGGTGGCAGAGGTTGACAAATATGCTCAGCAGCTCATAAAGGCACAGCACTATGACTCTGACAACATCAAGAAGAAGATTAAAACTATTCTGCTCAGGTATGTAGTAAGTTAAGAAAACTTCACTCACTTAAGTGCGAACTGAGTGTAATTTTTGCAAACCTTTAATCGCATGCTAACTGCAATTAAAAGAAAATGTATTATCCACCTTGTTCTTCCTGTAAGAGCAGGAGCAGCCATTCGTACATTTTAGTGGTTTGGTCTCATCCACGTCAAGCTATTTTTAGCTGTGCAAAACAGCTAATTTTCTGCTTGATATTGCAAATTGGTGTGTCTTACCATATTATTTTAATGTATTATCTTAATTGTGAACACACTGGTTTGTAGTGCAAACAGTTTTACCGTTTACTGCACATTGTTATCCTTTTCATCATTTTCCTATACTGGCATCAGCTTACTTCCATGTTAAAGAATAATGTGAATAGATCAGAAATATTGAAAAGTACTTTTAAAGTTTTTTTTTTTTGTTTGTTTTTTTAAAGGAAGGACAAAGTACTGGAAATGAGCAAATCCAGACGAAAAGCTTTGGAAGAATCTCTACAGCTGCAGAAATTCCTGGAAGGAAGCTATGAGGTGTGTGAAGTAAACAGTTCCTGCTGAATGTGGAAAATAGAGAGATGATGTTCACCTATGTACTGTAGTCTGATTTATTGTACACATCAGTACCTCTTTTAACAAAGTTCAATTCTCATTTGTAAAGGTTTCCACATGGTTGAATGAGAAGAACTCTGTGGCTGTCGATGAGAGCTGGAGAGATCCTATTAACCTGCAGGCTAAGCTACTAAAACACCAGAGCTTTGAGGCAGAGATACTGGCCAACCGCAACAGAGTGCAGAACCTCATGAAAGTACGTCATTGGACTAGAATGTCTGAATATCTCCTTAATCTTAATCTATTTTTATGAAATTCAGATTTAAAGCAGCATCAACAGCATTAAAACATGAAATGTCTCCTCAGGAGGGTGATAACATGCTAACTTCCAGTCATCCTGCAAAAAGCAAGATAAAACCACGAATAAAGGATGTTGATGAAAGCTGGGATCAGCTTTTAAGCAACTGCAAAGAGAAGAAGTTACGTCTACAGCAAGCATACCAGGTACAGCATGCTAAAACTCAAGCTCAAGGCATAAGTGTGCACACTGAAATTTTTTTTTACTGAATCTACTGTACATGATAGTATGTAGAGGTGCCACTTACACATTGTTTCCTTACAATGAATAATAGATACACCAACATATCTTCATGGCTTTCAGACAAAGCTAATTCAGATTACTGACGCTGGTCTGAAATATCATCTTGGGTAATGTGGTTTTCCTTTAGGCGTTGCAGTTCCAGCGCTCTTTGGATGACATCGAGGAGTGGCTTGGGTCAGTGGAGGTAGATGTGGCGAATAAGGACTATGGTAATGACCTGGCGTCAGTTAGCAGGCTGCTTAAGGCCCTGCATGGTTTGGAGGAAATGGTAGATTCACACATGGAGAAGGTCCAGGGCCTGGTGGACACAGCCAAAGACTTCAGCACTCAAGGCAACTTTCTTGCAGAAAATATACAGCAGAGGGTTTTGGAGGTGGTCAACAGGTATGTTTTTGCTCAGCCCGGCTGTAGAAAGTTTAGTGAGGCCTTCACATGGATTTGAATGACGTTTAAATGTGGTAGAAGTCCATAGTCTAAATCTGTGCGCACGAAAACTGATAAAGAAGAAAGTAAATGATTTGATAAGCTCTAATGTACATTGTACATTAGACTAAAACACCTGATGTTCCAAGATCAAACATTAACGTGGCTACTATTTATGAGCTTTGAAGTGTCAGTCAAATGATCTGAAACACCACATAATTGCTGCGTCATACTACATGTAATCCCATAGCATGTGGTATTATGTTTTTTTCATCTGATTGACAGACTGTGTGGAAAACATTGACATTTAATCATTCCTCTCAGGTATAATGGGCTGACTGAGCCGTTGCAGGCCCGCAGGGAAACTCTGGAGTCATGGCAGCTGCTGTTCCAGTTCTACAGGGACTTAGAGGATGAGCTGCTATGGATTCAGGACAAGCTGCAGGCCACAGCCACAAAAGACTGGGGCACCTCCCTGCAGAGTATACAAGCTATAGTCAAAAAACATCTGGTTAGTCCAGAAATATGAAACTATAATACTTATACGTGTTTAAACTGGCGCTTCAAAACGCTGACGGTAGTCTTTTATTTTTAATCTGCTCTGCTTTAATAAATTGTCGGCAAGCACAAAGAGCAATTTCTGATATCCAAACTCCTTCTCTTACAGGTTGTGATGCAGGAAATTGAGAGCCGAACCCCTCTAATATTGGCTGTGCAGGAGGCAGGACAGAACCTGGTGCGAGGAAGACACTTTGCATCACGTGAGATCAGTGAAAAACTTGCTGAGTTAAAGAAGAACTTTGATACTTTGAAGAAAGAGGCAACAAATAAAGATCGCCAGCTTCAACAAGCACTGAAAATCCAGACCTTTCTCTCAGAGGTGTGCTACCAGTTCACACTGTAATGTGATTCATATACAGTTGAGGTCCAAAGTTTACATACACCTTGCAGAATCTGCAAAATATTAATTATTTTACCAAAATAAGAGGGATCATCCAAAATGCATGTTATGACCTGAATAAGATAGTTCACATTTAAAAAAACATTTACATATAGTCCACAAGAGAAGATAATTCAATTAATAAAAATGACCCCATTCGAAAGTTTACATACGTTCTTATACTGTATTGTTACCTGAATGATCCACGGCCATTTTTTTTTTTTGGTAATAGTTGTTCATGTGTCCCTTGTTTTTCCTGAACAGTTAAACTGCCCACTGTTTTTAAGAAAAATCGGTCCCACAAATTATTTGGTTTTTCAGCATTTTTGAACCATTTCCAACAATGACTGTTTGATTTTGAGATCCATCTTTGTCATCTTTTCACACTGAGGACCACTGAGGGACTAATAAGCAACTATTACAGAAGGTTCAAACGCTCACTGATGCTCCAGAAGGAAAAACAATGCATTAAGAGTGGGGGGTGTAAACTTTTGAACAGAATAAAGATTCATATTTTGTCTAAATATCATATTTATTTTTAATTTAGTACTGCCCTTCAGAAGCTACAGAATGTACTTACATGTTTCCTGGAAGAAAAAAAATTATAAAATTTACCCTGATTTACCCACCCCCCAGCTCTTAATACATGTGTTTCCTTCTGGAGCCTCAGTGAGCATTTAACCCTTCTGTAATAGTTGCATATGAGTCCCTCAGTTGTCCTCAGTGTGAAAAGATGGATCTTATAGTCATACAGTAATTGTTGGAAAGGGTGCAAATATACAAAAATGCTGAAAAACCAAATAATTTTTGGGACCTGATTTTTTTGAAGACCAGCGGGCAGTTTGACTGTTCAGGGCAAACAAGGGACTCATGATCAAAAACACAGCCGTGGATCTTTTAGGTAACAACAAAGTATTAAGAATCAAATGTATGTAAACTTTCGAACTGGGTCATTTTTATAAATTCAACTATTATTTTCTCTTGTAAACATAAATGTGTAAACGTCTTTTATGAGAAATATCGTATTAAAGTCAGTGCTAAAAAAAAAATTACATGTATTTTGTGTGATCCCTTTTATTCTGGTAAAATAATAAACATTTTGCAGATTCTGCAAGGTGTATGTAAGCTTTTGACCACAACCGTATATATTAAGTTTCATCCCTGATGTCTCTTCATAATGACCCAGGTTTCCCAACTGGAGCAATGGATGGATGAGCAGAGGCCTGTATTAGAGTCCAAGGACTATGGAAAGAGTGAAGAGGCCACTGAAGTTTTCCTCAGGAAACTAGACACAGTTGACCTGGAGTTGGAAAGCCAGCGTGGAAAAGTAGAAGCACTTCTGAAAACTGGCACTGATCTAGAAAAGTCCAAACATCCAAACAGGTGCAGTTATTGGGTCATTCAAGAAATCGTTCTAATATGCTGATTTTCTTAGTATTATCAATGTTGAAAAGAGTTGTGCTGTCTAATATCATGGTGGAAACCAATTCTTTGATGAATAGAAAGTTTTAAAAAACAGCATTTATTTGAAAAATAAATGTTTTATAACATTAAAAATATCTTTATTGTCACTTCTGATCAATTTAATGCATCCTTGCTGAACAAAAGTATTCCTTTATTTCCCAAACTCTGAATGGAAGTGTTGAGGTGTTGAAAAACTGAAATGATGTTTTGAATTCATAATGTGTTTTTGCAGTCATTTAGTGAGTAAGAGCCTTGAAGATATGCATGGTGGGTTTGAGACACTACTGCAACTGTCTGCTCAGCGTCGCACAGAGTTGGAGAATCAGTACAATCTCTATGTATTTGCGAGAGAAGCCAAAGAACTACAGAACTGGCTCCTTTCTCGCAAAACCACAGCAGAGTCTGATGACTTTGGACAAGATCTGGAAGGGGTCGAGGTAAGATTGGCTCAAAAATAGAGAGCAGAAACACACTATACAGTTTTAAAATTAATATATTCTTGATTTGCCTTAATCTGTTTTTTCCATACTGTAATTATAAATGACTTTGGATAAGAAGTCATACTACATTCATATACTGTAACTCCAATCATGGATACTTAGCACTTGTCAGACTGATTTTGTCAAAATTATGTTTAAATTATCTTGGCTGGCTCTTGTTAGGCACTGCAGAAGAAGTTTTTGGGTTTTGAAGAAGAGGTCAGCACTCTGGGCCAAAGTAAGCTGAGTACTGTCCAAAAGTTGAAGCAGACGGTGCAGTCATCAGAGGCACAGCAGAAAGAGAGAAATCTACTCAAGCTCTGGGAGGATTTAAACAAGGCTATGAAAGCAAGAGCAGAGGTAATAAAACAACAGCATATCTCTTTCTAATTGAGCGATATTACAAACTGAGCTACTTCTTGCAGTTAAAAGTGAATGTTTTGACAGGGCCTGCGCTCCGCTCAAGTGGTTCACCAGTTTGACCATGACCTGGATGAGCTTAGGAGCTGGATGAATGAAAAAGAGGTGGCTCTGGACTCTGAAGAGCAAGAGAACGACCTGCTCAGCGTCCAAGCTCTCATTCGCCAACATGAAGGCTTAGAGGTACCCAGTATTCATATGCAATTGTTGCTACCAGCCTGATGTTTCATTAAAAGTATTTTAACTACCACAGGTGGATTTTTAAAATAGTACAAACTTTTATTTCATCAGAGGGACCTTGCAGTGATAGAAGAAGACGTGTCTCGTCGAAAAGAGGAAGGCAAAGCTCTGGTTCGCAGGTATCCTCGAGTGAGGGACAGTTTGAGCGGGAGGCTGCAGGAAGTGGAGGAGATTTGGAGCAGCTTGCTGGAAAAAGCTAACCAGCGTAGACAAAGACTCCAACAGGCGGAGGCCGTTCAGAGATATCTGACTGAATGGAGAGAGCTGATGTATGCAATGTTTTCTCTCTCCCTCTCTCTCTCTGTTTTTCTTGTGTTATTCAGCTGTTGATTTTGTTGATTCTGTTTTAGGGGCTGGTTTAAGGAGACACTGTCTCTAGTGATAGGAGAAGGGGTTGGAGGTGAGGTTAAAGACCTGGAGCAGCTCATTAAAAGACACGAAGAGTACCGCACACAGATCGACAGGCAGTTGAACAAATCAGAAATGGTTAAAAATGAAGGGAGACGTCTGATGGAAGAGGGGAACTTCATGAGTCACGAGGTATGACACTCACGCCTAGAGGGTGGAATGCAATACACAACTTTTGCCCTGATTTTCAGTCAGGACGAGTTGGCGCTAGTTTCACCAGAGCCAGTCTGCACATTTCAGGGGGGTCAGAGTGTAAATTAAAAGTCTGAGATGCTTTAAAAACGTATTCAGGGAGATTAAGAAAAGGTTCAAAGCAAGCAACATTTAGATAAATGGATAGTTCAAGCAAAAATGAAAATTCTGTTGTTAATTACTCACCCTCATGTCATTCCAAACCTGTAAGACCTTTGTTCATCTTCGGATATATTTGATATATCAGCTTTCCGACCCTGCATAGACAGCAATGCAACTACCACATTCAAGACCCAGAAAGGTAGTAAGGACATTGTTAAAACCTTAATTTTATGAAGCTACGAGAAAACTTTTGGACACAAATAATTTTTTTTTCAAATGATTTCTTCTCTTCCGTGTTAGCCTCTGCTGCACGTTCACAAGAGTACCTGTAAACAAGATGCAGTGCAGTGTCTGCGTCAACAGCACCACATGCAGCATGTGGTACTCTCATGAGTGTGAGGCAGAGACTAACGCGGAGGAGTAGAAATTGTTGAATAAAGTTGTGATTTTTGTTTTCTTTGTGCACAAAATATTCTTGCAGCTTCATAACATTACAGTTGAACCACTGATGTCACATGGACTATTTTAACGATGTCCTTACTACCTGTATTATACCTGAATTATCTAAATTTGTGTTCCGAAGATGACGAAATGTCTTACAGGTTTGGAACGACATGAGGGTGAGTAATTAATAACAGAATTTCCCTTTTTTTGGTGAACTAGACCTTTAACAACAAAACATGCTTGACATGCTCAGGGTTCACATTTTTTGTTGTCTGTTAGTGCTTTGTTGTCAAAGCAGATGAAAATAACATGTAACAGTACTTGATATCATTGTATGTATGCCTGTGCAGCTGGAAGACCGTCTAGCCGAGCTCAAGGAGCTGGAAGTGCGGGTGCTGGAAGCCTGGACCGAAAGGAGAGATCAGTATCAGGAAGAACTTGAACTGCAGCAGTTGCAGAGAGAGCTGGAGCAGGCTGAGCACTGGCTCAACACCTATGAGAGTGCACTCAGAGCAGAAGAATATGGGGTGGGAAAATTTTGGGAATTTGGACAATTATTTACATATTTGTAGACAACTTAAAAGGATAATTTATCCAAAAATGAAAATTTACTCACCCTCAAGGCATCCTAGGTATATATGACTTTCCTCTTTCAGACAAATACATTTGGAGTTATATTATAAAATGTCCTGTCCTGTCTATATTATAAAATGTCTTACAATCTTTATAATGGTGGTGAATGGTGGTCAAGATTTTAAAGCAACATAAAGTGCATTCATCCATCATAAAGTAGGGCAAAGGCATAGCGTCAACTCCAGTGAGAAGTGACAAAGGGCGAAGTGCAGATGAGAGCAAAACAAAATGCCGATGACAAATTAGAAGTACAAACACATTGATTTGCTTTCAAAAGGCCTTTATTAACCCCTGGAACCCTGTGAAGCACTTTTTATGATGGATGAATTCACTTTATTTCAAAATCTTGACCACCATTCACTGCTATTATAAAGCTTGGAAGAGCCAGAACATGTATAAATATAACTCCAATTGTATTTATCTGAAAGAAGAACGCCATATACACCTAGGATACTTGAGGATAAGTAAATAATGGGGTAATTTTCATTTTTGGATTAACTCTCCCTTTAAAACTCATGTTATCTTAAAAAAATAACTATATTGAATTTGTGGACAGGACTCAGTTTCAGATGTTCTGGAGTTGATGAAGAAGCAGGAGGATCTGGAGGCCATGATTCAAGCTCAGAGTGAGAGATTTAATGCCCTTCAAGCCAGGAAAATACAGGTAAAAAGTATTCATATTTGCATTACCTCTCAATTTTTAATTGCACATTTGCTGCCATAACTGCTTGCAAAAGTGTTTCAAAAACAAGAAAAAGGATACAAAAATCCATTTATCAGTTTCGATTGAACTTTTTGTAATTTCTCTGCCCTTTCTTTGGTGATCCAGCGGGAAAGGAAAATAAAAGAAATTCAGAATTGGGACAGTACAGACAGCAGTAGGGACAAGCCCGTTCGTGTAACTTCCCTAAAGCGAAAGCCATCTGAGCAACCAGCTTTGACCCCACGTCTCTCGGTGACCAGTCCTGTCCTAAGGAACAGTGATGGCAAGAGTGACAATTCATCCACACCCTCCCGAGTCCCTACAGCCAGATCTGCCATCCTGCGGAGAAACAGCAGCGGTAAAAATGATTCCTCAGTGGTGTCAAGAGTGGCATCAGGCCTCAGGAGAAACAGCAGCGATAGCGATACCGTAACTGCCCCTGACAAAACGTCCACCTCTGTTCCGGACAGCCCTGACGACTCCTCAGAAATTTACAAACCCCATTATTTACACTACGCCCCCAAGATTGACCACACCACATCTGAAGATGATGTTGATACTCTGAAACAGACCGAACCCTCCCTCGTCATTACTAAACCAAAGATCACTCCTAGGCATTTGAAACCATCAACCCCTGATAAAGAGATGCTAGGTCCTCCTACGTCAAAACCCCCTGAGCTTCCCTTCGAAGTTGAAGAAATGGTCAACATCCAAACCTCAGAGAATAAAAACCTTCCTCCATCCACCCCACCAGAAAAAACTCACTCATCTCCTCCAGCTTCCCTTTCAGACCCAGAAGAAATACAAACATCCTTTTCTATCGAGTCTCCAATAGAGGCAACTGTTGTCTCCATGGTAAATGCTTTATATGTGCTTTTCTTCTTAGATTCAACTTTTTTTGGTCTATAATTTGTGTACTTTTTTAGATCAGAGCAGAACGTGCCAAAATGGAGGGTACCTTGGAGATTAAACTGAAGCAAGGAGGAAATAAGGTAAGCTTTCCAACCATCACCAATGGTGATATTGATTAAAAAGCTTTCTCTGACATCCTTAGCTCCACTTCTTTGTTTATAGTGTGGTTTTGTTTCTGTAAGAGCACTTAATGGTGGAACATTGATCTGTTGGTTTGGATCAGGGCTTGGATCACTGGGAAACAGTCTATGCACTACTGGAAGAGGAGACACTCAATCTGTTTAAAGACCAAGATGCCGCCAGTGAGGTATGGGTCTACACACACAACATGGTCTCACACACACCTGGCTAGACAAGCTAGTAAAAGACGGATTCAGTGAGTGCTGTTTATTATTTATTAATTAACTATATATCCGGACAGACAAGCCAATTGTTTTTGCAGACAACCTTGCATCTGTGAGTCCACCACATGATGACAATAATTAAGAGCCGTTATATCAAATTAAAGAGATTTGTTTGTGGTGGACTTTATGGACTCTGATTATTTCTCTATTTAATCAATGTCATTTAATACAGAACTGCACACGCTGGCCACCGATCACATTGGCTGGAGCAGTCTGTAGAGACAATACTTACTACAGGAGAAAGGAAAACACATTTAAAATCATGTGAGTTATGATTCACACCACCTGTCGTTGTAAAAGAAACATCTGCTCAAATGTCAGATGAAAACAAATTTATAATCTGTTTTACTCTCTTGTGTAGGTTGAACGATGGCAGTCACTATCTGTTTGCTGCCTTTTCTCAAGAAGAGAAGCAAAAGTGGTTGAAGGAGCTTCAGAACTGCACAAATCCAACAGTGTCTTCAGACAGTTCTGGGTAACAACATATAAGCAACAATTATTAAATTTAGTGACGTACCAAGGTGGTTTATTTGATCATAAATGCACAAGAAAAAATATATTTCTATTGTAATATATTTTTGAATGTGATTTATACCTGAATTTTCAGCAGCAGCCGTTACTCCAGTCTTCAGTGTCACATGATCTTTTGGAAATCAATCTATTATACTGATTTGCTGCTCTTCTTATTATCAATGCTGAAAACAATTTGCAGCCTTAAATGCATTTACTGTTACTTTTGATCAGTTTATTGCATTCTTGCTGAATAAAAGTATTAATTTCTTTCAAATAAATAAAATAAAAAATAAAAAAAACAACTCCAGATGTTCGAACAATAGTGTATACATAATTAAAACTGCTTCACTGCTTATTAATACACAAAAAGCAACAACACCAAAATAAAACTTAATTTGATGGGAAAAAAAAAAAAAAAAAAAGTTATATATAAAGCATTTTTATGATTAGCAGTACTGGTAATTTTCAAAACTGATTTGCCAATAAAATGAAGAAAGTTTTTGTCAGAGCCCTTGTTATGCTTAATTTTGACATTAATTTTAGCATACATTTGAGGTCAAATGTTTACATACACCTTGCAGAATCTGCAAAAATGTTAATTATTTTACCAAAATAAGAGAGATCATACAAAATGCATTCTATTTTTTTATTTAGTACTGACCTTAATAAGATATTTCACATAAAAGATGTTTACATAATAGTCAACAAGAGAAAATAATAATTTAATAATATTTTATAAAAATGACCCCATTCAAAGGTTTATATACACTTGATTCTTAATACTGTGTTGTTACTTGAATGATCTACAGCTGTGTTTTTTTGTTTAGTAATAGTTGTTCATATAGTGCCTTGTTTGTCCTGTTAAACTACCCGCTGTTCTTCAGAAAAGTCCTTCAGGTTCCACAAATTCTTTATTTTTTCATACTTTAAGTGTATTTCAACCCTTTCCAACAATGAATGTATGCTTTTGGGATGCATCTTTTCACACTAAGGACAACTAAGGGACTGCAACTACAGAAGTTACAGAAGATACATGTTTCCCAGAAGACAAAATAAGTTAAATTTACCCTGATCTTCAAGTTGAAAAAATTTCTTTTTGAATCATCAGTGAGCGTAAACTTTTTTTTTTGTATGTAAACTTTTGACTTCAACTGTAAAAAGAACACCAAAATAAAACTCAAAAAAAAAAATTACAAAGTGGAGCTTTGCCGATTATCAACCAGCAAAATTTGCTGATAAAATAATTTAAATGCATTTAAAGAAAGTTTTTTTGTCAGATCCCTTGTTATTCTTAATTTTGACATTCATTTACACCATATATATCGGTTCAAAATATTGGTTATCGGTCTACTTGATCTGTAATAATCAGTATCAGCATCGGCCCTGACAAAACACATATTGGTCAACCCTTGCTTATAATATAATATGACCTTTTATGACAAGGCGAGGTTGCTTCAGGTCATAAAATGTCACATGATTCCAACCTAAAAATGATTAATTTATGAATTAATAAATTTTTATAGTAATTATAAATATGTGTACACTCATGTATTCATTTTTACTAACTTGATATTAGACTTATCAAACTTTTCTTTTCAAAAAACATTTGAAACCAACATGAATGCAAGGGGAACACTTGAATAAATTGGTTTCTTTATTGTGTTATTTGTCTTTGACCCATTTACATATATATATATATCAGTTCCTGACAGATTCAGATTATTGGACAACTAGGTTTTCTCACATGCTCATCTGATTGTCATGTTTGTCCCCACACAGAATTAACACAGAAGCAAGTAGAGAAAGCACAGAGCAGCACGAGTCTGTGCCAGCCGACACATCTGACACACAAGATTCCACCACAAAGTCGAACCAGGAAAAGGGTGAGAGAACAAACAGAGCCTGAGTACTTCTGTGCGTTTATGTGTGCCAATGTGTGTGCTTCTGCTTAACACTTACTGTGGATTTGTATTAACAGAAGACTCCACAGAGAGCTGTGAGACAGAGAGAGAGCCACCACCTAAACCTCCCCACACTTATTACAACAAACACCGCTATCCTGATGGAGGAGAGAGCCAAGACTCAGGTGAGATCCCATACCTGCTATGAGTCATGCATCTCAAAGTGTCGGAGTTAAATCTAATTACTGAAGGATAATTGGTGTCTAGGTTTAGGACTTTCAAATGCAAGGTGGTCAGTAAAATTGATGTTACTGTGATGGGTGGTTACTGATTTGTCTCAAACAGAATAAAATAGAAACTTTTTTTCTTCTCAGTGAGTGTGACCCAAAGTACAAGAACTCTACAAAGGAACCAGCCTCCTTCGTATGCCCCACCTCCTCCACCACAAAACCAGGCTGAGAATGGAGTCAAGGACAAGTCCAAAAACAGGAATGTCTTTATGAAATTGTTCAAAAAATGATTTTTACATAATAACAGATTTGACCTTCTCTACCTTGGTGTGGCAGTAGTTGACAATTGACTTCTTTTAAAGGCTATTTATATTTGAATCTAATATTATACATTATTATTTGATAGAATCAATATTCTCTAAAATGAATACTGCTAATCTAACTTTTGTGTGATTACAGATCCATAATGATACCTCATTAGTAATTGTTTACTGTGTGTATTGAATTCCAAGATATACAGTAAATGAGTGTTTCACAAATAGAATTAAATGTTAAAATGCAAATTTTATCAGATCAAATAAGATCAGGCTTCGTTTCCTATATGAATATGTGTTTTTGGTATAAGAATAAAAATCATGTGTTTCATTCTTGTATCATATTTAAAGATTTGGTAACACTTTAACATTAGTTAACATGAAATAAGAATGAACAATACTTGCACAGGATTTATTCATCTTAATGTTAATGTTAATTTCAACATTTACTAATGCATTATTAAAATCACAAGTTGTGTTTGTCAACATTAGTTAATGCACTGTGAACTAACATGAACAAACAATAACAAAGATTAATAAATAATGTAATAAATGTATTGTTCATTGCTCATTCATACATTAACTAATATTCACAAATAACACCTCATTGTAAAGTGTTACCAAAGATTCTAGTGCTGATGAAGATGTATACTGTAGGGTGGGTAAACTGGAACAAAAAGTTTCATGATTATTACCTTTACCTTAATTAAACATGAGTAAACAATCAATTATTACTGTCATCAGTAATTGCAGCATATGTCTTTGTTTTAAAATTAATAAGAACAAAAAAGCCAGGGAAACCTGTGCTTACTGTGTTCACAGGTCTACAGTTATTACCTTAACATTTGTTAAATATTATTTCAATACATTTAGACTTAGGACGATTGTAAAAAAAAAAAAAAAACTCATATAAAAAGTAATTTGATAGTGTTTATATGACTTTCCTAATAATGACTCAATTATGCTGTCAGTTGACCTTCCACATGATGGCGCTACAGACTATGAAAAACAATTGTTCTCAGTCCTTGAGAAAATCCACCCCACAAAAAGCCGTCATGTTCGAGTTTATAAACATTTTATAATTTTAGGGATAATTCAGAAGCAAGTTATTTTAACTGTATGAGCTGTAAAAGGCAAATATATATCTATAATTCTCACGACTATTACTGGATATTTAAAACTTTGAACTATTTTAACACAAAACCTACTATTATTAGTATATTATTATTATTAGTTAGTTATGATTTCTGCATTGCACAACAGTAAAGCATAAATAAAATAATAATGATTATGGAGTATTTAATTATTATTGTCCGTGAAAATGTTGTGACCTTAATTGTGTGGTCGTATTTGCCAAAAACGCATCTTACGCATATTATTGTTTTGACGTCTTGACAAATTTCATTCAGCTCAAGATTTTGAGAGTAGGACTGAAAAGGATATTAGGCTTAAAAGTAGACTATGCTTTAAATATATCTGCTTGCCTATTAATTTGGCTTTACAAGGCGAAAAATCAGTAGCCTACCTCAAAATTATTCTCTAGCTGGCTTTAAGATACATTGCATGGGTTTTGTCATGTTGACCCTGTGAAGTGGTTACATTTTTTCTAGCCTGTTGAAAAACCAAATACTGCCAAAAAAAGCATATTTTGTTATAATGAAAGAAGCGAGTTTGCCCAAGACCTCTGTTGAATGAAGTCTAAGCGCAAAAGAGAAGATATGCTGTATTTTTCCTTGTCGCTAGAGGGCACTCTAATAAAGACACAAGCTACAAAAGACGGGTCTGACTTTGTGCAAGATTAGCCTACCTCCCTGTTAATCAGTTCTCATTTCAACACAGGCGTATGTTTGTTAAGGTAAGTGACAACTGTGTTTATTTAAGCGACGTGTTCATGAACATTTCAGTCATTTTTGGATAAGCCCACATCACTGTGCAAAAATAACTTTATCAGTGTACTAGCATCAACACAACCGTATTGCTGTTGGTAAAAGATGGAGATGCTGTTATACTCTAAATAATAAAAAAATAGTGGACGTTATTTAGTGGTAATAATTTCCTTAAACATTTCAGAAAAGATCAAACACTGTAGAACCATCAACATTTTACTTTATAGCCTATTGCTGGAGGTAACATTATAACATATCAGTATGCATTCAAGTTGGTTTAATGCAAATAAACAACTACTAAAATAAATACATATTAAAATACCCCCCCCCCCCCCCCCCCGTTTAGTTTATAATTCGTTACCACAAGACGTGGCCATAGTTTTGATATCTTATGATACAGCCTTAATAAAAAAAAACAACAATAAAATTGACCGATTAGCCAAATATTTCTTACATTTTATCAAACGCAGGCTACATCAAAAACAACAATGTGCCATATTTATCTAATTAATCGGATGATAATATTAGGCCGGTACCTGTTGTTAACGGTCGCGAACCAAACAGAACTTTGTGGCGGCGAAAGCTCATGTTTGATATGGGCTATAAAACAATATAGCTTTTCAATAGTAGTATTTTAGCCTGCGAATGCGGTCAAAATGCACTTACTTAAAGAAAAAGAAAATGTGTGGACAGCTGTAACCAAATAAGGAGAGTTTTAAAACTTGTGGATTATCAGTTTGATCTAGACTGGATTTTCCGAACAAAGAATTCTTTTTTTTTTTTTTTTTTTTTTGCGCCTTTCGTCCACTTCAGTCGGATTCAGACCCTGACGAAGATACATTTACATCTTGTGTGCTGAAGGTGGGCTACAAACATGTGCCATTTAGAAAAACAAACTAATATAATCGAGTCACAATCCTACCCGCTCAAATTGTTATTTTCCCTATCGGCTTGGAAGGGTCAACAGCTTTATTATCAAAAGCAACATGTGGGATGTGCGTTGATACAAATGGTCTGACATATATGTAGTCGTTAATATCATGAATGTAATAAATGATTATAGCCGGCTGTGCAACTGGTGCCAGATTTTGTGTTTTTGTTGGAAATAAAGTTTAATGTATGGTTGCAAAGGCAACAAATATGATTACATGCTATGCGACAAACAATTAAAAATCCTTAGGTAGCCTATGTTCGCCATAAAAATTTTACATTTTGGCGTGAAGTAAATCATATGGTGTGGGTTAGTGCATTTGATCACATCTAGAAAATAGAAAATAGAGGGCTATTTAATAATGCAAAACAAACACAACATAAACATAATAAAAGTTTGAAAAAATAAATTTTTTTTTGTTTGTTTTTAAACTACTATTTATCTTAAACTGTAGGCTGGATTTTGGTCAAATTTGTTTATTTGATTGATTTGAGTGTTAAATCATAGTTTTATCCATGCCTAATTTTATTATTAAAATTCCACCTTGTGGGAATCCAGTACGTTTGTTTGTTTGTTTGCGTGTGTCTGTGTGTACGATTTGTTTGCACATGTGAATGCGTGTGTGCCGTGCGTGTGTCTGTTGTTCAGTCAACCCCCCTGCAACGTCCCCAGCACAAATACACACATATCACCCTTTCCATTAGAGAAACTTCAACCGTAAATATAAAGCAACTAATTGATGTGTTGAAGTTATTCTTGCGTCCTTAATAAGATTCATTTTATTTTTTATTATTGTTTTAAAACTATAATGCATTGCAGGTCTATTTTAGAATTTCCTAAAAATACTAGGGGCCTTAACAAGTGCTATCCTGATATATAATGTCCTTATTTTGTCTTGGGAGAGCCTGTTTCTCTCCATGCTCTACAAATAATATATTTCCTTCGTTTATGCAAGAACTTTGTATGCGGACATTTTTGATCATACTAACTGACCTGCTTTATTCACTGTTATTAGTTGTTGTCTGCCTTGTAAATATCTACAACAATGAAAACACTGCATGAGTCTGGTTTATCACGTTAAATTAATAATCTAAAAATGTAACCAGAAATAAATAATCATCTACTTGCGTTATTATTATGTTGTTATTTTTAGTATTAGTATTAGTATTGTTATTATTAATAGTAAAATTGCATCGTGCTATATTATTTCTTATTAAATGCCTCTATTGTAGCTAATTGTTCATATGATATTGTTCATGGTGGCGCTTAGTAGCATTATTATTAACATACGCTAGGATAAAGATGCTTACAGCGTCCTATTACTCTGTGGATGAACATACTATAGTTTAGTTTAACGATCGTTTATAAACGTGCGACAAAGTATACTGCTACATGTAAGTATTTGACGCTTTTAAGAGAAACACTTAAAATGTGATAGATACGCGAGAACGAATACGTATATAACATCCTGTAAATATAGCCGATCGTCAGAAAGAATCTGCATTTAATGCAAAAAATGCTGTCGCTGTTCAGCGAATATTATCAATTAATGTTATACCTATGTGCTGTAGCTCCGTGTATATTAAAAGCCATAAATTTCCGATACAGGAAGTAGTACCTGTTTTTGTGGCTACCTTTGAGTCCCTTTTGTTTTTCCCCCTGCGGTATGAAAACAAATTGAGGACGCATGGATATGTTGAAACAGCACTCTACAATTATCAAAAAAAATTGATTGAGGTTATGTGGTCTGTTTTCTTGGTAGGAGTTTGCTGGGGGAAATGAAAGCCATTGTTGACTGGGCATGAGCATTGGTGGATCTTGTGTATCCTTACGCACTGGAACAGGCGCTAAGAACTGCTCAATGATTGGCTGCACGGTTAATACTTATGCTGCTGTGGTTGGCTGCAGTCTCTAAAAAGGTTCAAGCAATTTTTTTACAGCTTAGTGTCTGTGGCTCCGTAATTAATTGTAGCTAGCTGTCTCATATCGACGTGTTTTTAAGGAACATGAAATAGTTGTTGTGTTTTTTAATTAGAGGAGTTGCCAGAGCAAGAGATTTGAAGTCCAACTGCTGCTGCTGCTGCTGCTGGTTGTTGCTACTCTATCTTACTTGTGATGTTGGATATGGGAGAAAGGAAAGAAGTCAAAATGATTCCTAAATCATCGTTCAGTATAAACAGTCTGGTTCCCGAAGCCGTGCAAAGCGACAACCACCACCATCACCACCAACACCACAGAACGGTGCACGAGGAAGAAGAGAAGACTCCTTTACCTGTCCAAGTACAGGAGCAAAAGTCGGAGAACACTTGCGCGAAAAGTGACAATTCATCCCACGACTCGTCGTGCACGGACGAGAAGGAGAAGCAGGAAGAGAAACGGGACTCAAAAGAAGGCGAAGGAGGCAAGGAAGGCGACAAGAAAAACGGCAAGTACGAGAAACCACCTTTTAGCTACAACGCTTTGATTATGATGGCTATCCGGCAGAGTCCGGAGAAGCGGTTAACCCTTAACGGCATTTACGAGTTCATTATGAAAAATTTCCCGTACTACCGGGAGAACAAGCAGGGATGGCAGAATTCCATCAGACACAACTTGAGTTTGAACAAATGTTTTGTCAAAGTGCCCCGGCATTACGATGACCCCGGGAAGGGGAACTACTGGATGCTTGACCCCTCCAGTGACGACGTGTTCATTGGCGGCACGACGGGCAAACTTCGGCGGAGATCGACCACTTCTAGGGCGAAGCTGGCGTTTAAAAGGGGCGCGAGGCTTACTTCCACTGGACTGACATTTATGGATAGAGCTGGCTCTTTATATTGGCCCATGTCGCCGTTCCTCTCGCTCCACCATCCGAGGGCGAGCAGCGCGTTGAGTTACAACGGCACGTCGTCGGCTTACCCTAGTCACCCCATGTCCTATAGCACAATGTTGACTCAAAACAGTTTGGGGAACAATCACTCTTTCCCTGCCTCTAATGGCTTGACTGTTGACAGACTCGTGAATGGAGAGATTCCGTACGCCACACACCACCTCACAGCGGCCGCTTTGGCCGCCTCAGTGCCATGTGGGCTCTCCGTACCCTGCTCCGGGACGTACTCTTTGAATCCGTGTTCAGTGAACCTACTGGCGGGCCAGACCAGTTATTTCTTCCCCCACGTCCCTCACCCATCCATGACCTCCCAGAGCAGCACGTCCATGAGCTCCCGGGCCGCCTCCTCCTCCTCCCCGCAAACGGCCTCCTCTCTCCCGTGTGACTCCTTAAGGCCTTCCCTACCTAGTTTTTCTTCCGGACTTTCCAGCGGACTTTCTGACTACTTCACACATCAGAATCAAGGGTCAACATCAAATCCACTTATACACTAACTAGCATCCACAGGATCAGACTGTAAGTGAACATTTTACACCAATTTACACTGTAATATATATAAATGAAAAAATTAAGGAGAATGAACGGACAATGCAAGCCGAATTCCAGGTATTTTGTATTATTATTATTATTATTCTGCATTTATTTCTGACTGTATACAAACGTCAAGTGTCGCGGAACTGTTTATTATTCCACTGTCAGCAACGTGCAATGTGACCAGAGTAAAAAAAAAAAAAAGGATGAAGCATAGTTTTTTTTGGAAAGGCAGTATGATTACTTTAGAATGTTTATTTAAATAGTGGTTGCAGTTTTGTCTAATTTTAAATGTTAAAATATCTAATACGTTACAGAACAACCTCCAGTCATCATGTTTGCAGTATTATCACGTCATGAGAGCACTGGTGAAGTGAGATTTTTCAAAAATTAACACAAAGTTTTATTTTCTTTTTTAAATAAATATGTTCTATAAGTGCACAATGCCCGTTCAAATCCGTGGCTCCTTGTTGTTTTGTTCTTTTAATAATACAGACTGAATAATGCATATATAGTGCATTCTATACATATATTAACAATACAGTTTCTTTGTAGACCAAAGAATGGGTATCAAACAACAAAATATAGTTTTTTTTCTCAGTATTCATAAATTTACAGACAGTTCTGAAGGGGACAGACGTAATGAATGCTTTTAGCTTGTGTTTGCATATTTACTGTATGTGGTCACCACCATGCAGGTCACATTCTTTTTGTAATTAGTGAAATGTCAATACCTGTTGTAATTATAGGTTAACTTTGCGAACGTGTAACCCGTGTTGAGTAAATGCCTCATAAAATATTGAGTGATTGTTTATGTCGTCTTTAAATTCCATGGTTGTGATTTTGTGGTCTTATGCCCGTGTTTGTCGCTTAAACTGTTTACCGAACAAAATAAAAAAAAGTAGGCTAAGTACATTTATTACGAACATTGTCTTTTTTGAAGAGCTAGCATTTATCCTAGCTGTCTGACAAGATACTGATTAGCATAGCGTGTTTAATAAAACATTTAAGCGACAGTTTGCGGGTATACCTGAAGGCCTCGGCCTGCAATGTGTTACAGACATAAACTTACATAGTATTTATTTTAGGATAGAGGGACAAAAATACTACACACATCGAATATTATTTGGGTTTGACTCTTTTAGCGATAAGAAAAAAAGCAAACAGTGGCAGTCGATATAGACTAAAATTAATAATTTAATATAGTATATCGTAGGCCTAACAGACAAATATGAATAATGTGTCTGAAAATCTAATTCTTCGATTTCTATGGGTTACTTTATGCTATTTTGTTTTAAAAATATTTGTTTCGAAATATTTTGCTGTAGCTTATTACACATTTATTACAAACGTCTCCTGGTTGTATAGAGGCCATACAAAGCAATGCATAACGCCTGATAATCACTATCAGTCCTTGTTTTTCAGTCAACAATAGAGTCATTAGTTGCAATAGTACAGAGCAACAACTTAGCTTTCAACACTTGAAGTCCAGTAATTTGTTCATGTTTTTAAAAGAGACATTGTGCTAAATGTGCCCAACCGTAATGCAATAACCTCTGTGCTTTATACAATAGACCGGTGGAACTCAATATCTCCTCTCAAGATGTTATCGCTCAAATGTTAAACGGGGTGACCACTCAAAAACAAAAGTAAAAAAGCAGAGGTCAAATTTAGAAGCTTTTTTTTCTAATTAGAAATGCAAAAATATTTTTTACATATGAAAATAATTTAGCTTGGTGTACTTGTTGAGATGCAAAATGCTTTTCATTTTAATGCTTTATTTTACGTGTATCTTATTTACGTGCTTATGGGTGCATATATATTTATACAGATGCTAAATAATTATGAGGATTTAAATGTAATACTTATACAAAATGTTTCAGCTGATTTTTCATTTTAATGTTTTCGTTTTTAATTATTTTAATAGCCCATGTTCTCTATACTTCTGCAAGACAACTTGCAATAATTACAAAGATTGTAGACTAGGTATCAAAAGCAGAGCTTGAATGTGGTGGTTGTAAAATGATGGCAGCATCACGAACAAAGCTTTTTAGTGACAGGAAAATTATGATATTTGGCCAGTGATTGTTTTCACTGAGTTTGTTTAATTGGTTTGCATCTGCCTCCGGTCAACAGCGTGAGTTTTCAACCCACAAAGATTAACAACCATTCTCTACCTGCAGAAGAAACGAGGCCTAGAATCGCACCAATAATTGAAATCTGCAAGGGAATCATTTTCGTCTCGACGCTGTGGATCCATAGCTAAGACGAGTCGCTTGTATTGAATTGTACAGACGTTTATGCAGACTTAATGAAGCGATGTACTTGAAATAATAGTTATTTTTTCCTTTGTGTCTTTTGACAAGATCCTGTAAGCAGGGTTTAGTCACAGGCTACACAAAAGGCGTGGTTTCTGCTTATTACCCCGAGGCACAGAGAGACTGTGGGGGGAACTGGGGACAGCACGCAAGCACATCAGCATCCTAATATCGCGGTATCCTGAACAAATTAATGCATTAAGCAAAATAGTAAATGCAATAGAACACGTGCAAAAGCGACACTGTACAAATATATTTAATATACTCTATAAATTATGCATTTAATAATTATAACACTGAAAGCATTTTGATATGTTCATAAATAATACTTGAGCCGAGACGCTAATGCAAAAGTTATACCTGTACAATCATCGATTCCAACAAACTGTCAGATCTGTTATGAATATTGCGACAGCTTGTGCTTAAATATTCCGTTCTGCTTTTGTACATGAAATTAATATAAAAAAAATCCTTCCTTGGCGCCTATGATAGTGTAATTTTTCTGCTTGGTATTAGTTGTCTTATAAAATGTCAGTACAGCCCTATGAAGAGGCCAGGTTAGAATATGTAATATAAGTCAGTGTTATAATGCGTATTTTCTTTCGCCAATTCACAGATAATGGTGTGGTAAAACGAAGCTTTAACGAAGCTTATCCAACTCTGAGCCATTAAAATAGCGTACTTGTAAAATATAAAAGACGTTTCCTCTCTTCAAGTAATATATGAGCCAGACGAGCCAGGCAGAGTGAGGGCGCTAGAATGACACAGAACTGTAGTGACATTAACTTCATATCTTTGCAAAATACATGGCCTCTCGTAAACTTAGTTTTCCCTGTGGCAAGACGAACTGTAATATCATTTACAAGCTGTGAAAAAACCCCCCACAAGAGATAATACAGTAATCTGCTCCAACTAAACCACTAAAAAGACTTCTAATATTTTAACAAATATATGCACAAAACACAAATAAGTTGTGGAACGTTTAACCATTATTAGCCTATTATTATTAGTAGTAGTCGTAGGAGGAGGAGGAGTAGTAGTATAAATCGATCAAACACAATAAAACCAATCAATTTTAACAAAATATTAAGCATAATAAATTCATAATGTGCATTAATAAAAAAGCAAAAATCGCTTTTCTCATAACAGTGAATACAAATGTAGGTTACCATGTCATACAGCTCAATGATTGTTTTTTTTTTTTTTCCCCCACACACACAAAAAAGGCTTTTTTCTTAGCAGTATAAAACAAGATTTGCTTTGCTATTAGACCAAGTAGGCTAATCTTCTTTGTCTTTGGGTCAACAGGCTATTTTGGAAGAGGGTTTGTGGTATACCCCGGTCTATATTGTAAAATATTTGCTTAGTGAAAGAAAACATTCGACAGATCGTGAATAATCGTTTTAATGAGTGTGTGTAAAGCTCCCGACTTAGTGAAGGGAACTGTCGAGTTAAACAAACAACTTGTATCATGATGAAATTGGATTGTTTAAAAGCAAATGTAATTCTTCTAATTCATGGTCTCTGTGGGATTTTATATACAGAATTCTGGTTATTACAAATACTTTAGTGTTTAAAGGCGTGTAGTTTTTCATATCAAGCAGACAATATCGCAAATTAAAATGTATAATTTTATACTTCTTTTGACAAAAATCTTTATAGAAATATTACTAGATTAAACACCACATTTGAGCTAATTTTCCACTTTCTATCTGTTATAATATTATCAGACTGGGCGTTTTTGTGTCTTGTGGCGAAATATTTGCTACACAGTCCGTATTTGTAACTGTGGAGTTACAATCAGAAGAGCAGTAGCGTTCATTTAAATCCTTGCATGCTTTTGGTCTAATTTGTCGTCTTGTTTTACTACGATTTTTAACCACAATGGAGGAGCAAGTCTCCACTGAGAGACTATTTGTGTTCCGGGTCGTTTGGACGTTAACCCCAATGGAATAAGCTGCCAAAAATAAATGTAAGATGCATCATATTTAGTCTAAGTAAAAAAGAAAATAAAAAAAGAAAATAAAGTTGTGAAACGTGTCATTTTAATCATTTATAGTTAAAAGATTTATTTCTGAAGTCCCGTATGTCCCTTGGCCTGTGCGTTCAAGCCCAGTTCTCTGTTATTTCTACCTCTATTTCTCCCACTCCTGTCTCTCTCTATCCGTCTATCTCTTATCTTAGATTGCTGGTGCTAGTAAACATGATGTATTTCTTAATAAAAGATTTTACATTTTGCCAGTATTCTCTCGCGCAATAGTTGATTGCTGTCTCAGCTTATCAGAAATATTACGTATTCACAATGTCAAAATAGTACTGTAAAACGGGGGAAATAAAAGCTTTCAATTGGAATATGTATGCGCGGTCATTTCACCGCATTGTCTATAACTTGAGAGCGGCGTGGACAGCTTTTGGTGACTATTAATTTCAAGTCTGTTAAGACACAATATTCATGTATTTATTTATTTTATTTTTATTTTCTCACAGATTTTCTGGTACTGCAAAAGTGTTAAAACGCCCAAAGGTGTATAGCTACTGTTAAATGTTTCGTATATCATGCATTTTTATATTTGATGTTGCTGCTGTTTTGCGCCCACACTTTCCCTCGGGGGATATGTCTGTCTATCATATGTCTGTCTATCTATCTATCTATCTATATATAAACCTAATTATTTTACTAATAATTGTAATACTCTGAGCTTCAACATCGTTTGTTCTTTCTTATAACAGACCCCAAAGCCATTTTTGGAGAGTTGTGTGACACATAAAAGACATGCGCTAAACCAATATGTTTAGTCTGGTGTATTTAGTCACAAGAAGGAAACACCACCTGGATGCATGATGTAATAACATTCATTCAGGCTAATTGAACAACAACTATATATATATATATATATATATATATATAGTATTATTATTATAATACTAGGCCAATGTTTTTTGTCACAATGGTTTGTCACTTTTATTATTTATTAAGTAAACAAAAGTTTTCTTTAGGCTTAAACGTTACCAACAGGTGCCAAAATTCTTCTTGTTACCTGACATCACTTCTTCAGTTGTAAAGCACTATCTATCAAAAGCAGCTTCGAGACAATGCGTGGAATCACAGCCTTCGTGCTATCAAATTGCAAACTCCCAGTGCGGGTTGGGTGTCCGAAACGGAACCAACAGGCTTACAAAAAGGACTGCTGATTGTAATGAATTCCCACTCGCGCCTCTGAAACGACTGATGGATTAATGCAACAAGCTCTTATTTGTGATGTCACATCGGTGTGAGCTTCTTGTTAAATTAGACATTATTCTCTAAGGTCTAAGCAGTTTTTTTAGTCCTACTATACGTCTGTCACAGCGTTATGTTGTATAGTAAATGGTGTTTATTTTAATGACACACTAACCTTCATAGTCCAAAATATTTGTAGGCAAAATATATTTATTTTTGTATTATTATTTTTTTTTTTTGTCATTTATTTGATTAAAATTGAGAGATTTCACAAGCAATCCTGAATGTCTATGTAAACACATAGATTTATTAAAGCCAGTATAGCACATTGTTCTATTGAATCATATAGTGTCAGTTTCTTTTTCAGAATTTTAAAACCTAATGAAACTGTGGAGAAACAAACCCTAACAACAACAACAACAACAACAAAAAATACATTGAAGATAGAAATAATGACAATAAATTGTTTGACAATAATAAGACAAAATAACAAAAAATAAATAATAAACAAGAAAATAACATCATCAACAATAAAAAGATAGCTTAATAATAGTAATAAGGGGGAGTAAGTCTAATAATAATAATATTTGATCGAGGACCATGAGGATCTTCAATCCATCTTCAAAATAAAATAAACTAAATTTGGGTCTGACAAAAGCAATAAAAGTTTATAATTTGGGCATTAAAATTTCAGAAAATAAATAAATAAATAAATAAATAGAAAGAAGACCCGTTGGCTGTCAGTATGGCCAATCGCGCACAGATGCATCTATCGATTCTTCCGACTTCCGCCCCTTGCTGGTGGACAACACGCCATGGTGTCTTGACTAAATCTGAAGAACAAAAATCTATGTCTCTACGTATCACAAAAATGTTTATTGTTTTTTTTTTTTTAAACGAACATTTAGTCTGTTTTAGACAAACACTGAAGATGTAGGTTATTCAGTGGAGGCGGAAGAGGCCCAGAGGAGGATGGGCCTGGCCTTTAAAGACGGTCCCATCATGAACACGCGTAGGTTGATAAAGCCACAAAGCCGCGCGTTGCCTCAGTATTTACAGACAACGTTGATTATTTCAGTCGAACTATTCCTATAGGTTATTGTTTCATTATTTTGACGAACTAATTCGACCGGTTCCTTCAGAAGAGAATGAAGATATTTTCCCTATTCCGTCTTTTGGGGTGAGGCAGGTTGTCTGTCAGTGAGGTATAGGCGACAGTCTGTCTACAAGCCGTAAGCTGATCTGCAGAGTGCTAGAGGAAAACGGGCAAGATTCCTGGCCTGCAAGCCGAGATATTGATCTACCTCAGCCACCTAAACAAAGCCTCACCTGTTTCCCTTGTCCATACTTTATTTTATGCAGTCTAATGCTTGTTTTGTTTGACATTTCTTTTATTTCCATGGATCCGAACTTTGATACACTTTTGGGAGTACTACATAAACACTGTGTTGTACCTGAACATCCAGATCTCACCAGCAGCATTAGAGACCACCCTTCTCTCCCGGTGCAGAAAATTACTCCCCGTTGTCTTAACAGTTAGGCCTGAAAATAAAAGTTTTCATTCAGCGGCGCAGTGTCCAATAACATCCAACGTGAGATAAAACTAATTACTCCATTATGCCCCTAGAGTTAATGTTTCATAAATTGGATCCACTAAAAGCTCCTTTATTATTTATCAGCCTTCGCTTTGGGCTGCTTGTTAAACATATCAAGATTACTTTCTGATCTTGTACAACTATTCGTCTGCAATGGTGTCGCACAGATTCATTCATACAGCCCTGCGCCCACCTCTTTTATCAGTATGCCTTGAACACGGCGCTGCTGACAGACAGCCAACTTAACCAGAGAGGAAAACGTTGCCTCGGCTAATTTAATTCCTTTGTTAATTTCGGATGCAAATGCATGCGGATTTGTTAGAGCCATAATATTTTACAACATGTGCACGACCGAGAATATTTCATCAGATTTCATTTGAACACGCACGCAGTCTATACGCAAATATATAAAGTCGGAACGAACAGGTGCCAGACCCTTGTGGCACGCTATGCGTCCTTTGACATCTTACGTGACGGTGAATAAATATGGACATTCACGTCACACGAATTGCAGAGTGAAATAATAACTCACATTACACATTACGATACACTCTTTAAAAATAAAGGTGCTTTAAAAGGTTCTTCACAGCGATGCCATGGAGAACCATTTTTGGTTCCACGAAGAGCCATTCAGTCAAAGGTTCTTTAAAGAACCATCTCTTTCTTACCTTTTTATAATCTATCCTTTTGTTAAACAGAAAGGTTCTTCAGATGTCAAAGGTTCTTTACGGAACCATTAAAACAAAAAAGGTTTTTCTATGGCATCATGAAGCACCTTTATTTTTAAGATTGTAGGCTATATGTTTTGTCCTGTCTGGTTACGTTTAATGTCAAATCATAATGTGAAGACTTTACATCCGTTTCCCGAAATGACAAAAGTTATGGCAAACAGCGCAGATGGTCACCATATAAAATAAATACTCTCTTTGAAAACATTACATTTTACCAATAAACAAACACGTCTGCAAACTAGTCTGCTCTGGTTTTGCACTAGCTGTCCTGGTAAATGAGAACCTGACTGAATGCTATGCAAAATGTGGTGGCTGTAACTCTGCTCTTGATGATCATCCTTACACCTGTGAAATACAATGAATGGACAATACTCTAAATGGTGGCTGTGGCATCATTCCAAAGATAGCAGATAGATGTGGGTCATCCGTGCCCATGGAGTATCTCATCAGAGGGCACTTTTTATACTGATAAAAAAGTCTCTGGCTGCTCAACAAACAAGGCAAACTTCTCTATTGCCAGCCTGCAGGAGATTGTATACAGGAAGATGTGTTAAGATGTCCGATTGTTTGGGGATGTTACAGAGACAGGCCCAGAGGATTTGGGCACAAGGACTTGAGATGAGATTGCAAACCAATGGTGCTCTAATTTGTGAGGCATTGTTGACTGAGATCAAGGGGGAATTCCGCAGGACGGATCAGGAGGAAAGATGCCGAGATCTGAGGGAGCATGTGTGTCTATATAGGGTAGCTAGCTGAGCACACAGGGCTACCAACTACAAACTGGGGGTCTGTGGGTTCGATTCCCCAGTGGGGCACCAAAGAGAATGAATGGGCAACAGAAGGGTCCTAGTGTATAGTACTGCCGTTGTGCACCTGAGCAAAGCACTTAACCCCAAGTTGAGTGCTGCATCATGTTACTCTGGTCCCCTTAACCCCTCCTCCATCCAGGGCACCGCCGCAAAAGAGAAACTGTTCTCTAAGAGTTTTCCCAGGTTAAATAAAGGTATAAGGGGGAAATGGGAGTATTGATATTGTGAGAAAATCTGCCTGTTTGCTTTGAGGTGCAAGAGATATTCTTTTGAAGAAACAATAGTGCCAGTATTAAGTGCTGTGAGGCTCTGAGTAAATAAGAGTTTGCGCTTTTTTGCTTTCAAAGTTGTACTACTTTTTAAGTTTAACTTTACATGGTGTACAAGTAAACTGAATGATGTTTGAAGTTTTATATAAACCAGGCTGTCCAAATGAGAACGCACAAGTTTGAGATTCAGAGGCTGGGAGGAAATAAGGGTGTTTAAGGTGCCTCCTATTGACCTCAACTCTGTCCCTCTGATGCTCTGTGCACAAGCCCGTGACACGTTGAATAGTTTTCACTATTCATCCTCGTCAGCGTGACTGCACTTCAAGGAGTACCAGAGGAAGGGAGGGAGAGAAAAAAAAAACACGGAGAGATTAAGTCACACATATGACTATTTGGACGTGACTATTATGATGTCGAGGGTAGCATATGGTCATCGACACTGGACACAGATAAAACAAATCATAGTACTGAATAAAAAACTACATTTCTGTGTAACCAAAAAATGCACATTAACCTGTGAATAAATGCACAATATGTATACAAATTATATACTGGTTATGGAGATATGTGACTCCCTTATGACTGATTTTGTGGTCTGGGATCAAAGATTTATATATAATCTGAAAGCTGAACAAATAAGCTTTCTGTTGATGTGTGGTTTCTAAGGATAGGATAATATTTGCCAATATACAGCTATTTGAAAATCTGGAATCTGAGGGTGCAAAAAAATCTAAATATTGAGAAATTTGCCCTTTAAGTTGTCCAAAAAAAAAAAAATAAATAAATAAAATCTTAGCAATGCATATTACTAATCAAAAATTATATTTTGATATCTTAACATATCATGATATCTTAACATTCTTAACATTTAATATCTAATTCTAATGATTTTTGGCATAAAAGAAAAATCTTAATAATTTTGACCCATACAATGTATTTTTGGCTATTGATACAAATATATCTGTGCTACTTAAGGTCCTTTTTATTAAAGCATGCATTGAAATAGTGAAGGACATAACTATATTTGAATTAGGATCAGGTTAAATAATTATTGCGCATCATCAGAAGTCATTATCATCAGTAAAATTCAAAATGATGTGAAGAGAATTCAGCAGTGCAGAAGAACACTGCGTTATTTGGCAATACAAATTATGAGTCAGTATTACTAGCTTAATGTTCACTGAGAATTTACAATGTTATTTTAGAATGCAAAGCAGATCTTCGAAAAACTATTAATATCCGTCCAGGTGGTGAGGTGTCTATCACATACTGACAGAAAATAAATTTGAGTGATTAGTGATTAAAGGCCTTTTATTTATTTTAGGTAAAGAATAATGCAAAATAGAAATAATCATGAACTTTAAAAAAAAAAATAAAAGTATATAATTTCTTTGATTATATGACTTGAAATGTTTTTATTCTTGCTGTCTGTATTACTCTACATCAACAAAGAACTTGTTGCATTATATCCGCTATTGAGAATATAACTTGGATATCCTATATAATGTCCAATTAATTTCTGATTCAAAATATGTTGTGTTTAATAAATTGCCAATTTAATTTTGATTTTAAAATGTCTTGAAGATGTTCTGCTGTGCTCGCCCAGTTCTTTAATTTGCTATTGTCAGTATGCTATCAGTATCATTTTTATAGCATATGTTTTTCTTTTCTTTTTTTTTTTTTAATGTAAGGTAAATTTAGCTATATTACTGTTATCTTGCCTTATGATGAATGATCTGGCATCTGTTGGTGTTACTGTGTCACCATTTCTTTTAGTGCCAAAGAGGCAGGGGGGAGGAGGGGATAGAGGGATGTGCATAAATTGAAAAGAGAAATAACAGTCTTAAATTTGTCATTGTCTTCCTCCTAGATGTCTGGCAGTGTGTGCTGCAGTAGCCTGAATCCACCCTGTGATGCGTTACTCACCCATGCTGAGAATGTTTACAGTTGTAATCAAGGTCCATGTAACTTGTTTGTGAAATGTTTTGCCTTTATGTTTTAGAGGTGCTATACAATTTGCAAATAGTAGGGCATGAAGTCACAGTTTGATTAAATTGCTGTCAGTACAAAAAAGAAAGAAAAAGAAAACAGAAGCATTGTACAAAACCTAGACTGTTATTTTGCATCCCTTTCTAGAAGGAGTTTAATTTTTCTCCCGTTAGACGATCTCATTATTTAAATGAAATAGAAAAGGAAACCTTGCCGATTGTACGACAATTTGCTTTGCATATGAAGATCTGTATACTTTTCATATTTTACAAGCAATGTTTTGTGAGATTTTGTTTGTTGTCAAGACAGTATTCCCCTGTTGCTAATGTTTTTGCTGTAAAGGAGGAAACATGCTGATCTACTGTGACCCAGTAAATTGTTACTTTGGGAGATAAAAACATATCTGTTGTCGTTGATTCCTTTGGGGAGAGAAGCCTTTGCATGACCACTGCAGCTTCTAGATTTCTGTATTTCCTGAAATGTTTCCCAACATTTGGCCAGTTTGCTGACAGAAATGAGACTGATGCCTAAATAATATCAGATTTGTGTGTGTTTGTGTTTGGCAGCTTATAAACGTAAGGAAACCTTGAACAAAGGTCTCCTTAGACACACACACACACACACACACACACACACACACACACACATACGCGCAGGGAATGCAATGGATCAGTGTCACAGCAGCTATTTTAATTGAGATATCTCATGCATTTATTTATTTTAAAAAAAATGTTTATCAAGGCATGGTGCATTTCCCACATGTAATATGGGAGGTTTAAGCTTGCACATTTTCAACACCCAAAGGCTTCACTCACTGTAGACATTACAGGTCTCCAGAGATATCATCTTGAGGGTGTCTTTTATTGTCTACAGTTTTGAAAGTAAACAACACATGTCTCATTGAAAGACAACTAAGACATCATGGAGGAGATAATGAGGGTTTGCGTTGCTTTCTTAGGTGAGAAAACATCAAAGGGAAATGTGTGAAAAAACAGTTATGCCTTAGAATGTAAATATATATATATAGTAAATATATATGGTCTAATTTTATATTAGGTGTCTCTAACTACTATGTATTTGTGTTTAAAAAAAAAAGAAAAAAAAAATAGTCATGTTTACGTACAGTGCACTTATTGTGTTCATGTTGTACTGCCATTGAGGAGGGATATGGTTAAAATTAAGGTTTTATATTATGGTTAGGTTTATAGATAATATAGATGTAACTAAAGAAATGAATTACATATGTAATAACAGGTATTTTTAAAATATAAGCATAATGTAAAAACATGTGTGTACACAGTAAGTGCATTGTTATCAAACTGTTAATTTCAATGAGAGAGCAATTAAAGACACTTAATATGTGACCCTGGGCCAAAAAAACATTCATAAGTAGCACAGGTATATTTGTAGCAGTAGCCAAAAATAAATTGTATTGGTTTCAATTTATCAAAAATTATCCATTTTTCTTTTATGCCAAAAATCATTAGGATATTAAGTAAAGCTCATGTTCCATGAAGTTAGTTTGTAAATTTCCTACCGTAAATATATATAAACTTAAATTTTGATATGCATTGCTAAGAACTTAATTTGGACAACTTTAAAGGTGGGTTTCTTTATATTTAGATTTTTTTGCACCCTCAGATTCCAGTTTCAAATAGTTGTATCTCTGCCAAATACTGTCCTATCCTAACAAACCATACATCATTGAAAACATATTCAATTTAAAAAAAATAACCCTTATGACTGGTTTTGTGGTCCAGGGTCACATATAAAGTGCGCCCATATATATATGTATTTTTATGTTTATTCTAAGTATATAATATATGACATTTATATATTTTATGTGTATATTATTGTTTTTCTTTTTATTATTATTATTTCTACATTTATTTTCTCACGGTATATCTATTTAAATATAAAACCTCATTTCTGATACATTGAATGGCCTTGTTAATATTATTGCAAATGTCTACGGGAACAATAGAATGGCATCCCACCCTTTCATTTTTTTGACTTTTTTTGCGTGATCTATCTATCACACAAAACGAAAAGGCTACAAGATAAGGTTAAAGATAATTTCAAAAGGGATCGCACTTAACTTTGCGTATGACTAATTAAAATATATTAACAGTTTAACAAACGCTCTGTGGATGATTCTCTGAATGAGCGAGGACACAATCATGGTGATATCGGAAGGGAGCAGCTATGCCGTATGTGTTGTTTCTTCAGTCAATAAACAGTAGCAGTCATCATCAGTAAGTTCGTCACAGAGACTCAACACGGAGGAGCAGAGCTCGGGCTCCAGTCACACAACGGCCTCTTCCCTCATGCAACAAATAAAAATACCTCTCTCCTCGTACTCATGCTGAGATGGTTTCTGATAATTTGAGAAAATAAAGAGATGCAGACGTTCATTCGGCCCTCTAGGTGGGCGGAACACGGAACCCAAGCTGCCCTTGCCACCAATTTCGCAGAGCAATTATCTACTTGGATTCATGGGAGTTTACTAAACAAACGGCAGCCCCGCTGCGCCCCTCTCAGGCTGCGGCCCAGATCAATTCTGCATCACAAAGCGCCATCGATGATCACCCTGCCTACACTCTCATCACCTATATGTATCGATTATTTTTTCGTGTCTTAAAACAGGTGTCCATTTTACACGTGTTACCTCCATGCTATGCATCTTATTAGCCTTAATTACTCACCCGAACAGTTCTGCGTGCTGATCTGTGGCCATGCTGCTGTTGTTTATAGCAATTATGATTCATATTCTTTTGCCTTGCTTTTAAATAAACAACACCAACAGTCTGTCATCCTCAGACCAGTCAATTGGACTTGTACGGCTATTAGGGCAGATATGGCTCCAGAGCTCAAAAAAATCAATGCCACCGTGATTAGACCGATGACAGCAAATTCACAGTTTCAACCGAGAGTGTTCAGGAAGAGACGAGGTGTATGGCAAATAAGTCGCACTTGTCTGCACACAAAGGAAAAATCCCCCGTCTTTGTTTATAAGGTGTAAAAATCCGGAATGATTGCAGGGTACCGAGGACATTCGGGCTGTTTTGTCGCCAACGTTTTATGAAAAATATTTTTGACAATTTTCAAGCAATTGTGCATCGAATCGCTGAATAGGCCCACATTAACCGACAGGTTTGGTTTCATCGACCTCAAAGCAAAATAAAGACAGAAAGAAGAAAGGAAAGAAGATTGGTATTTTACCTCGTGATTAAACAGAACATTCATAAAAAAGGACAATGTTAACGAAAAACTATTGTGAAAATACAAGCCTCTCTGGGGACGTTCCAATTGCCCATAGTGGCTTGCGAAGTGAACTGGCATTTTATTCACCTGAATTCACCTTTAGTGAAATTTCAATGCACGAGGCACAACTGTTACAATGTCACTGGGCAAATTCCAGTCGAAAATGAGCATCATGCCCTACTCACTTAACAGGGCAGATCACTTTAAGTGAGTAGTAGGCTACACTTAAGGGAGCACTGAGGTACGTGCGCGTTTGGTAGGCGTCATTACCTATTTATTATTTTTTTAGGGATATTTATTTATTTAGGCATATTTATTTACAAAATATTACCTTGATAACGTAATAAATTCATATCCAAAAATATTTATGATAATAGGTAAAGATAAGGATGAGGATAAGGATATTTTGTACATTTCGTAACGTAAATATATTAAATATATACATTTTCCCAATAGGCCTATGCATTGCTAACTTCATTTGGACCAATTTAAAGGCCATTTTCTCAATATTTAGATTTTTTTGCACCCTCAGATTCCAGATTTTCAAATAGTTGTATCTCGGCCAAATATGGTCCTATCCTAACAAACCATACACCCATGCTTATTTATTCAGCTTTTTCAAATGATGTATAAATCTCAGTAAAAAAGACCCTTATGACTGGTTTTGTGGACCAGGGTCATATATGTAGCCTATAAAATACTTCCCGTTGGGTTTGAATCCTCCCAAGTATCATCTCATTAAATTTACCTCCGTTTCCAAAATTAACGCGTCATCCGGGATCACGTGATCATAAACTGCAAATAAATAAATAAATAAATCCTTGAAGTGAAGCATGGAATGCACACGGATTTGTGGAAGACCCTTTGTAAAAGGACTGATTTACTCACTTATACGCTTGTTGGAACGAAAAGCGTCCTCTTCGCGCTTGTGGCCTTGAAGGACGCAAAATGCGTCTGAAATTCAATAAAAGGTTAATAAGACGCATTCATAAAATTAATGAAACCACATTTGTTTTCATATACAACATTACTACAGTCATGTAGCCTATTAGAATTTACGGGCTTGGTGTATAATAAATCATAGCGATTAATCAGGTCAGGTGTTCGATGACGTTTCAAAGGCGTTCCAAACGAATTTTAGCAAGTGAACTATTACAGACGCAGTGTGTAAGGAGTAGTAAACACTGCATAGCATAGGGGCCTTGTGAATGGGAAACAGAGATTGCAGGCCCTGTGGACTCGTTTATACTCTCTTTTTAAATTGACAATGGCTTGATAATTCCGATAAGAAGTCGACAAAATAAACCGTTTTTGTTACCCCTAATATGTCAAACACAACTGTGTTTTTGCGCAGTTTTCAGTTTGTCACTGTACGTGGCGAAGACACACACGCGGTTTAAAAGATCTGTTATAATTGCCCGCGCGTTTAAGCGTTCGTAGCGCGGAGACAGACCTTTGTTTACTAATTGCGGCAGTTATGTTTGTTTGGAGAGTTTTGAGGAAAGAAAATGGAAAGTCTCTGACTGCTGATCTTTACCACACAGTCTAAGATCAATCACATTCTGCGAATGGATATTATTAAACAGCATGGGGTGGCTGAGGCGCGAGGCACGGGGCCGTCAGGAGTGCAGGGCTATGAAGCGGCTCCTCTCTCTCGCTGCAACAGGGCAATTGTTGACACGCTTTTTCCTGCCAATCTGCAGCTCTCCTCCGAACGCGGCTGCCATGGCAACCTGCTCTTACCCGTCGCGGCAGCTGGCAGCCCCTCACTTACGAAGTTGTGCGCGCTTCCAATGATTGTCGACTCACGGAAAACGAGGGAGAGCTGCTCTCCACTGAACTGGATTTTGTCGTGGTCGGCTGAAATAGAAATAACCTTACACCACTGCTATTTCAGTTGGCGAGACGTACAGTGACAAGAGTCGAACCTGGCTGCCGCATTATGGGTTGTGGAATTTGTTTTGGGTGTTTGTTTGAGTCAGGTGTACACATAAAACGGGGTTTAAATACAATGCATTTTTTTGACGATGTGTTTTAATTATCATGTATTAAACTTGATTTAATATTCGTCTTTCCTTCCTCCACAGACATTGAGGGGAACACGAACACATTACCCCAAATTCATGCTGTGGTCAATCAACATGAGTTGTTCTATGACAGCGTCTTGAACTTTTACCTTCGGTTATCCTTGGGTCTGGAGACACATGCTTTCCTCTTACAATAAATCTTTCCTGTCTTTTTATCTGCAAATGTACACAAGGGTCTCCTTCCATGGTACAGAACGGCTAAACTACACATACCACCTTCTCACATGCTGAATGTGTTCAGGGGGACACAAAGACTAGCCTCACTCTTCTCATTATCTTAATCTACTGCTTTCACCTGTGCCCAGCTCCAGCAGGAACACTCTCATATATCGACCTGCTGGCCACAAAGAGCCGCCGCTCCACCACTAAAGCCCGGTAAGCGATACCTCAGGGTGTCATACTGAAAATTAGACTTGGATTCAACCAGGGAGTCTCGCTAAGTAAGGGGCGAGACCACAGGAGAAGTCTTTATTCAAAACAGATGTGCTGGAATACACAAGGCCCGTGCAATGTGTGTCTGTTTTCAGACAGCTAATCTGCGAGCAGCAGAGACAAATAATGAATCAAACGCGTTTGGAGTTTTGGTGAGGTCACGAGGGGGAGGGGGTGGATGGAAGACATGTGGCAAGTGGGACATTATCAAAAGCTTCGCTTGAACCAAATACATTTTATGTATATGTGAACTGATGCTGTGTTGTCTGCAATTATTGCAAAGCCCTAGCTGATCATTACTCTTGTTGCAAACACACAAGAAGCACCTGCACCGCAGTAACAAAGCACCTGTGCGGTTATCATGCGATGACAATCATTTGCTGCATGTAATGGAAGGAGGGACCAGTATGTCACAAAGACCACTAATGGAATAACATCAGTAAGAATAGTGTACATCTGTCATTCAGCCACTGAAATACATCTGATTAGAGAGTAATTAAGTGACCCGCAAAGCCCTATGTGACAGATTAATACATACCTGACATCTCAGAGGTGTAACTGACATTGTGAGGGCAAAAGTTTTTGCATGAGTGTCTATACCGAGGAGAATATTTATGAAAACTGAAGACACCATTGACAGCCACACTTAGGCCTGCTATTACCAACTGTAAGAATATGAACAGACCAAACAAGCAACAATAGCCTGTAATTGAAAAAATTGTGCATCCCACCAGAGGACAAAATTAATGTTTTGAGCTTTCTTTTCAAAGCATTTGTCTTAAATCGGTTGAGTCAGCCTCTAATTACGGGAAATCTGGAAAACAACCGATATAATAGGCTACCTAAAAATAACGGGCCCTGTCTGCAGACCGAGTACTTGAAAAGTTGTCCAACATGTTTGAATTTCCAAGAAGTCACATAAAAATGAACGATTATGAGGTTCTTGCTTTGTACTTGTAAGATAAAGGTTGTTAGCATTGTGAATAACAGCTGTATTGTTTCATGCAATGTTGCAGTACATAAACAATCATGAAGCCTCAGACGCTATTATTTAAGAATGTTACATTTATGTAAATATGATTATTGTAAACATCATGATGAATCATAACAGCTTGTATTGTAATTTGCCATGGGTTAACAGTAGGTGATTTATGAGTGAGCTTTGCATTCGTTGTTTATACTTGCAGTAAATAAAAATGTGAGGTTATCTCTAACCATTTTCTTTATCTAGAATAGATATCAAAGAACACAAATAAAAATTAATATTTCCTTATATTAAATTAGCATGCGTGGTCTTCAAATATTTTGGGACACATTCACAAATTATTCACAATGTTTATCTTACATATATAAAGTGTACAAAAATAAAAATAAAGCATAAAAATCCAATTCCTATCACAAGGCTGTACACTCTATGTGTCAGTCTGCATCAACAACAAAACAGATGTTCTAAAACCTACAAAACAATGTAAATAAAAAAATACTACTGCTGTCAAATCTACTGCATCCAAAAAGTTTGTTTACATAAAATATGTGTATCTATTGTGTATATATGTAAATACACACACATATATTTAAGAAATGTTTACATGTATAATACATATATTTATTATTGTCTAATATATGATTTATATTATACATAAATGTAAATATATATCACATATATTATAAATACATATGCATGTGTATGTATACATAAAAGTTTGTGTTTGTATATGTGTGTGTGTGTGTGTGTGTGTGTGTGTGTGTGTGTGTGTGTGTGTGCTGGGTATATTTTTATGTATACACACACACACACACACACACACACACATATGTATATATTTAAGAAATATATGTGATATATATTTATATTTTTGTATAATATAATCATATATAAATATAACAATAATACATATATGTATACATGTAAACATTTCTTAAATATTTACAATATATGTGTGTGTGTGTGTATTTACATATATACATATAGACAATAAACACACATTTTCTGTAAACAAACTTTTATTTTGGATGTGATAAATTGCGATCAATCAATCTGACAGCAGTAAAAAATACACCAGCATGGTATTTTTTGTTCTTAATCTTTCTTTCTTTACTTATTTTTTGTCCATAAGGAAGTCAATGGTAACCAATTAATCCGGTTAATGGCATTCTTCAAAATATCCCCTTTTATCTTCCACAGAAGAAAGAAAGGCATACAGGTTTGTAATGGCATGAGGGTAAGTAAATGATTATAGAATTTTATTTGGGTTCATTGTTAGTCAGTATTAGGCGTATCAACACAGTTTATACTGAGGTGCATTGCAGATTATTTTTTATTGCCCTTCAGCAAACATTTCATTGTAAGAAAATAATATTTATCTATGTTAACCTTTGTGGAACTCTTGAGCATACAAGTTTCTTTGTTATGTAATAAAATAATGTTATGCAACTGTTGAATGTAGTGCTAATTTTCTTTCAGTTATTTACATAATCATACTATGTAGTTCATGCACTAATTCTGATTAGTTTAATAAATATTGTGCATGCTTATTGAGGCAATGCATTTCTTCAGTGATACTCCATACACCTCAAACTGACAAAGAACACACAAACAAAAATGCAAACAAACTCTCCAGGCTCACAGATGTGCTTTTAGGTAGATGTCCAAATTCATCTACTTTTGTGACAGACAAGGTAGTCTTAAAGGGCGATATTCGAGCAGTTTTAGGACTCATGTCCCGGGGCTCATGAGTGGTGTATCACTGACCACTCAACTGGCTGCCCTGACTGACCTGGGAACAGCTGTGAGATAAAGATATCACTGACAGATTGCTTTGTCCATTAGTGTAATCCACCAGGTATTGAAGCAAACAATGCTTGAGAAAGATCGTAGATGAGATAATAGTGCAAACCTATTGAAGATTTATGTAACAATACTAAAACTACTAATTAGATCTGTTGGATATGCTCTGAGAGATATGAATTTTGCCAAAAAAAACAACTTGCTCCTGGTCGTTCACTTCCTCTTTTTTTATTCTCATGTTCCTAGCAGACCAGAGTCACTTTTTACTCAGGAAAAGTGTGATGTGAGGCATTATTCTTAATTCTGAAGTACCATGAGGATCCTTTGTAAGTGGAATATGTTTTGTTATTTTACAGGACTGTTAAAGACATTTTGCTTTGTTACACTCCATTTTACAGGTTTCACACGGCGAAGGAGGGCATACATTAGCATCGTTTAAGCCTTTAAAACTGTCACGAATTGCAGGAGAGTGATGAGAATTTCTTTCGTGCTGAAAGATGTCATTTTACAATGTTTTAGAAGTCAAAGATCTGAATCGGTGCACTGTTAACCAGAGCGGAAATTAGCTTACAAGTATTAGGACAATAGTAGCAGCTGAACAATCCAGCAGTTTGTTAAGTGGAATAGATTTTCTTGCTCTCTCAAAGTGCTTAGGAATTGTTTGTGGTTGATATTTGTTCCTGGGGGAGTTGCTTGTGAGGAGTGAAACATACATAACATTTTCATGGAGATATGGTGTGGAGAGATAAAGTGTTTTGTTCAGTCAATTGTATAAAAGCATTTGAATCATCCTAGATATTTAAAAAAAGACTGTAATTTATGATTCTACAATCCAGGTTGTTCTGGTTAAATGTCAGTATATTATTAGGTATTATGGCTGTTCTTCTTCTTATATATATAGTTTTTATTATTTAAAATTTCTCAAGCCACACTGTTTATACTACTTGATTGTTGAGAAATTGGTGGTACATATAAATAAAATAGTTAAATGAATGAAATAATAAATAAAAGGATTATTCCACCATGCTCACTGGAAAAAATACCTAAATGTACGTACCACAGCAGTTTCCAGTTGAAATGAACACTAAAGGCAGTAAAACTCCGACAACTTGTATTCATTTTTACACAAAGTATGATTTACAGGTACCGAGTTTTGATTAATAAAACTTAATTTTCACACAATTAGCCTACTTGCAGAATATTATGTTATGACTTAAAAACAATTTTAACATCCGACGCGATCTGAAAAAAACAAACAAAAAAAAAAACAAAACAAAAACATACTTTTGAGCTTTGTCGTCACATACACTTTGCTCGATAGTTCAAACCGTACGGCGTTGCACTTGAGTAATGAGCTCCGGTACAAACCCCATTAAATACGGTTCGTCAAAACGACTGCAACAACAAATGCGTTTTTATATCACTTTTGCATTTGTTACCACTATCGGGTTAGTGATATTTCCAACACGATAGAGCATTAACCTTTAGCGACATGCCCCAGATATTTAAATTCTGAATAGCTGCAAATACCCCAAGCAGTGTACTAAAAACGCAACAATACGTGCTTGTGCCAACGTAATAAAAAACGTGCCACGGTCACGTGTTGAACATGGGACATTTCACTTTGAAACTGCCGCGAAACGTGCAGCAAGGTACGTAATTACGGTGTTGCAGAAATGTATATAAAGGAAGTATTTTCATGAGCCTAATTTATAGTACAAACATATAAATCTTTCACTGACCGAAATATTTATTTCAATCTAAAGAGGTTATTGTTACTATTTTGTCCTGGATGAGCTTTGATTGACTCGTTTACTTTTCTCCACAATGCCAAAAAGACATGTTTTTTGCATACAAAGTTATTTTGCCCAATTTCACATCTAAACATAGACTGGACCTCAGTGCAATGGATGGATCAACTTTAGCCTTAGAAGCCAGATGTTATATACAATGCAGTGAAGAATGAGGACCTTCTGGATTGGCTGATTGGGGAGGTGAAGAGTGTGAGGGTGACAGAATTCAGCAAGAACACGGAGTAGGCGAAAAATCCCAGCTGGAGGATACCTTAATAGTCCTCTTTCTTTATTATTTTTGCACAGAAATGGGAAAATTCATTGTAGTTTAAGGTTATAATTAGGATGATGGTCAGATTTTGAGCACTGACGGTTGGCGGCGGACCTTTTGGGTTTAAACATCACAGAGAGGCCAGACGGCGTGTTGTTAACCATCCTGTCCTCAACATGCACTTTTAGCATAAACACTGATGGAAGAAACACTGAAAGGGCACACCTGGGGCAACACGAGGTTTGGGCTTCAGGCTGACACTGAGCAACAGGCTCGGGGAAGAAGTTTTGAAAGAAAAGAAGGAGGTAAAGTGAGATATTGCTCTCTAATTATTTGAACAAGTGGCTGTTGATAGAGAAGAGCGGGCTGGGGGCTGGACTGCGCTTGAGAGTATTAGCTTGAAATCCCAGAGGAGGAATTTATCATGCACCAGAAGAAGGATGATACCAAACATTGCAAAACATTGTTACTTGTGATAAAGTAATGAATGAGGAAGACAGGGTCAAGAGAGTTAAAGCACAGACTATTCTGAGATCAGGAGAAAAATATTTAGGCAATTATTTGCAATTATGATGACACCACTCTAAATTCACCAAGGACACACGCTTTAGAGAATTAGCTTAGAAAAGAACATAGTTCAAAAAATATTATCAGAGAATCCTGAAAAAATGTATCACAGTTTCCACAAAAATCTTAGGCAGCACAATTGTTTTCAACATTGATGAAATGTTACTTCAGCACCGAATCTGCAGTTTTGGATGTAACACATTACAAGTAACTCGAGTTATGTAATCAGATTACTTTTTTCAAGTAACTAGTAAAGTAATGCATCGCTTTTAAATGTACAACAACATATCTGAGTTCTAGGCTAAATGTAACCCTGGACCACAAAACCTTGAGTCTTGAGTGGCCAGGTATATTTGTAGCAATAGTCAAAAATACACTGTATGGGTTAAAATGATAGATTTTTCTTTTATGCCAAAAATCATTACAATATTAAGTAAAGATTATGTAGGGTAGACCGAGTACAGCTGGTACACTTTTTGCTTTTTCCTTTACCACACCAAAACTAGGGACTGAAAAGAAGTGATTTTTCATATGACATTTCCTTTACTTGTCTACTAAAATATTAATATTTATTAACATCCATAAGTAGGTCATATTTGCCACAATTATTTGCCAATTCATTGCAAACATGAAATACCTTTAAAAAATGAGAATTCTATTTTTTTTATTTCCATTTAGCATTTTATTAGATTATCTGTTAAGTTAAAAGTAGTTCATTTGTAAAACATTGTATTGTAATGACAGAGATACAATGTTTTACAATGTGTAATTCTAACAGCAAACAGCAATAATAAAACAGATCATATGCAAACAATAACCTAATAAACATAATAACAATGAACATAATAAATAAAAATAATAACAATAGTCTAATAAACCATACAAACCATATTGTGACTCTTAACTTACATCTTGCATTGTGCAACTAAACTGCATGTGCTGCAATAGGATTCTAGGGCGGATCCAGCTGATACATTGTGTCTCAACTGTACCCCGCTGACCACCTCCAACATTTCTCTAGATTTTACGAAGACCTTGCATGACACAAAGTCATGCAATATGTCAGTTTGTAGTGCACATATTAAGGTTTAAGAAAACTTATGTTAACTTTAACAGTCGTGTAAGGATGAGAAGCTATTCAATGTGGGAGAGATGTGGTGAAGTTAAAAACTGACCTTGGAAAAAAAAAAACATTCGCCAATATCTTTAGACTAAAGATACTTCAAAATTTCCACGCTCAAAGAGGGCGCTAATACGCATGTGTGAAGCAAATATCACACATCAGACTTGTTGCGCATATAAGTTATTTAAGGTGTTTCAACTGTACCCCTGTACAAACTGTACCTGGTCTACCCTACCATGAAGATATTTTGTACATTTCCTACCATAATTACATAAAAACTTCATTTGGACAACCATACATCAATGGAAAGCTTATTCTTTATTTCAGATGATGTATAAATCTCAGTTTTAAAAAACTGACCCTTAATCACTGGTTTTCTGGTCCAGGGTCACAAATGAAAATTCAAAAACAGTATTCAGTATTCCTGGAAATTAATGCAAACAGCGCAATCCAAACTCTGAATATTCCACAGACCTACAAAGAATAAATCTGTTAAATAACACAAATATACTCTGTGGATTTATTCTCACTGCTGACCTTAGATGGTCTTATTCAATCATTCAACCATCTAGTTAAATGTTTGCATTTGTGTTTTTTTAATTTAATTATTGCTGAAATAAAAGTGTTATTGTTATTAATTTATTTGGTAACATTTGTTAACATTAGTTAATGTGTTAACTATCATGAACGAACAATGAACGTTACATTCATTACACTGTTTATTAATCTTTGTTAATGTTAGTTAATAAAAATACAGTCGTTCATTGTTTGTTTATATTAGTTCACAGTGCATTAACAAAATGTTAACAAACACAACTTGTGATTTTAATAGTAACTAAGATTAATAAATGCTGTATAAGTATTGTTCATTCTTAGTTCATTAAATGTTGACTAATGAACTTTATTGTAAAGTGTTACTATTTATTTCTTGTTAGCAAGCCCAGCTCAGGTGAGAAAAAGTAACACAAAAGTTACGCAAAGCTGTAATGGATTACTTTTAAAAGTAACTTTCCCCAACACTGCAAATCAGCATATTAAATGAGTTCTGAAAAATCATGAGACACGGAAAGCAGTTACAAATCACATTTTAAAATATATTGAAATAGTTATTTTAATTTGGAATAATATTTCACAAAATACTGTTTTTATAGCAGCCCTGTTGAGCTGAAAAGACATCAAGTTTGAAAGGTAAAACTGAAATATATAGTACACATCTGTAATTAATAAGTACTATAATTAATATAATTATAATACAATTATTATAACAATGTTAGAATGCATGCACATATTTAAAAAACTGCACAAAAAATCCACACCACAACATACTGAAGGAGTTAGTAGATAAATACTTTGGTGTGTAAACTCAAAAAACAAGTTCAACTAGGAAAGGAGCTTGCACACATAACGGTAACAGATTTCTTACAAAAAAATCTACATTTAGAGGCCAAAAAGGTGCAAAGACAAAACATTTTCGGGTCGCATTATCATTTGTGTCAGTTTTTTTTTAGATAAAAACATAGATTTAATAATTACAAATTACACACACACACAGAAAGAGAGAAACTACAGAGTTATATATGTAGCACTTTTACCATATTTATCCTAATGACTCTAAACAAGCCAAAGAGGAGCAAAGTCTGTAACCTGATCAGAAAGCAAAACAAACTGTAAATGGACAAATGGCCTTAATACTCGTATTAGACAGTGTCTTGGGCTTTTTATCTGGAGCTGAAATATTGCTAATGATTCCTCCTGATGTTTGTTTTCATTGATCAGAGCTCATTGGTCTGAGTGGTTTGGTATGAATTCCAGCTCCATTTGCATCGTTCTCTCAGTGGTGGGCTTTGAGACACTGTGTTTATTAGGTCATAATTAGATTCTCCACTGTATTCTAAGAAACTCCTTTTATGAACTCTTTTTTCAAACAGTTTTGCATTGATTTCTCCCCCACTGTTTACCATTCACAGAGCAATCCTTTGGGACAGCTGAACTTGCGTTCTAAAGCAAACCAGTAAATTCATGAAATACGCTTTTGTGGAGCCCACAAAACACCTCACGGCGTATTATTCATCGCTTTGTATTCCTCTAAGAATTCTGTCTAGATGTAAAACATGGTCATATACACTTTTGCTGTTTTTTAAGAGTAGGGAGAATTAAGTCACATGTAATTAATGTTTCCCTGTTGCACTCTGTCTCTTTCCTCACAGCATTTCAGCAGCGTGAATCATCTTAATGAATCGAGGCAACAGAAGCATGGACTGCATAAATTGACACCAGAGTGGTGTGCCCAATATCACCCTGCCCCCGTGGGAGCTGGGAGGATGAGTGTGTGCTATTTTCCATTTTTAATATTTGCACACATTTTTTTTATCCTGAAAATAACAATCCCCAGTTTGTGCGCACACATTCGGAATGACAGGGAAGAAACTGTTACCTAGTTGCTTGGAAGGTGATTCCCAGCAGAGTGTCTGAAAAGTTTTAATCGCATTTGTGCCAGAATATTCAATTATCGACAATGTCACAATTTTCAAGAGGTTTACTATTGTTATAAAGCGATATTCCTGATCCAAATGTTCTGCATAGTTGCTCCAGGACAAGAAGAAGCAGTTCTCCAGTGATTTGCTTCATGAAAAACGACCTAGCGTTCATCAATATGTATCGAACTCCATGGAAAATCTGAATAATGTTAAAATTAGAATAAATAGCCTCTTAACTTACTTAACTCTAAAGTGAACATTTCAGTTGCATATGCTATATTCAGCCCTGCTGACAGGGGAAACCAGGAGGTAAAAAATTAATAGCCTCTCTGGAGATGTCCCCTCACCACAACAAGCTGGAGTTATTTAGTGGTTAGCGTCTGAATATGACAGCAGTGAACTGCCTTACAACTTGAGCCAAGAACACATTCACACTTCAAATCCTACAAAATCAGGATCTATGGCTCTCCTCTTATTTTCCCACAGTCCACACGCTCTGCTTTTGAAGACAAGACATCAACCGCTCTTTCAGCCTTCAACACATCTTTCCGGTCACCGCATCATATCGCTTGCTTCACTTGTTTGACCTGTCAATCTAGATAGGTGTTTTGGCAACACTCCTGATGCTAGCCGTATGGATCCCCCTTCTGAGATAGGGGACGAGACTAAAAATCTTCAATAAAAGACAGTACAAAAATAACAAACACATTACTGTTCTGCAGGAAACAGCTCTGCAAGACATGAACATTAATTTCGAAAAGTGACAATTGCATTTATCTCAGACACTCGGAGTCAAGTGTGCAGATGTAAGCAAAACAAAATATGGGCTTTCATTAAATATGTGCATATAATAATCTTGATGTGTCAGTTTTCTCTCATTGTATTTAATTGTTATTATGTAGGCTTTGACAAAGTAATTAAATGAAGTTTTTAAAGCAACGTCACTTAATCGTTGGCACTAAGGGTTAGGAATTCACTTATTGCCTAATCTTATCCAACACAGATTTTTTTTTGTTATTAAAATCAGTGAAAATTCAAATATAAGGTTTATGCAAATTAAATCTTTCAAACCACTGGAACTGAATTTTCATACTAACTGTATTCTTTTATTTAGAATTAACAATAGATTTACAATAGGCTATGTAACAGATTTGACTTATAATTAGAACTGGATAGTAACTGGTTACATGTAATCTGGATTACGTAATCAGATTCCAAAAAAACTAATACTTGTAATTAGAGTATATTACACTTTATAATGCTTGTAATCAGACTACAGTTACCTTTTTTATGGATTATCTGATTACATATTATTCTCACAATGGCAGTAAATCCATCATAATTTATTGATTCTGAAAGAATTAATGTTTGTTCATGTAAATTCCCAAACATTTTTGTCAGCCAAACCACTTTTTACAAGACAGATCATCACCTATAAATGATTACATATTTTAAAAATCACATTTCTATATGAAATGTATGTGAAATTAGTAGGCTACTCTGTATATTTTCGTAACATAATTTTTAATTCTTTGTATTTTAAATTGAGGTTAGCAGTATTTACATTTTAGTGTTTCTTAATGACAAAAAAACAATAAATGAGGAAATTATTATTTAAATAATTGAACACACATTTGTATGTTTTTAGTTCTCTGATGTTGATTAATGGTCACATTGACATAGTAAATGGTTAAATAGGCAAAGAAATGGATGATTTAATTAATTGTTAGCTTTTTATAAACCCACTGCGGTTCTTACATTAAGCCCAGTTTGAGTGTAAAATGAAAGTAAACGGAATCTAAAAAGTAGTCAGAATACATTACCTAAAATGAGTAACCTAGATTATATTACTAACTACAGTTTTCATCATGTAATCTGTAATCAGTAATGGACTACAATGTGTAATCTAATAAAAGTAAACAATGAAATGGCTTATGGGAAATCAAAATGCAAAAAAATTAGATTTTTCTTTTCGCTCTATCTCTCGCTTTTTTTTTTGTGGGGGGGGGGGGGGGGGATACAGCACATGGCACCTTTACAGACTTGGAGAGCTTTGTATAGCCTTCCTCATTACAGAAGGAATGGGGTGAGAGGTGTTCTGTTGGCTTTTGGAAGCAACCAAGAAGAAGAAGAAAGAGAAAACTCATTTACACTCCTCCACAGCTTGAGGATTCCTTTCTTTTTGGGGAGAGTGAGGGCAACAAGGTGGGATGACGGCGTGATCCAAACTACCAACCCTTTGCACTCAGATAGGACGCTTCCTATACGATCAGTCCATTTTGTTTGTAAATTGGTTCATTTCTAGTTAATTGCTGTTAACACAGGAGGAACGAGTGGCTTAAGAGGGCTTGACCTACGGGGGTAAAGGCTGGCCCAATGAATGTGTGACGTTTTTCTTACCTGCATTGTCTAGGTCAGGAGGGGAGGGAAGGGCAGACGGGAGCTTTGTTGGCTTTGTGCGAGTGAGAGGAACCCTGTCATTCAGGGCCACGGAGCAGCCAAGGTCTAAGCCCATCCACCCTGAGTATGGAAGAAAAGGACAGAGAGAGCTAAGGATGGATCTACTCCAATGAGCTCACACATGCACTTCCCTCAAGGAGGCAGTCTTTCTCCCCCCACCTCTCCAGAATGGCTTGAGGGCACTAGCCCTATCTATGGCTCTCACTTTTCAATTCCTTCTGTGCTCATTAGCAAAACCATGATGGCAAATCCCACAAATCCCTTCTTTAGGCATGTGATAGAATGGTCCACTCTCTCCCCACTGACAAGAACTTAAAGGGACAGTTCACCCAAAAACTAGAAAAAAAAACCCAAAAAAAAAAACATTATTTACATTATTTACCCTCGTATCGTTCCAAACGTTAAACTCAAAACACATATTTGAAAGAACATTTCTGCCCATATTATGAAAGCTGATGAGGGGAAAAAAACAATATAAGACCCCTCTTACTTTTTATACTGCACAGACAAAAAAGAAATAACTATAAATAACAATTTAAAAAAATCTAATTATTAATCAGCACTGCTGTCTTTTCCCCACATATAATAAAATCGAATGGGGTACAAAACTATATCAGACCCCATTAACCTGATATAATATTATTGTACAATATATGCTATTAAATAAAACTATTTAAAAAAAATAAATTGTTTACACATCCTTATGTTTTATTTCAGTAAATTTTTATCACTATTCTGATTTGTCAATATTCTAATATTCAGATTTCATCAAATTTAATATAACAAATTTAATATCAGTTCTTTCAGTTGTTTGGAATTTCACACATGAATTGAGATGTGGATTTACACATGATTTACTTTACTCATAACCTGTAGGTTATATTTTTTGTTTGTTAAATATGTTTGTTTGATCATATGTGTTAATAAATCATGTGTTTTTAATTAAGATACAGAATAGCTTTTGACAAATAAGGGATGGCCCACTTTACCAGACTAGCTGGCCCACTTTACCTGAAAATGAAAAAAATATCTAAAAGTATCTAAATTACACATTTTATAAAAAATGGCCCACTTTACCTGAGTTCACTCTACTGTACAGCCAAAAAAAAAAAAAAAGAAAAGAAAAGAAAGAAGAAGAAATAACAATAAAAAAAAAATCTACAAATTATTAATCAACAATTTTCCCCCACATATAATGAAATCTAATGTGGTACAAAACAATATCAATTGTTTATTGTTTATTATTCATCCTCATATCATTCCAAGCCTGGAACTATTTCAAATCATATTTTTGACCATATAACGAAAGTTGATGGAGTGAAAAAACAATATACGATCCCTTTGGCTTTCAATACTATGCAGACAAAAAAAAAACAAAAAAAAAAAAACATTTATTTAAATAAATAAATAAAGACAAAATACAAAAAAACTCATATAATGAAATCTAATGGGGTACCAGTAGACTCCATTGATCTATTTTATACTATGGAGGAAAAAAAGGTCAGCAGAACTGTTTTCAACACTGATAATAATAAGAAATGTTTCTTGAGCAGCAATTCAGAATATTAGAATAATCATCTATTCCTGAAGACTGTATTTTTATCAAATAAATACAGCCTTCTTTTAACAGACTTTTTTCAAAAACATCTTTATTATTTAACTTTTGACCAGTGGTGTAATATGTATTAGTGGTGTCAGTCGATTAAAAAAAAAATAATAATCACACATTTTTTTTTCCGGAATGAATCGCAATTAATCCCACCTGAGATTAAAGATTTTAGTTATACTTTTATATTACAATAATTTCACATTCAATCCGCAAATTAATGTAGAAGCAACATAAAGAAAGTATATATTTTCATTTTTATTTGTTTAATGCCATCTTTTGACTGAAGGCAAGTATCACTGATACCAGCTGATGTCTCTATGAATTTTTTCCTACTATTTAACCATTGACTAATGTTAAATGGCTATGCAACATTACAGTATAATTGAGAGATATCACTTTGACATTTATTAGACTTATACTATGGTCACCACGCCTCAAGACATTGATCAGATGATATATTGCAAGGCATTTGTCAGTTTTTTGTCCTTAAAACGCTATTGTGAATAGGATTAATTTCTTACACAGTCACGTTCGTTGCTAATTCCAAAACATCATTTTAGACCTAGTAGCTACGCATGAGCCATTGATAGCAGACTAAAATGCAGTTAATAATGTGTTTAGACAGACAGGCAGGCAGGCAGACAGACAGAACGAGAGAGAAAGAGAGAGATTAAACTTGTGAATTACCTCTCTGAGTCTGTGCGTCTCTTAAAAGTGTTCAGCAGCAGCGTCTCTACTTATAGTAAAACTTTTCTTCAGGAACAGCGCCGTTGTTACCTCGCATGTGAGAAATATCATGTAGTTTATAAGTTGATAATCGGCAGAGCAGCACAACAACATTAGTGTGTATGTTAACGTGTGTGCTGACTGTTATGTGTGTACATCTGTAAAGGAGAGCGAGTGGGAGAAATAGAGTATGTGCTTTCCGTATATAATAAAATGTACTTTTGCGGCAAAAACATGGAAATAATATGTCATTTTTATCCTACTGTTTACTGTATTTATTTGTGTGGCCGGTGACATTGTGGGTTTAGGTTATTTTACCTGGAACTACGTTTGCCATGCCTTTCCCTGAAAATAACGCACACCTTCAGAACGTTCGTCAGCCAATCAGATTCAAACATTCAGTGGCCCCATAGTAGATAGTATAGTATATTTTTAAAAATTACTCTCCTGCGTTAACGCGCTAATTTTGACACCACTATAGTTAAATCATATTCATAGAGGTTTAGAACATTGTGAACAAATGGGTGAAATATCCCTTTAAACATTACAATAAAGAGTCTAATAATATCTTGAAATAAACACTATTAAAACCCCTTAACTGTCACCCGTCCCCTCAGTGGGACGCCTAAGTTTACTTCATCATTTTACAAATAAATCCTAATCCAATCATGACAAACTATATATCATTAGAAAGGTCTAAGACTCCTAAATAGATATTTTACCTTTTTTTGTGTTACAAATTATGTAGGAAAAGTGCATCTCTAAAATCTACTTCATAATAGGAGTTCTGACTTTTGTCAAAAATAAAACCAAGATAAATCACGCTTTAGAAATCATAAGAAATTATATATCAATTGAAAACTTAAAATCTCAAAATTCATCCTTTGAAAACCATTTTAAAATCAGACATTGCATTACTATGGAAAATGTACATCAAAAATATTACAAAATGTTTTCGTTCATGAATTATAAACATTTAAGTTTATTATACTGCATTTTCACGTCTATGTTCAAAAATGGGAGTGACAGTTAAAGGGTTAAATAAACATTAAATAAACACTATTTTCACTGTAGATCACAACTTTGCCGTTGTTTTGCATGTATGCAGCTACACTTACAAAAACCTGAAGAGATCCTAAAATAATAACCGCATCTGTGGTTGAACATCAGCGTGTCTGTCCACACACAGGCGATTACTGTGAGCGGCAGAGAGTGACACATCCTCCTCAGACATCACAAATCAGCAGAATGAACATGGCACAGGTAAGATGTTGTACCCTCAGGAGAACATAACTGGCGGTTCATTATAATTGTCCCAGTAGAGAGTCAAAGGCTAGCCTTATTCCCTCAGGCCTCACTGAGAAATACAGTATCTGATCAGAAGAGAACACCTGGTCCCCTCTGTAACCTCAGAGAACAGAATACCGTGCCCACAAAGTGGTGTGTTATGTTTTAGTGTCACTGTACATATGCTTAAAAGCTTTTGTTTGTTGAAAGCTTGTGTTGCCATGCACAGACACACATAAGAATTAACATATGTTTTAACATACATTTTACCTGGGAAAAAAACGATAACATAACAGGAAAAAGACCTTAAAAAGAAATGCAAATGATCCTGAAAATGCATTATGTTTTTCGCTGGGACTTCAAATCGCATCCAATAAGTGTATGCAAAATACAAGCTGTTGCAAAACACCTCACATTTAGTATTATAAAGCTTAAGGGATTGTTCGCACACATCATGTTATCTTAGTTTTTGTTTTGAAAAGTAAAATGGCTTCACAGCTATGGCTGGTTTCATAGCAGTCCAGATTACCGGCTTGAAATATAAACAAAAAATTCCTTTCAGTATTACTACAGTGTCCGACTGTTTGTGTTGAATACGTCTTAGTACAATTCAGTTTGCAAATAAAACACTGCCTCTTCAAGGTACAGACACTCTTGGCGGCACTAATCTTTAGCACCTGCCTTGGCACCACCAACTGAAACGACTTGACCCCAGGACTGGCACAGGCACAGTCAATAAGTATAAGTGGCACCTCTATGGGCCAAACAAGCCACTAATTGAACGGCACCTCTGTGAAATGAAAAACCTAAATTGGTGTGATTCAAAAAATAACAGCAATATTTTGGTCTGCAGCTGAACGCATGGGAGCTAAAGCAACGTGTACTGCTGGACTAAACAAAGAGAAAACGAATCACTTTAAAGTTTCCTGATGGATGTGAAGGTTATGGTTAACTGTAACGGAATTATGTAATTCAAGTTTTCAAAATTCTAAATTACAGTTACAAAAAAAGTTAAAGATTACAAAGGGGGTTACATCTGAATATTTTCACACACATACAGGTTTGACTGATTTCTTTCCCACATTACAATGACTGCTCTAAAATATAAAACACCAATGTTTAAGGAGTTTAGGACACAGAATAGGACACATGCTTATTTGATAACTGTTTTATTTCCTATTTGGGTTCATGTATGTGCTTTTATTTTTCAGGATTAGTTGTTTTTTTCCAGACATTGTTAGATGCCAGTGTTTCCTGTCATAACTATGCAAAGATTTGATTTCAAAAACAGTACCATGGCTATTAAACTTATGATTATCTTATGATTTCAAATCTGTATTTAACGTCAGAACGATGTTAAAGTAAAAATAGGTAATAAAGTCTGATTTTGTGGTGTTTGTGATTTTAAAATTAAATTATTATAATCTTAATTCAAGTCATGAAGCATTTTGAAAGTCTGACAGTAATTAGTGTTAAGTACTACTGTAAAGTTAACCCTGCCTGCTTTAAATTAATCAAATGTAATCAGTCACATTAATAAAGTAATTGAAATATTTAGGCTACTTGTTACATTTCCTTCTCACTGTTTCTATAAGGTTAGTGTGCTGTCGTCTGCTGATTGGTTGGTAGTGATCTTAAGATCAATCAACACAAGTGACGACAAATGTCTTGCAAAACAGTTGGGTTTTTATATGTATGACATAAAAGATGATTATACTTTAAATAATAGTCATTTAAAAAATATTTGTTTGCTTCCAACATCAGAAATGTTTACAAAATTAAACATGCAATATGGAAACAACAACAACGACAAAAACATTCCACTAGATGATTTTGGTCACAAATAGAAATAAGAATGCTATTTAGTAACATTTTGACTTATTAAGGCAGAGATCAATTGAGAATTGACCTATTGCTTTTTAAATTAAAAACACTGATTCTGAATTTAGGAAGCAATTGTAATTCAAATTTAAATTAAACAAAATATGAATAAAGTAAAGAATTAATTAAAATGAATTGAAATTCAAAGACATTATTTTGAACTTGAAAATAAAGATTGGTAAAGACAAACTCTACATGATGGTTTGAAAAGCCTTATCTGAAAGTTTAAAGGAGTTACAGCCTTGAAATTTGAAATAATGAACTAATTCAATTTGTACTTCAAGGAACAGTTCACCCAAAAAACAAACATTTTGTCATTATTTAGGCAACCTGGTCTCATGACGAAAACATTTTCGTGAGACGTGAAATACGTAAGTACACTGCGGTTTCCAACAGAAATGTGACCCTGGACCACAAAACCAGTCATAAGGATTAATTTTTTAAAACTAACATTTATACACCATCTGAAAGCTGAATAAATCAGTATGTTAGGATGGGACAAATATTTGTCCGAGATTCAACTATTTGAAAATATGGAATCTGAGGGTGCAAAAAAATCTAAATATTGAGAAAATCACCTTTAAAGTTGTCCAAATTAAGTTCTTTGCAACGCATATCATTTATAAAAAATTAGGTTTTAATATATTTATGGTAGGAAATTTACTAAATATCTTCATGGAACATAATCTTTATATAACATCCTAATGATTTTTGACATAAAAGAAAAATCAATGATTTTGACCCATACAGTGTATTTTTGGCTATTGCTACAAATATACCTGTGCTACTTAAAGACTAAAGGTTTTGTGGTCCAGGGTCACAAATGTCCACTGAGTGGTGCTAAAAGAGTCTTTGTTTTGTTTTTTATTCTGGAATAGATGAATGTACATATGGTACATTTTATGTGATATTGGTTTTGTACGTGTCACCGTTTTGTACGTGTCTGTTGACTGGCGCTATAACTCTAAAGCTCTGTGATGTTTTAAAATAACCTATATGCTCCATACCTACCTACCTGATAATATGAACAAAAGCAAATGTGTTGTAAAAACGCAACCTCAAGCATGCCATTTTAGCTTGTTTTTTGATCTTTCAGCTCTTTCATCAAGATTTATGTTTTTCACAGGATTCGTACCCAAGGATTCTGCATCTTAACTCCAATTCCGTGCCAGCTGAGCTACTGAGCAAGCTTGTTACACCTGGAAATTGAAGCTTATGGAGCTGTAATGATAACTGTGTATGAAAACGATTACAAGTGCTTGCTGTTTTACCATTTCTGTTTGGAAACTGCAGTGATATGCACTTGTGGAATGTGATTTACATCTCATGAAAATGTTCTCACAAGTACGTTTTTATCATGAGATCAGTTTATTTATTATGTTGAACATAAAAGACAGTATTTTGAAGAATGCTGTATGAAAGTCAATGGGGATCGACAACTGTTAACACTGTCTTTAAAATTCTTCAAGAAATCTTCTTGTGTTCAGCATAAGAAACAAACTTATAGCCTACAGGTTTGGAATGACATGAGGATGAGTACATGATGACAAAATGTTTTTTAATTTACGTGTATTACTTTATATTTAATAATTTTACAGACCAGGGCGGATGAATATTTCATTTTCCACAATACTATTAAATACTGAATTTCACTGAAATGAGGGTAGAATTCAGTCAATTCTACTTTCTTTTATTCCCATTCAAATTCCAAATTCCAATTCCTTTTATTCCCATCAATTGCAACTTCCTGTGGAATGTGACCAATTCAAATTCAAACTCAAGAACTGAAATGTAATTCTGCAATTTAGCAAAACCCTGCACAAGCTTATAAAGCTTATAAAGGTTTTATACAGTAAAACACACACAGTATATATCATCATCATCATCATCATCTCTGCTTTTAATCAAAAGGTTTGTTAGGTGATTCTCAACACGACACTGTTTATAAGTTAAGCGGATCACTCAAACACTGATATTGTTTCCTTATGTGGGTGGCATTTCAGAGGGTCATATCAAACCAGATTTGAAAGACAAGCAAGCATTTAAAAGATTAGCTGAGATAGAGACCTCAGAATAACCCCAGCTATTGAATGAAAATAAACACTATGAGATGGTGTGGATGGCGAGACAGCATCTCATTTGCAGCATGTTTAATTTGTCTAGGTGTGATGGAGAGGAGAAGAGCTGGGCTGCTGGAAAAAAGTAGCGAAGGAGGAACGTAATTTAAGAGGCTAATGATCTTTGCCTTTACAAATGGGCGGGAGAGAGCGCAGAGTGAAACAGGATACACCTAGAATCACCCTTGAAAGGTACAACAGTCTTTGTCCCCCAGGAAAAAAAGACAAGATGGCAGTCAGCAGGGGCCATTTCTCAGACACGGCCATAGGCGCTCATGTTGTCATGACAGTGATTGCAAAGAACACTGGGATTTATACTTGATCTATGGTATAGGAGCCGCCATAGTGATCCAGCTAATAGACATGACACTTTTGACAATGCAATCTGTTTCGAATTCTCTGAGGCGGTGTCACAAATCTATAATAATGCTGTCAATTCAAACACCTTACAAGTATTTGTCAACAATCGGTGAAAATTATTATTAGCTGTGGCATTGTAATATGTGATTCCAGAAGGTTTCAGTCGTCTCGGTGGAGCGTAGTTATTCTAAACAGCAGCGTAGCTATGTTTAATCAGTTTTCCTATCACGTATAGCTAGTTTGGTGGGTGCGTGTTTTAAAAACATAGTCTGTTTCTTTCCCAACTTGAGGCAAATTGTGGTTTAACACATCAGGGAGTTGTCACAGGGTAAATGCTATGTGCATATTCTAATGTGCACATTTCCTCCTCACATTCTTTTAGTAGTATTCAACGCATGTCAATCACTGTGGCTTTTTACTGAGGAGATGCTGAGCAGTGGTTTCCGTCACCATGGAAACTTTGCATGCTCTGTGTCATGAGAAAATCCATTTAAGGTTCAAATTAATAGAAAAAAAAGGTCTAGAGTGCTTGATGAATGCCTTGCACCCTGACGGAAACTACAGTGCTGCGCTGGTAAGACATAAGCTACTTGTTTATTCTTATTAAATTCTCTTGTTTAGCTATTTGGAAATAAATAACAATAAATCACATCCTTCCACTTCCATATTTGAAATTACTAGTAAAAAACAATTACTTAACCAGAAATATCTGGTATTACATTAAAGCAATTTCATAAAATATTTATGCTCATAAACTAATAAACTATAAGAATATCAGGGAATTTACATTTTATGCATAAACAAATACATACACACACATATACTAGTGTTAATATTATGCCATTTTTAAAATTGAGTCTCAGTCTTATTCTTTTTAAAAGTAGTCTTTATTTATTATCATATTTAGTCAACCTGTTTTCATTTAGTCAAGTCTTTGCCTGAATTTTTTAGTCTTGTTGTAGTCAATGAAAACTTTGTCACATTTTCGTCATGCTCTGTAAGGGTTATTCTGATTAAAAAATATTTTTGCTCAAAATTATAATCGCAATGATTGGTTTCATTTGAGAAATCAGTCAAATGTGGACACAGTTTATTTAACTCACTCACATTATTTAAAATAAAGTGTTTTCACGACGCACCAACAATCGGCCATATTGGAGGCACTGAATGCAAACAATGCCACTGAACCAAATGAAACTTGCATATTTTGCAGATTATTGATACTGAAAATGTCAATTATTGTCATGTTTTGTGCTGTACTAATCGGTTGGACCAGGAACAACATTTGTAGTACTATAGAATGCCAAAAGTTATAACAAATCAAGAAGAAGAGTGCAAAAAACTGAGGTACAGAAGCCATTTGTGGTTGGCCAAAGTGAACAATGATTTCCAGGGCAAGAATCTTGACAACATTCGTGTTTGTTCTTATAATTTCCGGTCAGGTAGGTGAAATATTAGACTAATATCTTATTACTGCATGTATGTATCTTTACCACCTATTAACTTCGGTTTGTTAAAATATTGCTGCCTTTCCTGCTAAGTCCTTCTCTATATGATTTAGCAGCTTCCACACGTTTTTTCCATAACCTTAAATGGTTTAGACAGCATGAATTAGTGAAACAATGTAGTCAGTAATACATTAACCCTCTATTGCAGTAATGTTTCTCTATCAAAAATACAACGTTTGAGTAAGTGCATTTCTTTAGCAAACACAATCGCAAAAAATATAGTCAAGGGCCCTCATGGCGACAGAACACAGACAGGCTTAATGACACTTTCATTTAAGCTTAACATCTCACATGGAGATCGCTTAACTTCAGCTTACTTGTTTGGCGTGTTTTCAGATCATCGTCAGTGCTTACACAATGAAGAGTGAGCACATGCGCATGGTTGCCAGATTGCAAAAATTAAGCAAAACACCGGGCAGAAATGTATCCATTTAACAGAGAAGCTCTGATTTGGATATCTGAACTCTTGATCTGGCAACCGCACACATGAAAACTCATGTAATAGAGGTGTGTACAGCAGTTCGAAATGATATTTTGTCTTGTTTCTTTTTGACGAAAATAAAAAGATATTTTGGAATAGTTTTGATATTTTTTAAATACACATTAGTCTCTTTTATCGTCAACGATGTTGCATGTTGATGTAGCCACAGTTGTCTTTTACTGACATTATAAGTGTCTCGTCATCGGGTCTCGTTTTAGTTATAGGAAAAAGCTTGTCAACAAACTTACTTATTGTGCCATATTTTTTAATTTAATAAAAAAAAAATGACATTATTAGCATTTAGATCCCAGGCGGAAAAAAATTACAAATTAAATATAACAATATCTCAGCTCTTTCTCCTAAAATGAGTTCAAAAATTCATATTTGTCTCCTCAGAGGTTTCAAAAGTGACCTCAATAATGTCTTAATTTGTGCTCAGATAGCCTAATGTGACCCTGGACCACAAAACCAGCCTTAGGTAGCACAGGCATATTTGTAGAAATAACCAAAAAATACATTGTATGGGTCAAAATTTTCTAAGTAAAGATCATGTTCCATGAAGATATAAATTTCCTACAGTAAATATATCAACACTTAAGTTTTGATTAGTAATATGCATTGCTAAAAACTTCATTTAGACAATTTTAAAGTAGATTTTCACAGTATTTAATTTAATTTAATTTTTTTTTTTTGCACCCTCAGATTCTAGATTTTTTTTTAAATAGTTGTATCTTGGCCACATATTGTCCTATCCTAACAAACCATACATCAATTGAAAGCTAAAAGAAGCTTTCAGACGATATATAAATCTCATGACTGGTTTTGTGGTCCAGGGCCACAAATATCCAAGTTTGCAATTAAAAAAATACACTCAAACAGTCCTAATTAAATTAATTAAAGACCAAATGTATTATTTGTCTATTTATTTCCCAACTTTAGGCGATTCATTTGAAAGAAACCTGATACTTCAGCATGACATCCATTAGTTCTAAAAGAGGAACCTGTATGCAATAACATTTTCCAATCACAACTGTCCCCTTTTCCTTAATAGTTTCATAACATGGATTTTTCACTCAGGACTGCTTGTGAGTTCGTATCAGACCCGTGTTTTCATCTGCATGCCTGAACAGGTACAGACCACCACAAAGAGTGGTATCAAGTGTGCTGCTTGTTGGGGCTTACTTATTAGAGCTTTGTTTTTGGCACTCTTTCCAAGAGGGGTGCAGTTTCACCAGAGACAGTATCTCTGACCCCCAACAACCGCATTCTCCGCTATGGTTAACCTCTAGTCTGTCCTCTCACAGGATGTGCTGTGCTCCCGAAGCACGAATCTGACCAATTGCCCCCCGCCTGCTGACAACTTCATGGGTTTCCTTAGTAACCAGTGACCCCACTAATGATCCTTATCAGTGGTTGCCACGGATACCAGTAGCCCCCACAGCCAACTGTCCGCCAAAGCACATATTAGAGGTGAGCTCTCACGACCTCAATTTTTACCTCAACAGCATTTAGAGTCCACACCCCCTCTCTAAAAGAGGGAGAGAAACACCCTATAAATGCAGTCCACACGCTTAAATCTGACACAGTAGTGAGCTAAAATGAAACAAAACAATCAAACTCAGTGTGTGAATATTCTTAGAATTAATCACAAAAATAAGCAAAAGTTTTACATTTCAGTAAATTCAGCATTAACTATGCACTGTAAGAAACAAATCAGAAAAGGCAGAAAATTACCAGTAATCTGTTCCTTTAACCCTAAAACACATGAATAATTAAAAAAATGGGTAAAATACTTTTATATTTAACACTGTATATTTAGGACACTCTCTTAGAACACTTTTCATGTTCTCACTAGCTTCATTAATTTGTTCAATAAAACAGCACATATAAATCCATACACATACATTTATTAACCCTTTTTTTTTGAAAGTAATGAACATTTCTACCATATCTTAAAATATGTAATGTGTTTAATAGCATTTGTTGGTGGAATTTAAATTTTTGGAACAAAATGTCTGACTCATTTGACTTGCGAAGGCTAATTTCAGAGATTTTGCAGTTTATGTATCCTAAATAGACATAATTATTTTTTTTACAGCTTGATTGGAAATGATAAACAATTAAAAATACTGATAATTACTTTGATATTTCAAGTAAACTAGATTTCAATAAAACTTCATTGTTCAGTGTGTGGGAGAGTTGTAAATTATGAAACATGTATAAATATAATTTGTGCACAATAAATATTGAAATTCTGTATGAATTAATACAAAAATAACAAATAGTGAACCCCCTGGACATAAAACTGCCAGAAGCTTAAAAAACACCCAGAAAGCTCAATTTGAAATCATATCATGATCAGGTGGAACTGAGATCACAGTTGAACTTCTGACCTTGAGGTCTGTGGTTTGATTCCCCCCCCCGCCCCAAGAGATGCTTACATATTCACAAACATGACAAACAAAACACATCTGAACTCAGACTGCAACTGAAAGACTGTGTTTGCACACTGGATAATTACCGTCACAAAAGACAAGCCCTACTCACATCAACAAACACACAACCTTTTCCTTTCCTGTAGGGATTTGGCAGCTCTGCCGAGTTCATTTGGAGCAAACCATGCAGGGCATCCCCTGACATCTAAGATATCTACCCGTCGGCACAATGTCATGGGTGGGTGTCTGCTGAATGAGCGCCCTGCAAACTCCAGGGCTCTACCTATGTGCTTTATTGTGACTTTTGAAGACAAGCTCTCTTTGATGTTTATGAGGAAAAGTGAGACAAGCATTAGGTAGCTACCCTGAGGCCTGACACTAAATCTTTACATGAGGCAATGACTCCAGACAGAACAATGGCTCTTTACATTCATTATTAGAAGCCATCAGTCACTTGTTTACATTGTGTTTCTGCAGGTGAAACACGGTTTGTTGGGGCTCTTTGTCAGAGGAGGGGAAACAAAGACGATAACAAGGACTGGGATCAGGTGAACAATGTGTGTGTGTGTCTGTATGATGATACATGTGTTCTGGGGCCACACCCAAACACTTTAAAACACCGAAACGATCATTAGCGTGGCTATTATTTTTATATCTTTTTGTCGAAATGTAAATGCCCCACGCTTTGACGTCAGATGAAGGGTTCTGACCTTCCAAAACATGACAGGGAGACTTGAAAACCTGTCAAGTTGAGGCATTAAACGACACCTGAGAGGATATAATTACGCTAAAGGTGCTAATGGGGTTTATTCAGTCTTGTGGAGAAAACACGACAGTGGACGAAAGAATGGGTGGTGTCTTTTGCTCGGAGCAGCTTTGTTGTCGTGAAGGCGTTCATAATGGAAAAGAGACGGAATAACAGGTGTGTACACCGTGTCCGTGACATCCCTTCATCCGCCAAAGCAGGGGCTTTTCATCCGTATCTATGCGTGGAACAAAAAGGTCCGCTCCCTCCCAGACTGTTTGTTTTTCCTCGATAATTTGCACTGTTGGCTCAAGTCAAAAGGTGTTTTCACTAGAGAGGCAAGGAGGCAAATCTCCCTTTAAAGTGATGAAAACAGTTTACATCCAATTGTCACCAAACTTGGTGAATGAATCCAAAGTTTATTTGTAGTAGCAAATGGAGGGCGATTCCCAGGACGGAGCGGGGGAGGTCTTCCAGAGAAAAAGGTCCAAGATAGCCAAATATTATGACTGACTGCCTCCTAAATCCCAAGCCTAATTCTAAACAGATGGATATCACAGATGCATGGTATATTTGAACTGTTTCCTCTTCTCTTGCGTGATCCTGACATGCATTGTTGCTAAACACGTCTCTGAGATGACTACTAGAACTGATAAAAATGAGTTGTTTGCCATATTCAAGTCTGTTCAAGACAATAGACTTCATTCATGTGCATAATGTCGTCTGCTATGAAACATTCCAGCCTCGGAAATCAGATATAGTTGTTATCTTACTTTCATTTTCCTTTTTTGTGATCACTGCATTTGACTTTTTAACTTTGTGACACTATTCTGCACACTGCTCACATCTAATTGTTGTATAAACAAGAAGTCAACAGAGTTAAAGTTAAATGAAACATCATTGATTGAATGAGTGTCACAATATTAGATTTTTCACTACACAATTATCGTGGCCTCAGAAATGTACGTTAACGATATATTGTGATATACAGTTGAAGTCAAAAGTTTACATACACCTTGCAGAATTTGCAAAGTGTTAACTATTTTACAAAAATAAGAGGGATAATACAAAATGCATGTTATTTTTATTTAGTATTGACCTGAATAAGATATTTCACATAAAAAAAAAAAACATTTACATATAGTCCACAAGAGAAAATAATCGTTAAATTTATAAAAATGACCCTGTGTTGTTACCTGAATGATCCATAACTGTGCTGCCCTTTCTGTATGATTTTGAAATCCATCTTTTCACACTGAGGACAACTAAAGGACTTACAGGTGGATTTGTCTGAAGAACAGCGGGCAGTTTATGACAAACAAGGGACTCATGAACAACTATCACTAAACAAACAAACAAACAAACAAAAAAACACAGCTGTGGATCATTCAGGTAACAACACAGTATTAAGAATCAAGTGTATGTAAACTTTTGAACAGGGTCATTTTTATTAATTCAATTATTATTTTCTCTTATGGACTATATGTAAATGTCTTTTATGTGAAATATTTTATTCAGGTCAGTACTAAATAAAAATAAAATGCATTTTGTATGATCCCTCTTATGTTGTTAAAATAACATTTTTCAGAATCTGCAAGGTGTATGTAAACTGTTTGACTTCAACTGTATATAGAAAATTTGTAATAAATAAACAAATAAATAAAAATCGGTCAAATTAATCTTTTTTCCCCTTTTTGACTGATGAATCACACTACTGCATACAAAAAGAACAATTACACTAAACAGAACAGACTAAAATGCTAATGTTAGCATTTTTAGATTACAACAGCATCAAAATACATAAATTTATGAGAGCATATTTTTACTCCAAACGAGTGTTTTAAATAACTTCCTTCTGTGAATTGATTCTTATGACAGAATGAAGTAGAAATTATATTATTTTATAGTATTCTATACAAGTGATAAATGCTAAATCGATTAACATTACCTTCTAAATACATATCCTTATGAAAATACCTGAGATGGCTTGAAGAACACAGATAAACCATATGCTGTTGCAATCGTGTTAGTGGACTTCTTATTTAATCAGTTATAACTTTTCTTTTTGCATTTTACTCATCTACAGCAGGGGTTCCCAAAGTAGGGGTCGTGGGCTGAAAAGTTTGGGAACCCCTGATCTACAGCAATAGCTGGATGCCTACAGGGATTTCCTGGAATGTCATAAATTCTATTACTCCTATGTGTCTTGCTTGTGTACTTTCTGTGCAAGGGCGCCCTCCAGCGTCGAGTATGAATGAAACAAATTACATGTGAGAGTTTAGCCCCAGTGTTATGTATAGTATTTAATTTTTTAAATATCACCAATACCAGTGTGTTGCGATAGCACTAATGAACACGATAACCATATTTTATTATTTAAATATCATGATTATGTCAATACCAGTATTTCCATGTCCAGTATTTTATGTCAATACTAGTATCTATAAACAATCTCCTCTTAAAAAGGTGAAGGAAGTTAATAATTAGAGAGTTACTAAAAGATCATAAACAACAGATTGAGGACTACAGACATGAAAAAGATATTTTAAATTCATTTAAATCTTAAATATTTTGAAAAACAAAAACAAGACAAAAGCATGACAAAATGAACTATTTTTATATTACCTGATAATCATTAGTTTATCGTGTCATCTTGAGTCATTGTAAAACATTAAGCAAGTTTAAAATGTATTAAATCATTGAAAACATGTAAAAACACTAAGATAAATAAGAAGTATATAAGATTTTTATGTAAGACATTTTCTATTATTTTGTAATTAAAATGAATATGGTTATGACTAGTCTTAAAAAAATAGATGACAAAGCTATTACTGCATTGTGAAATTAATTTAGCATTATTAGTATTAGTATACGGTAAACATAAGCATACACTTACAGATACACACACACACACACACACACACAAACACATTCAGTTCGTATTGGTATTTTGCTGCCTGTGTTAGCTTATTTGTTTTACCAGTATGTACTTCCACATTTCAACAGAGTCATTAAGTCAGTGACAAACGCCTGGAAAGCTGCTGCTCTGAGCCCTTTCCTCTGTTTAGAAAGAAAAACTCCTGTCCTTGGTAATGAGCGAGCTAATTCATCATGTGTCAGTGAACTGGTTCCTCACCACAAGGTGCAGGTAAGGAATGTGGGAGAGAATGTTCTCTCTCTCTGTCTTATCTCTCTTTTAGCACGTCTTCATTTCTGTTGAGTGCTACATGATAACCTAAACTTTGCCCAAAGTTTGTACACATTCCAAAGAGCTCTTTTTGAGCACCATGACACCTCTATTGTACACAATCAGCAAAATAGGCGGTCAAATGTCAACCTGTTCTGATGGGATGTTTTGTAAATACGGTGTGATAATGACTTTAAATACTCGCAGACAACACTTTTACAAGGGGGGGTACTTTTTACGTGTAACGAGAGGTTTTCTGCAGACACCCGGGGGCTAAACTTGTCACAGAGGAGTAATAAGTCTCTTAGTTCAGCCTTGGCACTTGACAATGTTGCTGCTGCATTGAATTACAAACAGCCCATGGACAAGTCCTTCTCCTCTTCAGGGATATTTAATCTGGTGATAAATTGTTTTGGAATTTGAGGCCTCATTGAACAGCCAGTTTTTTTTCCCAGGTAGGTTCGTCTCCTTGTCTGCCCCGGTGGAGTATGCTGATATGACAGTTTGCTCATCTTTCAACTTTTAACCCATTTAAAAACAACAAAACAGGGACTGGAATAAATTAATCTGGGTTTATAATTGACCGCAATGAGACACCACCCAGAGGCCCGGAAGAGAGAACTAAATGTGAAGGCTGTTGTGACAGCAAAAGCAGCTAAAAGAAAATATCCGCAGAGCGGGTGGAAAGGAAAAAATCTCAGAATTAAACAATAACAACAAAACAGTTCCAGTTGTAGCTACAGTATATCCATGGTGTGAATGTAAAAGATTTGTGGTTTCAAATATACACACTATAATATATATGAAAGTTCTGGTTTGGGATCCCTATTGGTCAATTCAGCATTCCAGCTCATATTCAACAATACATTAACGGTTTTTTACCCATGTTTATTATTTTACTCACACAGCTTAGCAATGTTTTGAAATGCCAAGGACTATATTACGTAAAAAAATAATTCACTGCCAGTTTACTCATTTCCTCACCCTCATGTCTGTCCAAACCTGTATTTCCTTCTTCTGTAGAACATAAAATAAATGTGAGACATTTTTCAGAATGTCATATTTTGTGTTCCACAGAAGAAATGGTTATACAGGATTCTAATGACATGCAGGTGAGGAAATGAAGGCAGATTTTTTGACTTTGTTCATAAATTAACATTTTAATGAGAATTACTGTCCTTCATATTTTTTATACTGGTGTTGTTAAACATGTTATTCCAGCTGTAAGCTTATTAACAGTGTTGAACAGTGTTGGGCTCATTACTGAAAAATGTACTTTATTACTCGTTACCACTACAAAAATGAATATTATTACTTTACTAATTATATAGTAATTACACTAGTTATATTATTTTTCCTTCATGACCCACATAAGTTGTAATTGCTTATTTTTCCCATAAAATTTTTCTAAAATTTAACTAACAATATATTTCTGCCCCACCATTTCACCAAAATCTACACTGGATCACAATCAGAATTTGTTACAAACACTCAATGGTGATTTCTATTAGTGACTTCTAGGTAAAAGTGTTGTATTTATCTTATTATTGTCATTGTCATGTATAGCTTGAGGCTAATTGTAGCTATAATTTCTCTGTTACCCACATTGTGATTATATTTCATGACATATTTTATCAAAGAAGTCACATAAGTTTGTAAGAAAATGATTAAGATTTTGTACTTATAGTATTATAATTTATATCGGGATCAGAGGGAAGTGGATGGGCAAGCCACAAAATGCCAGAGTAAAGTGATGCCACAACTGTGATGCCACAACCACACATTGGTGTTCATATAATCACAAAATAAATGTAATGGCAAAATTTCCACCCACTGAGCTTTTCTATATTCCAAGCTTACCTACTGCACTGGTAACTTCATGATGCGCAAGTTGTGAAAACTATATATAATTATCTATATATATATATATATATATAAATCTAGGAATTATTGGATTGTTGGATTTCAAATCAGTAGGGGTTGAGACATCAAAAGTTACTAAGCTACATGATGAAATCCTATTAGTGATTAGTAACTGCAAAACTTTGCTGTACCAAACCTGTATAACATTCTTTCAGATTTAATGTTATTTTGATGACTTATTTTGAATTTTCATTTTGTTTGAACTGTCCATTTACTATAGCAATGCTGTTACTTGTTTAAAAGGACATAAATTGCAAGTGAAGGCAGAAATGTATTTTAGCATTACGCCTATAGTATACCAACGGAGCAAAAGTGATTTAAGCAAATAAGCAAGCAGAGAATAAAGATCTGATTCGAGAATGCACGTTGTTTAATGGCGAAAGACTGCCGACGGTTCATATTTACAGCAGTTTAACAGTTTGCGACTGAGAATCCTGTTGAAACACACACTTGAGGGTCACAGTTTAATGACAGCAACGGAAAGCATATGATATAAAATCCTCTTTAAATGACTGCGGCACATTTTATCTCATTATTGGAGAGGCATCTAAAGACCTTGGCTAATTTACAGTGTGGCTTCTGGTGTATTTTATAATTTGTTATTGGACAAATTGGTAGTCCTTTGTCCTCATTGGCTGTGTGTCAAAGTTGTAGCTCCTTGGTTGTGTGGATGAGTAATTCTTTGAGTTTGAAAACAGATGTCAAAACACTAACAATGGCATGACACAGTTTGCTATCCTTTTAAGCCAGCCCGACTGCTTGCACTGAAAGCATTTGGCAAACTTTGCGAAGAGCAGGCACAGGAGAGAGGATGCTGTGCTTTTACAAGCCTACTTTAGCGGCTTTCGAAATACTTGGCATTTACACTGGCATTTAGACTTATATATTTATTTCACTCTTGTGCAATAACATTCTGCGCAGGATGCAAATTTTGTTAGTTCTTGCGAAGCCATGACATTTTAAAATGTGAAATAAATTGATATGGTCCAATTAAATTGTAACTGTTAAAGGAAATATCCAGCCTTCACCGGGGCCCAAATTGCTCTGTGCTTTGCATTTCTATTTAATTACGGTAGCAAGAGTGTTAGGCGATAACACTGAGATCTCTCTCATGCCTCTTCGTAATGCTTTGAACATTGAAATTGTGTCTGGGGGAAGACGATGCCTCTAAAAAGCCTCATACCGCTGAGCAGAAAAGCACGCCGGGGCCACCTGGAACGCGAGAGTTCAGGCAAGTGACCGCAGAATGTATTCCATATCGTGTTATGGATCTCACACGCTCGGCTACAAAAAAGAAAAGAACACTAAATTGCCAGAAAGTAGAGAGATTTCATACATTCAGAGAGTTTGGAGGTGACCTTGCTTATTTGGCGCATGTGTGTACCTGCCTGTGCTCGCAGACATGCTGACAGAAGGAATAGGACTCTGAGGGAAAAGAAGCGAACCCCTCAGACAAACAGCAGCGGAGCTTTCAGAATAGCAATGAACCATCCAGAAAGTGAGTTCTGCCCAACCGTTCCTTTCCCCTTTGAGACAGGAACCCAGATTCGGAGAGATACGCGGCCCTTAATGTGTGTGTGTCACATCATTTCTTTGACACGCAGGTGGATATGATAGGGAGAAAAAAAAATCTTTTGTAAGTGTCAGGGTTCATAATAGCCTGCAGTGGATGCTTTAGATGAAAGATTTGGCTGAATGGGAGAGGCGTTTGAAGAGGATGCTCTTTAAAGGAAAGCCTACAGGGGAATATGTAGAGATCTCTTACTAATACCTGTTACCTTTGGGAGTGGGCTTGAAGAGAGGATAGAGAGTGAAGGGAGACACACGAGCATTCATCAGAGAATTGACACACATTTCACCTGCAGGAATTGTCACTCTGTCTAATGCACCATCTCTCCAGCTCAAAAATACAAGAGATTCAGGTGGGGAAAAAAAGCTTGCCACTACCTGGCGAAGCTTTCAGCTTTCATCTGTAAAAGCAAGAGATCTGATGTCTGGTGTTAAGAGGCCGGCAATGCTTCCGCATTAGCAGCGATGTGATAACTTCACTTTTTTTCCTGTATGTTTTAAAGACAAATAAACGCCAATCATGCTATTTTAGGTTAAAGGGATGGTTGACCTAAAAATAATAACACAAAATATCATATCGTCAAAGGAGTCCTCTAGAATCCAGGATTGATAACGGCAGAACTATGCCTTTAAGTTAGTTAAAGCATACGTCTAAACAAAAATCAAAGACATTTCTGAGAGAAAGCTAAGTTTAGTTGTGCAGTGGCAGTACATCATCAATTAAAATGATGCAACAAAATTAGATCTCGTGCAGAAAAAAAAAACAAGCCCTTTATCCTAGTTTAAAACAAACATGAAATGTGCTAATCAAAAGCATCTAACTTCGTGCCAGTCACAATGATCTTTATTATTACCTTCGTTCCAGCATCCACCTGAAACACATACCATGTGTTTTTAAACAAGTTTAAAATTGAAGCCTAACAATAAAATGCAAGTCAATTAAACAAGTCTGCCTGCCGCAGCTGATATAAACAAGGCGAATGTTTTGTCTCTGTGTAATTACCAGATGTTTATGATACCTGCTGTAGTTGTCTTGTGTCAAATTCATAATCAAATATTGCTGGCACAGTAATATTTAGAAAACAGCTTGACACCTTTTGATTCGTCTTGAAGATAATGGTTGTGATTAATTGCCGTTCTATCTTTTTTTTCTCCCCCTGCTTCTTTTCCTTTGTTGTTTTGATAGTCTCAGACAGCTGGTCCCGATACAATGGGGAATTATTACTTCATTTGTAAAACGCTGTGAGGGTTTGTCATTGGTGGAGTGATACATAACACCTTGTGTTACAGGCTGTTGTAGAGCGTGTCCCCATTAGGGCAAAATGGCCTCTGTGGAAGAATTACACCTTCCTTACACCTGCTGCCAAGACTTTTATTTTGCTTACGGCTGACAACATCCTGGTTATGAGTACCATGAATATTTGGGCTCTGTCTTACTTTGTTCCCATCAAAACATCATGAGAACTCCCGTGCACCTCGGAGAGCCGCGAAGAATTAAAAACATTGGCTCAAAGAGACAGACAGACAGAGGCTAAGAGAGAAAAAAAAACAAGGGGGAAAAAAATTACAGTCTGAGGTGATGCAAATGATATCCTTAGTGTCTCTTCCCCAAAGCTCCTACCAGCACACTGACAGCTGATGCCAGGATTAAACAAAAAGATCAGGAACTTATGACTAATAGCTCAAAGCAATCATCTCTCATTATTTCAATTACATGGGTAAATGCATGCAATCATGGATCAAATTGCTGCTCTAGAGGGTCCTTTCAGCCACGCGTCTCTGTTAGCAACAACAAAAAAAAGACAAAACGTGCAAATATTTGCATTTATTTGCCTTATGAAAATACATCTTTGTTTGAAAAATGGAACCGTTCTGCACCTGCGGTTTGTGCATTTTAAATCATACGAAAAGCGCAACGTCGTGAAGCTAACGGTCAGCCGAGGAATTTTTTCGCACCGCTGCTGTCTTAAGTGAGGAATCCGTAAACGCTGCCCAAACCGCCCCTGTATATTAGAGGCTTTGAATGTAGCTGGGCTGGCTGATTCCGGGGTCCTCGCAAAGCTTCTGATTGATGACTCAGTGACTGAGAGAAAATTGTCTCCTATGCATAATTCATGAGGCTATCTATTTGCCCTTAAAGTAGCTGACAGGAAAGTTTCAGACTGTCTGCTCACAATCAACTTTCAAATCACTTATAAGCGGAATATCAAAAATAGACGAGTGAGGCCAGGCACGGGGTTAGGGCCCCTTTCTTGCCTGAGATATTCAAAGAGCAAAGATCAGTCTTTTACCTTTATGTGAGTGACGGGTGAAATGCGTTATGGATGATTCCACACAGCCATTGAAATCTGGCTTTGTAAATGCAGGGGTATTTATACAATAAATGCTCACATGCAGAGGCTATTTGCAGGCAGATGTAAAGGAAAGCAGGTGCTACTGGCACCCTAGTGTAAATACTAACATGCACTGTTTGCTTTATGTATAGTAACAAGCTATTATAATAAACAGTAGTACAATATTGTGTATTAATAATTAGTGTTAGGTCATAAAATGACAATTATATATACACTCTAAAACTAACCCAGTGCTGGGTGAAATGTGGACAAACCCAGCAATTGGGTTGTTTTGACCCAGATTGTTTTAAATGTTTAACCCAACCTTCTGTGTAGTTTTATTTAACTCAAATGTTGTTTAAAATTATTATATGGCTGGCATAAAATCAACCCAAAATAGGTTGTAAATTCAAAATCAGACACATAATTACTAGAAGCATCAGCAATAATCAAAAGGTGAACCTTTATTAATAATCAATTGAACAAATGTTTATTATTATTTATTTAACTAATTGTTCATTTACAACCTATTTTGGGTTCTTTTTAAGCAACATTTGAGTTAAATATAACTACCAAGAAGGCTGGGTATATTTAACCCTAACCGCTGGGTCAAAACAACCCAGTTGCTATGTTTGTCCATATTTCACCCAGCACTGGCTTGCTTTTAAGCCAGATTTTTTTTTAGCATATATATATATACTAATTATACCATATTATTAGTATTTTCTTTAGTATTTCAGAGTATAGTTTAGAATTTTTTTCTATAGCCCATTTTTTACACTACACATTTAATTATATTATATATGCAGACTACCAATCAAAAGTTTTATTTTAAAGTAGGTTTTGAAGTAAGATTTCTAAAATTTTTACATTAATACTTTGATTCTCCAAGAATTTCGTAAATCAATCAAAAGTAATAGTAAAGACTAACACTGTTACAAAAAATATTTAGTTTTTTAATAAATGCTGTTCTTTTGAATTTTCTATTTATCAAATAATGCTGAAAAAGTATTAATAAAAAGAATATAAATTATTAACTATAAAAACTATACATTTTCTTATGTACATGTATATTTAATTATATATAAACTCTATGTTTATTTTAAACAAGCATAAAGAACAAAAGTGGAAATAAATATATTTTATCAGGTATAATAAAACATAATATACTGAAATCACTACTAAAATAAAATGTCCTGTTATAAAAAAAAATAAAAATAAAAAAGTAATACTTAAGCAAATAACCAAATTAAAAATAAATAAGTAAGTAACAAGCCTGATTTAAACTCAGATTCAAATTTAAATTCTCTACTCTCTAAGTCATGCATCCTTTTGTATTGTATTTAGACACAAAAATATTATGGTGCAAGTAGTTGTACTGTGTGTCTAGTGGTATTCACCCTTTTAATGGCATTGCCATAAATTCGTTTTTAAAAAGCACACTAACAAAAAGTGAAGTATATAATATTGTTTTGAAGCTCTTGGGCACATGTTAACAGGATAGCAAAGGTCTCATCTTCCCCAAGGCGACTGTGTGAACGAATCCGTGATAATACTCGATACCATGTTTGCAGACAAAGAGGGGACGGAGGAGCCTGTGACATTTTAAAAACTTATGTAAGAGACTCTGTAAATCTATTTTGTATTGACTGGGTGCCACGGCCCTGGCCCCTGTGTAACTGAACTCTGCCTTTGTCCCTCTGTCCCACTGCCTCCAGAGCACCAAGTGGCCTTACAGAATTCCTGCCCTGTCCAGCGAAATCCCAGAGAGGGGGGTGGTTATAGTGGTCAGACCCGTCCCAGTTCACCCTTCCCATCCCGTGCTTCGGCTCTTCCTGCACAGGCTCCATCGACCTGTCACAGACATCAGTGAGATTGACTGCAGGGGCAGATGCGCAGTTTTAACAGGTAACCTGATCCAGCAGTCCCATCTGGCCGCCAGCCTTCCTCAATTCACACTTCACCCAAAGAACACATCAAAAGATGCACGCTCTTTGTGCCGTGCAGAAACATTGTCACATACATTATACATAAAGGATACAAGTGTACGTGTGTTTTCTGAGCGGGTTTGCCCTCCGTACGTGTGAATAAAGCACAATGTAAGCTGATATATGGCATCATAATCAGGCCTAAATTGAACCCTAGAGGGATGGCCGCAGTTATGCAGATCAGCAGCTTATGGATAATCATTAATTAGCTTGATTTTTTTTTGTCTACTTTTCTTTTGCAGAGGGGATATTGAAATGCATGCATTGTGTCTTCAGTGTGGTGCTTGATTTCTAATAAGAATTGCAATTAGAAGAGGCTGCGAATGCTCCAGGAGGACGTAGGCTTCTCAGACAGATGGAGTGTTTAATTGCACAAAGCCTGAGAAGCTCGTCCCCTGCCCTGAAAGGGAGGGGGGGTCGTACTGTGAGGGGGGAGCGGAGATGAAGTGATTTTTTTTTTTTTTTTTTTTGATGGTTGTTTTTTCACAGGCCACCTCTTGGTTATGAGGACAGAGCAGGGAAATCTGAGAGAGTGGTGCCCTATGGAGTTACTTGCAAGCATGGACAGATCATCACCCCCCTCCACCGCCGATCAATGCCAGACTCATCGTCCGCCTGTCATTGGCTCTGGTAATGACTTATTTCCTACCAAAATATTTTGTCAAGCGTCAGTGCAGCGAGTCCCCACTCTCGGCATCGGCACCTTGGAGATCTATCGGCAACTCACTATCATCTTCCGAGAGAGGGGAGGACATTTTTGTCAGACCCCCCATCTCTTTAACAAACACGGCCACACAACCCGTGTTTTTGAGATACTGCTCATACCAAAAGTCCTTGTAGTACTCTGATATCTTCTTATGAGCATGAATGAGGAAAAGCGAGAAGAAAAGCCGAAGATGAGATGCAAACACAATTCAGAATGTATTATGTTGGGGGTAGCTTACTTAAAGTAAACATACTCAAATAATGAGTAAACTAAATCACATGATCTAAGAATAACATAATTAAGGGGATTGCCCCTTTATACATTCTATATAGACATATAGATTTTTTAGAATTACTTTTTTTTTAGCAAGGATGCGTTAAATGGACATTTAATTGACTTTTTAAAAAATAAATAGGGCCTACTGTTCTTTTGATCTTTCTATTAATCAAAGAATACATTAAGCAGCACAGCTATTTTCTACAATTGAAACACCAAATTAGCATATTAGAAAGATTTCTGACAGATCACTAAAGACTGGAGTAATGGCTGCTTAAAATTCAGTTTTGCCACCACAAAAAATAACTTACATTGAGCTATATTAAAATAGAAAACTGTTATTTTAAATGTAATAATATTTAACAATATTACTTGGTGAGCATAAGACTTTATTTAAAACATTTCTAAAAAATCTTACTGGCCCAAACTTTTGAAGTTTTGTATTATAGCTTTGATGTATTTAGCTAGTTTGTGCAGTCTCATAATGTAAATATATATTCATAAATGGTCTATTGTACTGCATGTTCATATTAAACCTTACAAACACTACTCTCAGGAAAGGTACCAAGCTGTATCTGGGGCAGTAACCTTTTCAAAAGGTACTAATTTGGTAATTTTAGGTACTAATATGTAACCCTGGTCCACAAAACCAGTCATAAGTTGTGCAGATGTATTTGTAGTAATAGTCAACAATACATTGTATGGGTCAAAATGATCAAGTTTTCTTTTATGCCAAAAATCATTAGGATATTAAATGAAGATCATGTTCCGTGAAGATATTTTGTACATGTCCTACCGGAAATATATATGCATTGCTAACAACTTATTTGGACAACTTTAAAGGCGATTTTCTCAGTATTTTTATTTTGCACCCTCAGATTCCAGATTTTCAAATCTCTGCCAAATATTGTCCTATCCTAACAAACCATGTATAAACCTTTTTTTTTTTTTTAATTAACCTTTAGGACGGGTTTTGTGGTCCAGGGTTACGTATGTACTATTTATGGGTAAATAAGGTACTAAGATGTACCTTCAGGTGTTTATAACTTAGGCTAACAACTTTGTATCTTTTTTAATACCGGTTGCATCATTTTACTCATACATGATTGAAGGGAATGTTTGTTATATATTTAATCCAAAAATAACATTACATAAGCACTTAATAGATATCTAATATTTAAGTACTAACAAACAAAGAAAACTGCAAAATCAAGTTGTTTTCTGTATTTGCGACATGCTTATAAATAACCATTTACAGCGCACATATCAACTAATGATTGTATCTGTGCATTATCACTTGAATAATAAGATCACAATCAATGGTGATACTAATTATCTAATCAGTTTCTCTGCCTGCATGGAGTTGACGTGAGATGCGAGCACAAAACAGGCTCATTTCCACTGACAGCAAGCGCTCCATCTAATGGTGGAGACGGGACACGGCACAAACGAGGCCCAGAGTCCGCCTACCTCCCTCTTACACATAACCAAGCCTCTGTAGAGCCGGCCTGCGAAGTCCCGCCCAGCCAATCCTCCCCAAGACGGCAGGTCACCGCCACACTCAAGAGTGTTTGACTGACATCTGCTTTTGTTATTGTTTGTGCTGGGGTAAAATTAATATTTGTTTGCATGTGGGCAGCATGAATGGCAATGCAAGGAGCCAAGGGACCCGAGGCACACTCAACGGCGAGCAGGAAGCCTTTAATGAAGGAGCCGGCTCCATTACGTAACCCCTTGGAACCGAGGCCTCGCTTCCTGAAACACTTAGCCATATCAGTGTTGTTTAGGAGTTAGCGTATGCTGCCAAGGGCCCGTCGGATGGATGTGCGGCAGCAGACTCTGACATTTAGCAGGGAAGGGCTAATTATGAAAACAGGGCGGTGGGTGAGAGGGAGCTTCAATCCTGCAGCTAATGGACATACATATGCCACTTAGCTTCTGATCTCGGGTCACAGAGTAAATAGAGATAAAATAGCTTGTGCTAGTTGGCAAAGCATTTGAATAATGCAAGATAATTTCAGGCTCTCTGTTTCCATTTCCTCAGCGGTTCCTGAAACGCACAACACAAACAAATCAAGATGTGGTGTAGTAACATTGCTGTCTGATCTCAGATAGAAACAGGAGAGAGAGCGAGAGAGGGAGGAAGAGCGAGAGGGAAAAGGGAGAGCGAGAGGGAGAAAGGGAAACTCTAGATCCAAGCGAGCGAATCAACTTGAGTCAAGTTGAATAGGCGAGTCAGCGATCGTGGTCACCATGTCAGGTCACACAGATACGCCTCCGCGAGTGACACTGGAGAACGGCCCGATAACCAAATCCACGGCGCAACGTTGCATTATAGGATTAAGGAGGGATTGCCGGGCCCCCGGTTTTCATCGTGTATCAATATGGCGATTCACCTAAGCTGCTTCGGGGTGCCTCCGAGGCTCACTTTAACACGTGGGACTTCCTCAAGTGATCAGCCGAAGCTATCCACGCAATCTCACCTCGGAGACCTGACATTCCTCTGGTCTGCTTGAGTGCGAAGGGCAGATCGGGACAAAGCAGCTCTCAGTGTGCTTATTCAGGCGGCGGTGGCTAAAGTCTGGCCGTTGACAGACGACCCACCTCAAGTGGCTGCGGACCAAATGCCTGGATGGTTCTTCCGAATGCAAGGCTAAGACATATAGGAAGAGTTAGTGTGATACATAGTACACTTTAATATTACTAGCAAGCACTTGAGGGGATCCTGATTTTGTTTGTGATGAGTATACAGTCCAGCAGTCAGCACTGTTGGAGTGTGCACTAGACAAGATGAATATCTCAGACTTCTCAAATATCCTGTATCGTCTCTTGATCTTGAAATAAGCATTAACAATTCAAGCACAGGGGAAACCAAAGGTGTAGATAGGAAGGAAAACATACGTCGCCCCTCTACAATATCTCTCTAAAAGGCCTCGAGGCCAGCGATACGGTGTTACTGCGGCCCACTTTAACTCAAATCCGTGACACTTGTAGGGCCGCAGGAACTTACGTGAGACTGAATGTTGTTTCTCCACGTGAAAAGGTAGACACTTAAGCCTTAATGTAAACAGTCATCATTTATTTAAGCAGGCCATCTCTTAAACATGAATGGGTAAATGTTTTGAATACCAGGGGCTTTAGTTCTTAGCAGGGGCCAAATGTCTCCCCTTGACCTTGCAAATTCAAGCAGGGGACACAAACACTTACGTGTCATTCGGCACCCTGATTTTATGCCTGATGGAAAATGGTGGTGATGACAGTTCGGGACGAACACCCTCCCTCCCATCCGACTTTTAAAAACACACATTAAAGGGCAACAAAAAGGCAGATATTCTTCATCGATCTCTTGGGAGCAGGGTAAAAAAACACATGCGATTGAAGGAATTGAGATATTTCTCTCAGTCAGACAAGAGAGAGAGTTGTGTAGGAGCGGGAACGGTGTTTGTCTATGTATGTTTACAACAACTGTCATTAAAGGCACAAGAAACAAGATGGCTAATGTAAGGCGATCCCTCCCCCTAGCTGAATAATTCATACCAGCTGCAAGGAAGAGAGAGCAGCGCATATTCTTCCTTCCTCACCGCTTGCCTCTCTCACCCTTCTCTAAGGGTCTCTTGGGATGGATGAGTTTCGTTCCTGGTCGCGATGAGTAGCCATTTACCGCCTGATCCGTGCTCCTTAGGCCCGACTCTCTTCCTGTCTCCTGAAACCAAATTTGCTCATTTCAGTCACCTCAAAGCAGACTTGTATGTATATATTTTCAGGGAAATTTGATTGTCGGTATGGATTTTTCAATCGGTCTGCAGATCGGGTTTAGAAATATGTAAACTGTTGTGTTATTTCATCAGGCCCGGCAGAGGAACACATACCTTAGATACTGAACATCCAATACGGTGGAGTGATCTTTAAGCAAGACAAGTCGGACGTAAGTAGATTAAAAAAGCCATAATGGGGAAACAAGTGCCCATTTCAAGTGCAGCCGAAGGAAATTTAAGACCTGGAAAGTTGCATTATAAATTTTTGATCGAATTGACGATATTTTCACACTGGCTAAAGCCTGAAACCTGAACCTATATTTTCTGTCTTTGGTTTCCTTTCTTGAAGAACCCTTAATGTGCCAAAGATGTACTACTTAAGCTCGGGTTACTGTTGTCGGTTTGTACGTTAATGTCTAAAAAGTTCAGATTGAATTTGAATCGACCAATATGCATTAAAACCACTGTTCTTTAATCAAAATCTTATATGATCTGAAAGGGAATGTAACAAAAGCTTCCCATTCTTTCAACATCCTGCTCTTTTTGGCCTGTCTAATCCAGTTGAGGTCTGAATGTGGTCTTTCTTCTCTTACAGCAGTGGAGGGTTACTGCAGGAGATGGACAAATTAGCCCACACCTCCATTCCTGAGCGGGGCTATTGTATATCGCTGCAGTCTGTTCATGGAGTGGAGGGACCTGCACAATGAGCCAAACTTTGTTGCCGAGTCTCCCTCGCTCCGTTTTAAAGCTGAATTTAAATCTGCGAGTTTATACCAGATTTCCTTTATTAAATCTTCACATCAAGATATTTGGGTCTGTTGATGTTTAAAGCTGTTGAAATATTAATATATTTTATATAATTGTAATATATTTTAAGGTCAAACACATACAATACTATTCAAACGCTTGGGGTACAAAATACAGTGTAATATTTAACATTGTGAAACAGTAGGCCTATTGCAATTTAATATTTTATTTTAAAATGTCATTTATTCCTTAATTTTTCTTAGCAGCCATTACTCCGGTCTTCAGTGTCACATGATCCTTCAAAAATCATTCTAATATGCTGATTTGCTGTTCAATAAACATTTCTTATGCTTTATTAGAAAATAGTTGTGCTGTTTAATATTTTTGGGAAACAGTGATAGATTTTCTCAGGGTTCTTTGAATATTAAAAACAGTTAATAAAAATAACAGCATTCTTTTGTAACTCAAATAAATGGCTTTATTGTCCCTTTTGATCAATTTAATGTGTCCTTGCTTTCAAAATCATTTCGAAAATAGTATTTACCAAATTGACATGACAATAATTGCATTTCAAACCAAAACAAATGTATCTCATCCAAAGTACCTTAATGAATTGATGTAAATAGCTCTCTACTTTTAAGATAGTGGTGGATCAATATTTTAAAATGTTCTCCCTTGGAATCTCCCGTCAATTAAGATGCCTCTGAACAGCACTTCATTTTCATAATTCAGCTGCCCCGACTTGAACCGTAGACAATGTTGTCGTCGGCCGGGTCTCCGATGGAATAAACGTCTCGTCCTCCAACAGATGTGACTGAAATCGTATTGGGAACACTTTGTGCATTAAGCTCTGAATTCTAAATGAACTCGGTCCTCAGTGATCCAACCCAAGCAGACACTTAAAAACTGACACACAGGAACCCGGAGAAATTACTTAAAGGATCGGTTACGTCTAAAATGATGGAATCAATAACAATATTTTCCCTCAGACCCCATCGCACTGATAAGCAAAATCCTCGCTTAAAAGCCGCATTAAAGTTTAATCGGGTGCAGTTTGCTCCGGCGACTGGTAATATCTGGACAGCTGTCTTCTGCCGTGTTTAAAGCTTGTTTCCTTTGCCATTTCAGTGTCATCTACTAATTGCCTTTTCTTTGGGATACATGATCCTACTGAATTCAATCATAGAAGTATGAAACAGGGAAAGGCTTTTTAGGGGGTCGGGTCAGAAGAAAACAACAGAGTCTGAGATGCTCTCTGAGCCTTGGCTACATTTGTCGGCTCCATCCCAAGTGACTTCATTTAGCATCTGATTTCAGGCCATCAAGGGATGGCTATTTGTTTATTGGCTTTTTCTGCATGTGTGAAATCTTAACGCAACCCATCTTGGAGCAGGTCCTTGCTTTTCTTCTTGTCTCCTTGCCAATTTCCCACCTACACATGGAACATGCTTTACATGTTTTTCCCCTTTTTTGCACATTTAACCGATGGTGTAAAAAATGAGGAATTTATATTTAATTTATGCTCCAATACATCTTCTATCAGAAAAAAGAAAGGCTTCACGTATTTGTATTTTCCTCCTCATGCGTGGCTGAACTATGGAAAGCCACATCATCAGTCACCATACATTTGTATTTCAAGTACAATAAATTACTCCTATTGTGGTTTATGACAGATCGTATGTGAGAATCCCCCAGATGTCTGAAGAGAGGAAGGTGCTAGCTGGTTTATGGAGGCCCAATCAGTATTTACTTGAAAGAGAAACTTAGAAGAGGTCGATTTTAGCATCTCCTTCAGGTCTGGGACCAATGCAGGCTGTGATTTCACAAGTGCAACCCAAGCAATCACCGCTATCCCCTGATTGCTTGGCCTGCGTCTCTGAGGATGCTAGGAGCGAAAGATTATCTTTCCCCCAAACTTCCTCTGATTGCCGACTTCGAGAGGCATGCCTTCATCAGCCAACACGCCGACAGAACCTCACCGTCATAATGTAGTATTTATTAAAGACAAGGCTATTTAAGCTGATCAATACATTTAATCTGTCTGTGCCTTTTGCTGTTAAAGGCTAACGCAAAATATATTCTATAGTAGCTCGAGCTAAACTATTTTAGCAAAGCTTTTAAAAAGTTTATTTAACTGACATGAAAAAAGATCCATAGTGTTTTTTTTAGGGGGGCGCTTTACAATAAGGTTCAATAATTAAGCAAGAACAATACTTCTACAGCATTTATTAATCTTAGTTAATTTCAGCACTAACTAATGCCTTATTAAAATCAAAAGTTCTGCTTTTTAACATTAGTTAAAAGACTGTGAATTAACATGAACTAACAATGAACGACTATTTTAATTAACTAACATTAACAAAAATGAATAAATGTTGTAATAAATGTGTTGTTCATGTTATTTAATACATTAACAAACATTAAGTAATGGAACCTTATTGTAAAGCCTTTATTTTTGTATCACATTTTATTAATGTTAACTAAAATATTAATTTACAAAGGAAATTATTACATTATATCAGCTTAGATTAGATCATATTAGATTTTGCAACTGAGCAACAGTTGCAATGTTTTTTGACACTGAATGCTGTATGGCTTGAATCTGTAGAAGTACAAATATTAAATGCAATCAATATGAGTAACAAATTAACATGCTGCAGGGATTATAAAATAAAATAAATAGCAAACACTGTTTAAAAAATTTTTTAGGTTAATATAGCATCTGTATTTATAAACATTTATGACATTAAAAAAATAAAATTTTTAAAATAGTTAATTACTGAATTTGTTGTAAAAACAAACAAAAAAAAACTTTGATTTATCTCATTGTGTAATCCTGAGCAGTTTTATATTGCTGGACCACACAAAATATAATAATGCACACTGTCACTGGAGCTCAATTTTGGATTACTGCATTAAAAAAGTAAATGGCATCTAAGGTATTAAGAACAAGCCAGTCTAATTGGGCTTCAAGACTTCAAGAGGCACCATGAGAACCTGTCTATTTATACTCTTTTCTTAACGGTAGCCATGGAGCAGGTTTGATGTATTGCCTTCCCTGTCTAACTCTTCACTGCCTCTCCAGCTCTAGCCAAGTATGAAGATCTTATCAGCTGCTGGTTCCATTGCCTCTGGCCTTTTCAGACCAGCGCGGGTTAGTTTACGGAAATCTCTTATGATACACACCAGTGTATCAGTGCGCAATAGAAAAATGTTGTTCCGACTACAAGACTTCCAGATAATGTGTGCTCCTGGCTACATACTTTGTGACTACTATAAAATGGAATAAAATCATGATGTAAAATTGATTACGATCTTAGGAAAAAATTAGGACTATGCATAATTCAATTCCACCTATCGATTCCAAAGACGATCTTTAATTGTCGTTAGACGACGCACGTCTGCGTTAAAGACTACAAACAGTTCCCCCGTGGTGAAACTACTTCCTCTTTGACCATCCTAGAGCTGCTTACAAAAAGCATCTACATAGCTGCTCCCACCTGGTTTAACCCCAACAGGAACTTATCAATTCATCTCTCTCAGACCAGCTCAAGTGGGGGTAATCCTCCCATTGAACTGTTTCAACTTCTCTGGCCATAGACAAAGGATGGGTAAAGGGCTTGTTGGAATTGTCTTGTTTGGGCTGAGGATCTTCAAGAGGCTTAGGGCCAAACGCTTTGTAGATGCCATTTGTCTCTCTGCACGTCCAATAATCCTGACTTTTGTCAGGTCATTAGAGCTCATGAGGACCAAAGTGGAGGCTCTGGCCTCTCTGTCCCTCCTTAACTGCACTTAAGGTGAGTCTTAACCCAAGTGTCTCGAGGATGTTTCACTTTCTCCAGCTGTCTGCGAGGGACTTTCCAAGGTCAAAAAGCCCGCTTACGTCTCTGTTTGCATTTATTTGACAATAAACCGAATAACAGCAGCTGTATGTCAACAGTACGGGTTAGATGTTCTCTTTAATTTCACAGCTAATTTAAAACAGCTCTTAGGCTGCGAGCAAATTAGCATTCTTAGTGGTATTAATTTTCAACATACTTGGATTGTATCACCCTTATAGCAAATGCACTATAGAAATCAGAAGAAGCTCTCTGCATGCCAGCTGTGAGGTTTTTTTTTTAGGATATATTCCAGTATGTCATCCAGCCAAAGCATTTCAGAGTTAGAGCTGAGAGGCAATAAAGTAATTAAAGCACCAGGGGTTCAAACATTCAATATCATTTTCCAAAATGTGTTTAATTAAAATTAATCATTGGCTGCATTATATCGCTACCTGTGGTGAAAAGTGGTACAGTGGTTCTCACTGTAGTCAAGCGTTTCTTTGAAGGTTGGGATTGGAGCTAGCAACGATTTAAGACGTTGCCAAAGAGTCTGAATTACAGCAATCTATTGCAATCTCCTTCATTCCACATTTTCCATTATGATGTGTCTTTTTAGAATCAAATAATTCCTCCCAGTGGGACAACATTAAATCCCCAGCCCTCATCAACTTCATCAAAATGTTTCCGCAGTGCAAATTGAAATTAAAAAATACTTAAAAAAGGGCTAATGGTTTCTTCTGGCGTATTGTAAAAATGTTAAAATCTTTGCATAATAATTAATTGAACCAGAGCCTGAAAACCTCTTTGGCTGATATTTTAATTTTTGTTTGCCCATTAGAACGTTGAACATCACTTGTTAAAAATGAACATGGATAAATCTATGAAAAAGCCTCTTACTATACAGTTGTCTATATGCACTTACATGATAAAACACGAATGGGAATCAACCTTAAGCACAAGTGGTAAACTATATTTATGAAATAAGCACATTTGGGAAATATGTGCTAGATCCCAGGACACACAATACAGTAGTAAGAGTTTCATTAGCTCAATGCTAGTGAATGTGAAAAAGCTTCGAGGAAAACAGTCCAAAGATTCTAGACAGAACTTGCTTGATTAAATAATGAAATCCCCCGAAGGCTTCATTTGAATTTCACACAATACTATAATTAAAACCCATATAAGTTAATGCTGGCTAAAGACTTGGAACTTTTCTTGCAAAATAAAAAAAATCAGTATCACAGTGGCCTATATCTCTAGTAAATGATCAAGCTGGTCTTGCAGCATACAGCACTAACCGATTCAAAGTGCTATTTCACTATGCTACTGAGGATATGACCTGCTAATTAGTAACAAAAGTAAAGTACGACCACAACCAGCAAATTACTAAACACACAGCCATGATCTGTGACATACTGTATATAGCATGCGCGCCTTGGTAGTGCCAAACATATGGACGCAAATCATGCACTGGATTTCATATATCATCAGGGTGCTTGTAGCTATCAATTCACATTTGTTGCATAAGAGATAAAAACATGCGTAATGCTGTAATTTTCTCAGCTACACTTTCAGAAACACTTAGTTGGAATATACAAGCATTTATTTCCATGGGAACGGGTTTTAAGTGCAACCTCCTGACCCCCCCCCCCCCCCACCCCCACACACACACACACAAACACACTTCCTGACAGGCTGAAGATCCAGCAGACTGACACAGGAAGGGGGAGGCGGGCTCAGACTAGCACAAATAGACACCTGACCTATTAACAGTTCATTAAGGAGATTTAAACGATTTTGCCACTTTTGCTACTGACCTCCTGGGACAGGGCTCAAAGTTGTATCCTGTTTGTGGAGGTTGTAAGCATTGTGTGCTTCTTAGAAGCCCTGCCCATCCTAATGAGCTGCATTGTTTCCCTCCTGAGGAGGCCTGTGCTATGAGGAGGCTTAGGGCATTACAGAGCGGCTCCTCATGTGAGGTGCCAATGCGTTAATCATCTTTATATCATCTTTCCATCAAGAATGTTTCTTCTACGGTCGCACAAAGTAAAAATACACATAATTTTTCCACCCTCTCAGATTCGATGCAGACACCACATAATGATGCTCTGTGTAGTAGGAGGAGGATTTAATTTAATCCATAGTGAAAGAAGTTTCTATTTCTGTTTAGTTCCTGTTGTAACAATATATTTCCAGCTCATTAGCATGAAATTAAATCTCTCATTAAGAACTGTAAAGAGTACGGTCCTTAAATTTGTTTTCGTAATCAAGTAAATCCAAGTTACAGCTTGTATTCCTCACCCTTGTCCTCTATGTCCACTCACTCTCAATTAAGTGTATTTAGTTGCCTCACATTTGAGAGGAAAGCCTGCCTTGTTGCCAAATGAGACTGCGCACGTGTCCCGTTCTCTCTCAGCTCTGCAGTTAGTCATGGTTTACTCTCCAGTCTAGCACTTAAGAGATCATTAGCATGTGTAACTTCCACCGATGAGGACACCGCCAAACGCGCCTGGGTACATGATGCAACCGAGCGCCTCATGAATAAAACTGAAAGAGGCAATGAGCCTCCATTCACTCTTTCAAAACCGCAAGGCCCTATAAGATGTCATGGAAAGGCAGCAAGTGTGTAGATTTACCTAGAGATTTGTAATAAAACGATATAAGGAATGCCCGGTAAGGGTAATACGACGGATGAATTTCAACGCTGAGCCATAAAGCACCCAACCACCCCGGATAAGCGAGGCAGATCAAAGCAAATGAAAGTCCAATAATTCAAGCCTTCCTGAATGTATGAAGACATGAGGTGAATTTGTGTCTGGGGTCCTCAATCAAAGCAAAGACACACCACTGAGCATTCACTTCCCAAGCTGAATTCAGGTTGTTTCAGTCCTACAGAGTGCTGTTTTAAGCAATAAGGTTGTTGTCATTGTCATACTGAGCTCCAACACACAAAGATCATCCGGTTGAGGGGTAAAATCAATGATTTCCCCAATCTAAGAAGTGAATGCAGGAGAGTAGAAAAGGATCGCTGGCCGTTTGACCTTCTCTGTGTATTAAACAAACACCAGATGGTAGACATTCAGCGAGTCCATTATCTGAGGGCCTGGTGTGTTGTTCCCGCTGCTAAGTCCCACAGAGTCCCACTCCATGGCTGCCATTGAACTGCATGCATGGCAGCAACTCTATCTTAGACTATGAATACCTGAAGCCCCAATTCAAGCCCATCTCCAGAACCAAGTTCTAATAATAAGCTATGACATCTCTTTTCCATAAAAATACAACAAAATCAAAATGTCTATGTGTAATGGTCTGTTCGGGTAAATTTGAGAAATTTAGATGTGTGCTAAATAACTTTCCAAATACTTTAGGTCATTCTGCACATTACAGATATGTTGGCTGAATGACTAAAACATCTTGAAAAATATTCATCATGAACCTACATCAGATCCCCGGCTATATGATTCCTTAAAATACTTCTAAATAACTAGACATGATATGTCATTTCAAAGAAAATATGTAGGGAAAGGAATGGAACAGTCTGAAGAGGCTAAGCTGAATTGGGGAGAAAACATGCTGGGCCACCATTGTAATGGCCCAAATGTAGATGGAATGCCCAGTGTGGAAATGAGAATACAGGCCACAATGGTACAGCAGGGTGCTGATGTGTGTGCTGAAGCAGACGCTTGACGAGGAAGTCATAGCTGGAATCAGACACAGGAGCTCATTCAGAAAGCACTTGTGAAAAGGGTGCAGACGTAAAGGCAAGCTATGCAGCAATACGAATGTCTGAGGCTCAGCTTGCTTTTGGATTCAAAGCTTATGCTCACAGTTGGAAAAAAACGTCTTGATGTTCTAACTTGCAATATCTAGTTTTTAAAATTTAATATTTATTCATGCTACACAATGGTTTCTAATTATACAGCTATATTTAGATATTGTGGGAGGCTACACTGGAAAGCATAGTTGGCACAAACTTTCAAGTTGTTGGTAGTAGTATGGACATTATATTCTTTTTGAAGTTTGTTGTATAGACATGCAAAACAGTTAGGCCTATATTACGTCATGGAAAGATAAGATGACCTTTTAACGTTTTAATATATATTAACTTTTAGATTAAATATAACGTGTTAACTTTATTAAAAAAAAAAAAAAAAAAAAAAACATATCTAATAATTTCAAATGACCCGTATGTTAATTCCCTAATGAGGAAGTACATTGTTCTTCCTTCGGAGCGAGCTGGAAGTTCAAATTGATTTTGCTGTTCACACAGTACGGGATATTTCGTTTAAAAGCGAAACTGTACCAACTGTAGTGATGTGGAGATGTATTCTCACAAGTGAGACACTTTAAACTTGACAGCTGACACGCCATTTCAAAACGTGAACTGCAACAACTACGCCCAACAGGTAAACATCACGATTTAAAACAAATAAGCTCACACACAAGATTATTTCCTTATTATTCCTTATTATCCCCCACCCCCAATGGGATACGTATATCATGTGAGATAAAATGGCTTATTAGCATAAAATGTAATTCATTCGATTACAATCTTAATAATTACTAGATAATAATTTTTCATTTAATCATTATTAGACCCCAGTCTGCAACAGTGACGTCCAACAGGTAACGTTAAAATTTAAACGATGTAAAAAATCTGAGAACGCGAGATTATTTATTTATTCTTTTCATTATGTTCATTTGAGTGCCTTTTTCCTATAAGCAAAATTAGCATCCCTAGTAAAAAAAAAAAAAAAAAAAAAAAAAAAAGCCTTTTTTAGGCTGTGATGCACTTTTTTTATTTAAAGTGTATCTGAAGTATTGCAATATAGTTTCACTTTAGAACAATCAAACATACTTCAGTAGCTATATCTATATAGTTGGACATCAGTACTACTTTTTGCACAATTAAAGTGCATTACAAAATTAGTTGTTTCAATTTAGCAGACTTTAAGTATACCAATTTAGTAAAAGTATACCGAAAGTACAATTGCAGGGTATTTTATTAAGTACATAAAATATGTAAATGTTTTTCTAGTATACTTACTATGTAACAGTATTCACTGTATTCAACAGTACATTAGAGGCTAATTGTAGATTTGTAGATGATTTATAGTTATGTAGATTTTTGATCAGCTGAAACTCACTGGCATAAAACGAATACATTTGTTCCCATGCCATCATGCCGAGTAATAACCAGTCTAGACAGTGTTTCATTTGTTATTTGAAGAACTTCTTCCCTTTTTAGTAAATGCGCACTGACCTCTCCAGGTGGCTTTGGGTGTTTGTTGCTTTTTGATTATAATGCAGGAACGCTGGACATTTGAAATGGCATAGTGGTAATTACAGCCATCTAATTACACAGTGTCTGATGCCTGCCTTCAAGAGGTTAGTGCAGAGAGTCCACTGACCCGTCAACTGTTTGTAGTTGCAGTCAGAACCAAAGCTGCTTTAGGAATTTGCTGAACTCCAGCATGTAAAAGAATGATATCATTTGATGTACAGTAGCTATAAGTAGCTGACAGCTGAGACAACTCTATAGACCACATTTGTGCTTGACACATTGTAGAATGCAGCTGGCTTCAGCAGAAAACTATGTGTTGTCCAAGTGACACCCATCTGAGAATTTGTTTAACCAAAAATACTGAAGTTCCATTTGACAGGTTTTTACTGCGAAATTTCAATGCATGAAGAAAACAAGCCTTGACATGTCTACACAAGTGTAACAATAAGTAGCAATACTAACACTTATTTGTCATGCATAGGCTGTAGGTGTTGGGGAATTATGCCTGCGATTTTGACATGACATGTTTCATTACTAGGCTTATTTAAACGTTACAACTGCTAACTAAAGAACTGCGCATAATGTATAATTTAATTAAGCGTGGTCTCATGTCCTTATTACAATAAAACTACAGTGTAATGATCAAATAGCATATGGCTTATGAAACAATATATTTTTTAAAATCTATTTTATTATAGTATTATGCGTCATTCTGATGGTGAAAATCTGCCTCAGGAATTAGGCAGTGGCGGCGTCTGAATCAAGAGTGAAGAAAATCCTCTCCATGTCTCTCAGGTTTCTCCGTTTGGGGTTTGTCCATCAACAGAGACCAATTAGACTGGGCCTGACCAGTCTCTATTAAAACAGAAAGTGTTTACATCAGTTTGGCCAGTGTTTGCACTTGAAGATACTGGGAACCAAACATAACAGCAACATAGATACCCTCTATTATGTCCACAAGGCAAGAGCGAGTCCAAAATGTGGTACATGCTGCAGTGTAATGGCTGTGAAGTACCACACAGAGCATTTTTGCGATGGTGAGTTAACGGCTTTTCAGCTTTATTAGGTTGGGAATTTCACCTTCTTTTTTTCCTTAGCAACACTTAGATGGGTTGTTGAATTTCTTTATTTTTTTGTGGTTGGATAAGAAGCCCTATTTCTCGGTTATTAAAAAACACTCATTCTTGAAAATTACAAAATGTATCAGTTGGCAACTAGCGAGGCAAATGTTTTTTGTGTCGTTTCAATGAAGAAAAGCAGCACCTGTGGGATGTACATTTTTCTATTAATTACACATAACATTCGAACACATTGACATCACCGAGGTCTCCAGGCTTGGTGGGTGGCCAATATGAGAAATCATGGTCCTAAACTTCTCTGCTTCTGGTTTCCTTCTCGGTAGTTGTGTGCATATATAATTGAGACCATTGAAGTACATTGCAGGTCCATCTGCTTGGCAGAGAAGTGAATACTAAACCATCTGGGCCTCTACATGCGCCAGAAAAGGGATATGGATAGGTATTGTCTGAGATAGAGCACCTCAGGGGGTACGTTATTCCACAAGGAACACACACACGCAGTGAGACACACACACACACGCACACATTCAAAACGATCCATACTGTTCCTTAAAGATAGTAATACTAGCATGCGAAATCTGCTGTTGTTGAACTCCAGATGGAGTGAAATAATTCCGAGTCCCATCACCTCGAGTGATTAGTAAACTCTGATACCAAAGCAAATGATCATCAGTATCCCACTCGGTTAGTACACACAGTCACCGCGCAGCGTAACGTTTGCTCTCAGCCCTTACATTCACAGAATCAACCGTGAATACATAAATGATAACAGACATTCTGTTCCTGCCATCAGTTGGTAAAATGGAGTGCCATGTTGAAATGTTTTCTGCTCGTAAGTCGCCCACCAGCTCTGGGGAGACACACATGCTCGCATTAAGGGCTTCGGTTGTGGTCAACACAGCGACTAATTGAGCGAATTCTTTATTTTCTTAGGGATACGTGAGACATTTTGGCAAGGCTGGAGGACTCGAAGAAGCGCTAGGGCTGCTGCGCAGAAGGGGACGCTCGACGAGGTTTGTTTATTCGCAGGATTATACGCATTAAGCATCAGTCTTTTGGGTTAGGCTTCGTCCGTTTGGAAACGGATCGTATTCTTAACCTCCGAGCGGCTCTCTGTTCCTCCGTCGCAGCGGTGCCAATTCTGAAAACCGATCGTAGTTTTGACATGATGCTGAACTGCTCTCCTGCGGCCCAGGATACATCTGTAAACATTGGCTAAATGAAGCCGGTGGGGTTCTCACAATGAAACACCCCCCGCTCCCACCCCCTCCGATGGCCCTTCCATCCATTTCGGAGGGACTTCAGATATCCAATGGATGTGCTAAAAACCCCGCTGTGTCTGGTCCTTTAGCAGCGGACCTGTCACAAAGCCTCACACCTCGTGGCCGGCTCAGCGGCCCGTCTCTGGCTCCCATCTCTGACATCTGCTCAGGGTTGGGGTTTCATTCAAGAGGGGGGCAGAGGGAGTCAATCTGCTCTTTTAAAAGAGCCTCACAGTGCCCTGGGTGCTGATGGGGAGGAATGAAGAATCCGCACCATTTCTCTTGCTGGCACCACTGGTGTGCTATTCTCCATCCCTTCCCCATCAACGCCACCACAACTCAAAGCCGTCTTTCATATCCTCCCACGGCTCCAGATTGACAGGCATCAGACAGTTCAGGTGATGAGGAGGAGAGGGTGTGAATGGAGATAGAGAGGTGCCATGTTTGAACACTTCCTAAAGAAGCACGCCCGATACTCGGCAAAAAAAAGGCCCCGCGCTTCCAGCCCTTTTTGGCAAGTCGACCATGATGACTATTTGAAGACTTGACAGATTGTGCTGATGTGTTTATTTAGTTGAGCAAATGCGGACTGGAGCTGTTTTCAAGCTTTATTTATGTTGCGTATTAACTCGGTCACCAACAGAAATGAGGCACCATCAATCATCCGCTTGATGGGAAGAACACTGAAACATTTATTTTAGCATCGTCTGTACGCTTTCCCAAGTGGATTGAAAAGAAATGATCTGCACCTAATAACTCACTGAATAATATCTTGTTATTTCTAAAACTTCTAATTGTTTTTACAACAAAAATTATACAGCTAGAAATATTTAACTGTTATTTTTTTGTATGCTGTCCCTTTAAATAAAGGAAAAACAACATATTCGTAGAAATAGGAGATATGATAAATGGTACACTATAGCTATGATGCATGATGTAGCATGTAGTCATTAATCATTAAACATTTGGATGTATTTAAAACGCATTGATTAAATGGCTCCAGTGACAGGCTTTGCCACTGTGTCACGGTGAGTGGAGAAGCACAGACACAGAGCTGAGGATTGTTTCACCATGTAATTCCAGTCTCTGTAACTACTTTACCACCTGAACACAAGTGGCATTCTTCTCCTAGATAAAAATCACCTCGGCGCATTTGTAGGACATGTAGCCACTTACTGCTTGTAAAGATTAAGCCTTGGAGCATGACTTTTAAAGGTGGCGGCTATTATCACTCCGTGTATTTGACGGAGAAGGAGATGGGCTGCAAATGAATATTGTCCAGGAGATTTTAACGTGAATGAAAGTGTGTTTGTAATCTAAGTGCATGTGTATTCATTCGTTAGACTAACGGTGTTGGAAATGTAATACTGCGGGCTGCACAGAGCAGGTTTGATTGGACAAGCTGTGATTTAGAGCAAGTCTCAGGGCTAAAGCGGGACTCTTTTCCGCAGGGGGAGAGGTTGAGGGTGCCACACGCAAAAGCTGAAGAACCCATGTAACCAGAAAAATCCATTAGATAAAGCTATTTCACTGGCTGATTATTCGCTAGATAAAATTATTTCAGTAATAAATGCTTACAGCAGGAGCCGAAGCTAATAACCACATCCATTTTAGTCCTCATTTTACTGGTTAGAACAAAAGGGCATATTGAATTAAAGCATAAATTCACACAGATTAGTTGAGAGAATATGGCAGTGGGTAATTATTAGGACCTTATTTTACAGTTCTAAAAATGTTATTTACTATGCCATTGAATAAATGGTTATTAAGCAATCAATTTCCAATTGATTGGAGGTTATTAGAAAACATAGAGCTTCAACAAAGAGTCGTAATATTCTTTTTTCTTTTTTTTTGTCAGTCATTAGACTGATCATGCTGGGATTTCCAATTGAACTGTCAATTCACCTAGCCCAGCACCATGAGCTTTACCACTTTCTGGTTGTTAATGTAATCTAAATATACATTAATTGCAATATGATTTTGACAGAATGTGAATGATATTTCTCAAAAAAAAGAAAAAAAAAGAGCCAACGATAACTGATTAGTCCAAGGGAATTAATTCCTATGGGTTGAAGGGATTCATACAGTCATGAAAGGAAACCGAGTTTCAACTGTTGTGACATTTGTTGCTTTAAATACAAAGACTGTATCGCTGCATGTCCATCATCAGTGATTTGACTTTACACATAGTCATTCTTTAGGTAAAAGTAATAACCAAAAGAGCGAAAACATAAAAAAATGTTTTTATGTCTTGTATTTGCATAAATCTACCTAGCTTCAGCAGAATCTGGAACTATTTTTAACAAAGAGTAAAATTAGATATATATTTTTAACTTCATCAAAGCTTCATTCATTTGCAAATTCAAATGAATCCATGGAAAACTAAAAAAATTATAATATCTTTCCTTTTTAGCTATTTAAGATTTTAAAATGAGAAGAGTAGCACATTAATATGTGAAATATTAAAGTTCTTTTTCTAATAAGACAATGTTGTATAATTATTGTTTTTCACATCAGTAGCTCTGTCTTATTTCACATTTCAAAATATTTTCATTTTTTTCCATTGGCTGCCAGCATCATGATTTTGGCTGGAAAGCTTTTGTTTTGAATTAAGAAATTCTCACAGTCACAGCAACGGCATTGCATTGAGACATAATTGTCTGGTGAATGTTCTTCAGATTGTGTCCAAACCCGTGTTAGATCTCAGAACAAACAGATAAATCACAGACAAAGCCTAATATGTGTGGTTTTAACAAAACTGATGGCAAAAGTATTCCAAGTGTGAATATGTGGCATGTTAATTTTTTATAATAGTTTACAGAGATTTAGTTGGAAACATCTATTTATGAATGTCAAAGAAAAAACAACAACAAGACTATTAAATGCCATTAATCAAATTTCACCTCTGAAAACGCCATCTTAGAAACGTTCACAATACTAGCAGTTTTGTGTTTCATTCTGCAACTTCATCAACTGTTAAGGTGTGAGACAAATAACAATACCACCCTCTGGACTGTGATTTTTTGAAGACTGGAGGTGATATAATGAATCACTTCCCATTAGCGAGGTTTCACACACGTCACAATTATTATAAAGACTCACAGTTTATTTTCAATGAAGGTGACATGATTTGCTAGCTTCAAATATCTATATGCTAATGTAGATTTAATGTATATATGCTAATATGTGTGGTGGTTTACACAGCTTTCCATATTTAGAGAGGATTTTGAGGAGTAGGTCCAATTATAGATGCCAAATAGCATGATTTACATATTTAGCCCTTGTCACATTAGGGGCCGACACATGTGATGCCTGGTGTTGGCTGACTGAGTGGGCTATGGAACCATTGCCCTCTAGAGGCCAGTTGCCACCGAAAGTATCCCACTCTCATCAGTGCTTGACCATGCACCCACACCTGTTTGTGTGCGCGAAATAAAAAGTATAATATTTCTTTTCACCGAAAGCGAATATTTCATAGCGCCAAAACTTTATGAGGCGGTATATCAAACCACATTCAAAAGTGAATGTAAAGAACTGCGGCACAAGCTATTATGAGGCTGAATATAAAATCATCTCACTTTAGGGACACACAGTGCCAGTAGAATAAAAATATCCGTGATTAAAGTGTTATTTGTGCTACTGATTCGTGAGCAATTTGTTCCAAAATTCTCAATTCAAGCACTCTTGTCAGAACGCGTTTTCCTTTGGCTACTTCTGGTTGTACTAAGTATATTGGTGTGTGTTCTCATCCCGACCATATTTATAATTCAATAAACGTGTTTGTGGGATGTGAGTTCCATTGAAGCAGGAATAAAAGGTTATGATTGATGCCGTGACACTTTTTTCCCCCTTCCACCGCAACCTGCCTCGTTACAGATTACAGAAGATAATGGGCAGCAGGACAGGAAGGGGAAGAACAAAACGGGGTCTGCGTTTAATTAACTGCGCCTCCTTTGCGATTCGCCAGCGCGAATTTGCCTTGTTTTATGAAGAGAGATCCTGTTTTTCTAATTCGTCCCCCTTTGTTTCTCAGACAGGGAACGGATCTGGCTCTTTGGGACATTAAATAGAGAGCTAATTCAAGTGGAGGGGCTCTTTCTGTGGTGCTCTGCTCACATAGCTGGGCTGGGCTCACTGGGCCCTTTTGTGTGCTGCCCCTCACCGCATGTGTCCTCGCTCTCCCGGCTGGTCAGATTTTTTGTCTCCGCTGGATAATCAGCTTGGAACGGTCGAGTCAGATGTGGTGGGAACTGGGCCTGCTTGAGGCTCCTCTCTGAAGGTGTTTGTTGTTAAATAGAACAATTCGTCTGTCTCTTTAGAAAGCCTGACAAAAGCAAATACTCCCTGCTGAAAATTTTCTTAGCCCGTCACACAAAGGCTCAAGTTTGTTTAAGAAATTGCTGCTAAAGAAAGCGTCAACCCATTAAGGTAATTATATGGAACCTGTGTCCTATAAAGGCTTAATTGATGTTAATGTTTGTCTAATTGGGGATTCAGGGAGAGCAAAGGACTAAAGGTCTTCATAGCACTTTCAGGCGAGCCTCTGAAAAGGGTCCTTCTGGTTTTCACACTTCCCACAATGGCTGCCCGTCTTTCTCACATTACTGCCTGTTTTCAGCTCCTTCCAGCATTCTGCAGCACTACTTAGAGCACAAAATAAGGGTGAAGAGCCATTGTCTGGTGCAAGCACTTCTCAAAGAGTGTTCCTGACAGGGATTGTTAGAGGACTCATGTTGAAGACAAGGGGGAGTGAGGGTGAAAGCCACTGTCATGCACTCTTGTCATGTCTCCGGTGTGCGGCAATGGGGCTCCTAATTGCTGCATCTGTTTTTTCATAGCGCCGATTCATTTAAACAAATACTTCAGTCAGCACCTCCTGTTCCTACACTGAGCTCGAGTTATCCATTGTGAGCGTCAATGCATTTGCATGTGTTTGTGTGTGCAATCGAGGGGAAGTATTTGTTTAAATACTACGTTTTCCTTGTACATCTTTTAATAGCAGACTCCGTCGCTCGGGCTCCTGCGCGATTCCCCCCGTCGACGCGAGTGAGACGGCGCGCTTTCCGACGACTCGGAGACGCCCCCGGTCGCGTCGCTTGTTTTTCGTCGCTGAGCTCGACGGAAACAATGATGGGCAAAAACAAACACAGTGTTTCCCTTCCCTTAACGCTTAACTGATCTGTCTTTAAAACATTCGCGAGGCTCCGTTCGAAACTCTTCAAATATTTCTCTTGGCTCTAATTGCTAAGGTCGGAGTTAACAATCAATGCCATTTCCACACATACAAGTTAAAATAGGGGCAGCGGTGAATGGCAAACTGATTGTAGCGCTGTCAGCCTCCTGCATGGGCTCTTTCTGCAGATGGGGAGTGAGAGGGATGGAGGGGGAGCGGCAAAGGCACTTCATTTAACTTGCACCAAGCTGATTGGAGTGGAGAAGGCAATTCAAATCTTGAGTGTAGTTCCCATTGCAATGTCTTTCCCCCAATCTCACCCCGTTTCCGCAGGCCTCCTGTCAGTCAAAAAGCACACAAGGCAACCTTGGCAGATCTCTCGATGGTGCCCTCCATCTCCACACAATAGCGCAGTGAAAGACCTGGCCTCCGCGAGACCCCCGAGTACAGAGTCTATATGAAGTCAGCAAAATTAATGCCGTGCTATAATGCAATACGCTCCGAATGTAAGTTTGAGTGGAAGAGCGAGTGCTAAAAGATAAAGGCTGCTTGTCTCAACCGTTCACATGGATACATTCACAATTTTTGTTATTATTGGCTTAGAACAGATGACCAAAGAATTCTGAAAGTCACTCTATAGGAATAACAAGACAATTTTAATTGTGCATGTGCTGCTGTTAAACGGATATTTAAGCAATTAAAATCCAGATAAAACTAATTGTCCCTATCCAGAAATGTCACACTGTCCAAGCATAATTGCTGTAGGTCATTAGTCTTGATAGTAGACTCGTCTTAATAATAAACTCGTCGCCTTCTATACAAACTATTCATGCATATAAACTCCGCAATAGCCCAAAAATACATTGCATGCTGCTGTCAAATTGATACATGCATAAAATTAAGCCATTAAAAACCAGATTGTTTAAAAAATGTGTCTCTATCAAAATGTCATGCTGCCTTCAATCACAATATTTAATTATGTGAAAACCTTGTTGATGCTCCACATACATTTTTATAATTAGTCCTAATGGTAGAACTTGTGGCCAGCACATTCTCAAATTCCCCGTTCTTTTTGTGCATGTGAACTCCTTCAGTTGCCCATAAATGCATTGCTGCACTGCAGCAAAATGGACGCACGTGAAATTAAAATTCAGATCATAAAAAACACGCCTCTATCAAAATGCAGTGCCTTCCGGGAGTAACTCAATCACTGTATTTTGCTGAGACAATTATCTGAAAACCTTGTCGACAAAGTGTCGCATTACTCATCAAAGTACTTTATGGGTGAATAATGACCGCAGGTTGCGACCTCCGACCCCGCTAGACGACCTCTAGAGATACACGCGAGTCAATTTCACAAAGCTTTGCTGCCACGCTATTCCCTAGCCCTGCTGCTTCGGAGCAGAAATTTGACTCCACAGCCATAATCACTTTAGTACTGTTTTTGCTCTTGGTAAGTGGACAAAATATTTGGATGATCTTAAGCAAGCACAATAATTGAATATGTGATTTGGTGGTAGCAGGTGTTTGGAATCTTGAGCTTGTCTTTACATAATGAAGCATTCTGTAAACAAAAGCAAGTTGTTATGTTGCTTCGGCATGCTGGGGATATACTCAAATGAAACAACTAATTTTCTTGATAGCATACTGTAATCATGCTGTTCCTCTACCACGCACTGTGCTGAGTGGTGTGATGCCTATTAATTCATTCTTCCTCTCTCCGGTGGGAGAAAGAGCCCTCCCCTCCTCTAGTAAACTGCTATTATTCATTACACCTCTATAAGTACAAATAATCGCCAGGGTTTGAAAGAGAGAAATAATTGTTGTTATTTGCTTTGATATGGCTGAAGTGTGGCTCACACATCTTAAATGGCTCGAACATGCCTGTTTTAACATGCACTCGTTCATTTGTCTCACCGAAGGGGGACGGAGCCTTTGAAATCGCCACTCGAGCAGGTAAGCAACGCCTTGATTGAGCACTGACAAATAATGTACAAAACCAAGTTTCCCCAAAACCCCATACCAATCTATCCGACAATCGCTGCAAATAAAACCAATCATCCAATTTGCCATTTCGCATGTGTGAGGAAATAACCTAACCCTGAGAATTAGGAGCTGCTCTATTACTATAGGCTATCGACCACCAAGTTGCGTCCGAAAGAACGTGTGAAACAACAGCCTACCTTCTAGTGGTGATTTCGCTGTGTATATTTTGCGTTTATGTTTGTGTACCTGTCAAGCCACAATGAGGGACTTTGGATAAACTGCCTATTTTTGCTTGAAATGCAGAAGGAAACGCGTACACTCTTTCCCTTCAGATAGATGATGTAGTATAAAATAGACCATTTAATATAGAGACGCATATCAGCTAAGCGTTGGCAGTTTTGACACAAGGAATCTAGCCAGAACGTGTCTAAGTACCTCAACTTGACTGAGTGAACACTAATGCTTGAGCGACTTTGCAAGTGAGTGAGCGCGAGGATGTATGAATTAGTATATAGGCTGTGCAGATAATGGAAAAGAGTTATGTGCAGTAAAATTAATAGCACATTAACATTTGAAATTAAATCATTCTTCACATTATGGGCAGTAATTATCTCTCTCGTCACTGAAACGCAGTAGAACCGTGTTTGTTAATTTCTTTAAATAGGTTCTTACGCTTTCACCCTTTCGCTTTAGTGTGATGCTTGTTCGCTTGGGTTCGAAATATGCTGTTTCCTCCTTGTAGTCATTCAATATCATCATCTTTCTTGCTCACAATGACATGGAGCAGGGACAAAGCCCATGGGTCAGATCCCCGTTGCTCTCTGCTTGTTTGGGAGGGGCATCAATTGGTGGTCACTTGCTACACATTCTGTGACCTCTTGGTCCTGCACCTGTGGAGAATCCCCTCTGTGAGCTAAGAAAACAGAACAAGAGTCAGGTTAGAGGTCAAGGGTCAGAGGGTCATGAAGAGGAAGTTGTTTTTTCAAAACGGCAAGGCACTTATCACTCTCATCTGATTTGACAGCCATCTGTCAGTCATGGCATTAAGATACTTGTTTTGCCCCCGATCCATGTTTATCGCTGCTAACGTGATGCTATTTGACAGAATTAACTCTTGCATTGCTCTCATAGTAAATGGATGGGAAAAAGCATGCCTTCAGCAGTATGCTCCAATTTGTTAGCATATGAATATTATTATATTGATATCAACATATTTAACAAGAGCATGAAATATAACAATGTAGAAAGAATTAGGCAAACTAAAAAAAGGTAAATTTCTTGCATCCTGCTTAATTGTGCACATTAAAGGTACGTTTATAAGAATGTAGTTTCACTTTGGCTTTGAAAAATTCAAGTTGTGTATTTTTAGGTCATTGGTTTTATAGCTGCTCATTAACTCTACAGCATTAAAATTACTTGTTATATATGAGCTTAAAAAAGCGTGAAATGCATGTAACATGTAAGCAGCTGGCTCAAACACATCAACAGTCCACTCTGTGGAGGTCAGATCCCGTGAGACCACTAGACCCTGAGAAGTGAGTGTTTAACAGTAGCATGACTTCTTCATCAGATGGCTTATTCACGGAAATTAATGGGATAATAACCTGATGAGAGATTGCCATGAGCTAACTCTGACTTATTAGAGAGGTCTATATGATGCATATGTCAAACATGTAGCGCTCGCCACAAATTTAGAAGGATTTAGAGTGGCATTGAGGTACAGATCTCATGTTTTTTTTTGTGTTCTGTAGTAATGTATAATGTGTAATGTATATACACTACAGTCCAAAAGTTAAGAATTATATTTTTTTATGTTTTAAATAAATATGCTTACTAGGCTGCATTTATATGATCAAAAATGCAGTAAAAAGATAACTATTGTGAAATATCAATCAGTTAAAGAACTGCTCAAAAGTAGATCGGTAAGATTTTTAATGTTTCTTATGCTCATCAAGGATGCATTTATTTGATCAAAAAATACAGAAAAACAGTAATATTGCAAAAATGTTATTACAATATAAAATAATGGTTTTAATTTTAGTATACTTTAAAATATTATTTATTCGTGTGATGCAAAGCTGAATTTTCATTTCATTTCATTTCAGCTGTTACCCTAAGTGTCACATGATCCTTCAGAAATCATTCTAATATGCTGATTTATTATTATTGTTTTGTTTTTTGTTTTTTACCTGTGATTCTTTTTTTTCAGGATTTTTGATGAATAACAAGTTAAAAAGAACAGCATTTATTAAAAATAGAAATCTTTTCTAACAATGTAAATCTATGCTATCACTTTTAATTAATTTAACACATCCTTGGTGAATAAAAGTATTAATTTATTTTAAAAAAAAGAAAGAAAAAGAAAAATGTACTAACAGTTTTGTATATTGTTAGAAAACCTTTCTATCTTAAATAAATGCTGTTCTTTTGAACCTTTTATTGATCAAAGAATCCTGATTTATCACAAGTTCCAAAAAAATAACTGTTTACAGCACTGATAAATCAGCATATTAAAATGATACTGAAGACTGGAGTAATGATTCTGAAAATGTAACTTTAATTACAGATATAAATTAAATTATAAATTAAATATAGAAAAAACATTGTTTTACATTGTAATTTCACAATATTAAATTTGTTCGGTATTTTTGATCAAATGAACACAGCCTTGATGAGCATAAGAAACTTAAAAAAAAAAAAATTACAATCTTACCGATCCCAGACTTTTGAGCAGTAATGTATATTTTAAAAATGTGCTTTATTCCTGTAATGGCAAAGTTACATTTTCAGCAGCCAATACTCCAGAATTCAGTGTCACATGATACTTCAGAAGTTATACAAATATTCTGATTTGTTGCTCAAGAAAAATTACTTATCATTTTGAAAACAGTGTTTCTGCTTCATATTTTTGTGGCAGCTGTGATACACTACCATTCAAATGTTTGAGTTTTAAATTTTAAAGAATGTTAAAACAGAAAAGTTATTTTAAAAATTATTTCATAAAAATATTTCAGTAATAAGTATTTTTGATCAAACAAATGCAGCATTGGTAATTAGAATAATTTTGACCGGTAATGTGTGTATGTATTTATATTAATATTTGTATATTGTATAAAATTTGTCTACAGAATTACACAAATATGTTTTTTTTTTATGTATTTACCAAATTTATGTAATAGATGTCTTGCTAAATTTGCTACACCATTAATGTAAAGTGAAAACAATACAAATGCTCATATAAAATTTGGTTTTAGTTTCTGACATAGTTTATCAGCATTTTCTGAAGTTTAAGCACTTCTATTAACCGTTTGTTAAAAAAGAAAAGGAGTTTCAGGCCTATTTTCACCTATTTTTAGGGCTAATTGTGAAGCTTCAGTCCTGAATATTTCATTTGTGTTAAATGTCGGCTTTTACATCCAGTGCAGTGCTGACATAAGTGAGGGAGCTTAAATGAACTTTATAAAGTGCACTCAAGGGAGTGTTGGATTGGATCAGTGAGGGCCTGGGAAAGCCAAGCATGCCTTCGTGTCAGGTGAAGTGACAAAGTATGGGTAGAGGCTGCTGAAGACAATGAGTGGTGACCATGCAGGTAAACTCGGCTTTGGAACAGAAGACATTGGATTAGCGGCAGCTGCAAAACCCACGCATTTACTCAGCTGGCACGCCGGGATCGAGTTTCACCTGAACAATGCCATGTGTTTGGAAACAAACATGACTCCCAAGCATCTCAAATGCATCTCTGTTGAATCTGTGGGGAACATGGAATAGAGCCTATAAGTACTGTTTTTACAAGTTAAGGCTTCAAATGTTTTTAAATTGTAGAATATCCTGTTTATCTGTCTGTTTATTTGGGATTTGGGGTGTGGACTGATCACATCATCTGATTGTTGATATTATGTTTAGATTGTTAATCATGAGCACATACATACTAGCAAGAAATGTTTATTTGTGTGCAAGCACACATAATCTTTATTGCCAGCTTCCTCTTCTTGTCAGTATAAGTCATTTTTTTTAAGCAAGAATTTCAGGATAGTGTGGTAAGCCACATCTGTATTTTTGCCTTTAGCCAGTAATAAGACGATGTGTATGTTCCAAATAAAGCTAATAAAAAGTAAAATCAAGCAGGTCCTGCAACCCTCCTGCATCTGCCACTGATTTTAGCAAGATTACCTAGTGAACCATTTGCTAATTTCTATAAAAAAAGAAAATAAATGTGTTTAGTTTCTGCTCCTTAATTACAGTTGAGGCTAGTTCCAAACTGTGTCACTACATTTGAATACAAACTCAGAAAAACACTTTGGAATGTTAGGCACAAATTATGCTTGCTTTTTTGTAGGAAGAGGCTTTTATAAAAGACATTAGATTTTGGCTATGCAGTGACAGTCATCCTTGCCTTGGGAAACATCCTTGGGAAAAAAAGCCTAATTGGTAGAGTGCCGTTTAACCCAAACTCTCCCACCAATATCAGTATCTCGAAATTGTGGGAATATAAATTCTCATGAGGGAATACGTGCGAGAGAGGCAAACACTTACCACACCATTATTCCAGGCTCTCCCATCCGCCTGTGTGTTTCTTGACAGCAAATGTGAGGGGAGGGGTTTTGCTGGTGGATTCTGGGATGGTGACACCTGCAGCGCCTTTGAAAGGCATGCTGTTTCTGTTCACCCTTGAGTCTGTGGATGTTGTATGGAGGTGGAGAAAGGAACCAGGCCCCTTACCTGTGCAAGAGCAGGGACTCTGGCCGAGCCGGGCCTCGGTTGGCAGATTGGTAATGAGCGGCTGTATGTGGTGAGGCTCAGGCACAGTACCGGCCCCCTGGGGGAAATGTGGTGCAGGATAATGAGAGGGCTGAAACTCTTAATGTGGCGGTGATTCATGGAGACCATCCGTCCGGATTACCTTTCTCACTGTGTGCACAATGTGGACAAGGATTCCCAGGGTTAGGAACAACACCACCAGATTGGCCCAGCAAGCCCTCGGGGAGATGGGCCTTTCCCAGGGTACAAACACTGTGGTGCACGTCAGGTTAATATGAACCATAAATACCTGTTTGTTCCAAAATGTAGTTGCAGAAAGGTGTGGAACACAAACACAAATAACTGCCAAAGGCCACATAGCAGTCACTCGAACGGTTAAAAGAGAAACAACGAGTGCCACTTTGACACCTCAGTGCCATTTATGTTTTTACTGTTTACTAATAAGCAATACTAATAAATTGATAACCACTAATGGTGTCTGCCAGGTATCTATCTATCTACACTGTAAAATATGATTGTGATTTTTAGCAGTAAAAGACTGTAAAAATGCAAAAGTAAAAACCTATTGATTGGTTAATGGTACGTTCCCTTACTATATATGGTAAGAGATAAAAAAAACTGTAGTGGGCATACTTTTCTTGTACAGTGCACAGCATAAATGAGTACACTCCATCTAAAACTTAACAAATTCAGCAATTATTTTTTACTTAGAAGATGTGTCAAGCTTCTTTGGAGATATAATGTTCCAACAATTACCAAAGAAGAATGTCAAAATGATTCAGGAAAATAAGATTTACTTATCAAAGTGATAAAATGTTGTGTTGCAGAAATGAATACACCCTCCTAAAAGTTGCTAAATAAAAAAAAAAAATCTAGTGTAGGTTTAAGGCAATTTTCGATCAACAGGTAATTATACTAAATCAAAACATTTAAAAGCAAGTAATTTTCTGACAATTAAAAGTGTTATATAGCCTACTGAATCATACTTAGATTCAATGCTGGCAACAATAGAACCACTTGGGAGTGAACTACCAGATGACTATTTTTTAGCACAAAAGAGGACACTGGTACAAGAGCAATACCAAATCATTGTTTTAAGTGTGAAAACATAGCAGAAGAGAAACAGACATTCAAAAACTTGAAATAATGGACTTGAAATAATCAGGCCTTCACTTTAAGTTTTCATTTAGTTATGGGATTTTTTGCTAGAAATAGCAGGAAAAGAGTTACTGTTTATCTCACAGAGTAAGAAGCAGCCTGCAGAAGTTACATGCATGGTTGTTGTCACCACTGGACCTACCTACCATAGCCAAAGCACAATAAACTCATTTAGCATTTTCCAAGGCCAATATTTACAAAATATAGACTTATGTGAATCCATACTTGTTTTTGTACTCCTCACCTGGTTGCCGCCACACACACTTGACACCATCTGAGCCAAATAAGTTTATCTTGGTCTCATCAGACCACAGGACATGGTTCCAATACTCCATGTCCTTAGTCTGCTTGTCTTCAGCAAACTGTTTGCAGGCTTTCTTGTGCATTATCTTTAAAAGAGGCTTCCTTCTGGGATGACAGCCATGCAGACTAATTTGAAGCATTGTGCGGCGTATGGTCTGAGCACTGGCAGGCTGACCCCCTTCAACCTCTGCAGCAATGCTGGCATCACTCATATGTCTATTTTCCAAACACAACCTCTGGACATGGTGCTGAGCATGTACACTCAACTTCTTTGGTTAACTATGGCGAGGCCTGTTCTGAGTGAAACATGTCCTATTATACCGCTGTATGGTCTTGGCCACCATGCTGCAGCTCAATTTCAGGGTCTTGGCAATCTTCTTATAGCCTACATCATCTTTATGTAGAGCAACAATTCTTTTTTTCAGATCCTCAGAGAGTTCTTTGCCATGAGGTGCCATGTTGAACTTCCAGTGATGAGTATGAGAGAGTGAGAGCGATAACACACAAATTTAACACACCTGCTCCCCATTCACACCTGAGACCTTGTGAAGACATGATACCGGGGAGATAAAATGGCTAATTGGGCCCAGTTTGGACATTTTCACTTAGGAGTGTCCTCACTTTTGTGGCCAGCGGTTTAGACATTAATGGCTGTGTGTTGAGTTATTTTGAGGGGACAGCAAATATACACTGTTATACATGCTGTACACTCACTACTTTACATTGTAGCAAAGTGTCATTTCTTCAGATATAATAAAATATTTACAAAAATGTGAGGGGTGTACTCACTTCTGTGAGATACTGTAGATCCAGCAAAAGCTATGAAAATAATTACTGTTTATCTCAGAGTATGAAGTAGCCTGCAGAAGTGACATGCGTGGTTGTTGTCACCACTGGAACTACCTTTATAGCCAAAGCACAATAAACTCAGTTAGCTTTTTCCAAGGCCCATATTTACAAGATATAGACTTCTGTGAATCCATACTCTGGTCTTATTAGACAAAGTATCCAAAATGTTTTGATGTTGTTAAAGGAGGAGTACAATGAGAAGTGCCTGTCTCCCACATTGATATTCAGTGTTAGTAAAGCTCTTATATAGGGATGAATGAGTGCTGAAGGTGTGAGGGAGTTGTGCTTTATCAATGCTGTCATGAATTCACACACCACTATGTAATGTAATACAAAAACTTGAAACAGAAGATGCAACCCTCTCCTCATTCTCTGAGTTGTTGGCCATTTTTTCAACAATCCCCATTAAAGACATTTAAGGAGGTCGTCCTCCAGGAGTTAAACAGGACAGATGTGACAGTTTTTCACTTGAGCTTAAAAAAATGTAATCAAAGTTGTCTTAATACAAGAATGGGTATTGTTTTGGTTTTAGGATAACTTTGATTAACTTTTTTGATCTACTTCAAATGTTGACTACCATATACATATATATATATATATATATATATATAAGGTGCATGGTGTCATTCACACAAATACCAAACACCATCATTATAGCACATGATACTGAAATTCAATGAATATTCATTTAGCAACATTAGATGTAACATACAGCCCTAATGAACTTAACTAATATTTTCTTTCTCTGTTTGTACAAGAGCTGCTGGTGATGATCTTTGGTTTACCATGTGACCACCTCATCACCACCTGTTTTTGGTGGTTATAAGAGTATTACAAATGTACTAAACAGATTTCAGTACTTCCATAGGTTGGTATATCAATTAACAAAATATGGTCTATCTATCTAGCTACCCTTCTGCACTGATAAAAATGATTTTGTGGTGAAGTAAATAACACAGAAAAACAAATGTAATTTCTACATCAAATAATTTAGTTCAGGCAAGAATAATAATAATAATAAAAAAGAGTAAATTCAAGTTAGTACTCAGTTTAAGCTTGTAGAATTTAAAAAGTGATCTTCTTTGAACAAAGTCATGAGCCAGTTGTTCCCATCATGCATTTGGGAACAAATAACAAATAAGGTTAAATTTTTTTTGCTGTTTTCGAGATGTATTTACACTGTTTTATTGTAGCTTTTGTTGTTAGGTTAAGTAACTTGCTGTTTTGTAACATCTAGAGTTCATTTACTCAAAATGACCCATTCATTTACCTAAAAAATGTGCGTGCAAAAACGTGCTAAATAAAAATGTAAGTAAATTTACTTATTGTTTTTTTCAGTGTGTCTTTTATTCTGTCTGTAAGGCCTGTAAACCTTTTAACTTCAAGGCTTTTAAAACTTTCTGAATGTGTCAAACCAACATTTAAAGTTTATCTTTGGTTTTCTAGTTAAAATGACAGTTATATGAATTTCTTTAAATTATAGTTCATTTTAGTTCTACTTTCTTACTTTTAAAATTGAATTGTATTTTCTGCTTGCTAAATTGCTTTATCATACATTACTATTTAAATTCAGGGATTCAACTGAAATTTAATTGAAAATATCACACAACCCTGGTGTGTGAGCAGGATTGGTTTAAATTACTAATATAAGTCTAAAATGAGACATTTATGTTAGGTGGAGGCTTTTGAATTTGTGATCATTTGATCCCATCATTTGGGATCAGATTTTTCACTGAACTTATTAGTAGGAAAGGTAACATATACTACTATAAAGTTTGTTCTCATACTCTGAAAAAAAAAAAGCTGGGTTAAATGTTTAACCCAACCCTCTGGGTAGTTTTAACTCTAAAATCTAAAAATTACTATATGACTGGCTTAAAAAACAATTTAAATTAAAAACCAGACACATAATTAATAGAGGCATCAGTAAAAATAAAGTTGTGTTAAATAAAACTACCCAGAAGGATGGTTTGAACATTTAACTCAAATGGACTGGGTCAAAACACCATATCACTAGGTTTGTCCATATTTCACCCAGTGCTGTTTTTTTTTTAACCCAGTGTTTTTTAGAGTGTACAATAATTAACATGAACTAAGAATGAACAACACTACAGCATTTATTAATCTTATTCAATTTAAATTTCCGAATTTACTAATGCATTATTAAAATGACTGTGAACTAACATGAACTAACAATGAACAACTATTTTTATTACCTAACATTGAAAAAAGGAATAATAAATAATGTTATAATTGTATTGTTTATTGTTCATTCATGTTAGTTAATATATTAACTAATGTTAACAATTGACACCTTATTGTAAAGGGTTACCGCAGGGACAATATTTGTATGTGATAATTGAGCTGAGAAGGAATAAGAAGGCTTCGCCTTCAAAATAAACTTTTCTGACATGTTACTGTTGCTTGTGCACACCTAATGTTGTGCTTCAGAGACTGCAGATCTATTTAAGCTATTCTCCCAGGACTGTTTATGTTAGCTAAGGTGCTAAGAGGGGAGGATTGATTTTATACTTATTTTATGTTTGAATTGTGGTTAGTTTATATGAAATGAAATAATACAGACATGTCCTATTGGTTGACGCAAGAATTTAAAAGTTAGCTGATGCAAGCCCCATCCTCTCACAGACACACAAGCATCACATATTACACACACACACACACACACACACACACACACACTTGTCTTGTAAGAGTGTAATCACTGGTCAGTCTCTCTGAAACACTACATTGATGAGCTATGATTGTTCCTGATTGGCTAAAACCCCAAAGACAAAGAGACAGTGAAATATTGAAAATGGCAGTTAACCAGTTGCAATCATTTCAAATGTCTACATAGTTTATGAGAGTCCTGAAATTTCACGCTGTTTGTTTCTTTTGTCCTGTTAAAACTGAAGAAAAGCAACTAAAACGCTAACAGGGTTTACAAATATATATATATATATATATATATATATATATGGTATATTAGCGAATGAATTTGAGTTAAATTGTTGATTTTTTTAAAAAAGAAATGAATACTTTGCATTGAAAAAAAGTGACAGCAAACACATTACAAATGATTTCAATTTCAAATAAATACTGTTTTTTAAACTTTCTATTCATTAAAGACTACTGAAAAAAATTACACAGAAAATGTTAAGCAGCACAGCTGTTCTCAACATGGATAATAATAAGAAATGTTTTTTAAGCACCAAATCAGCATATTAAAATTATTTCTGAAGAATTATGTGACACTGATTCTCTCATAAAACATACAAATACCTAGTGATTTTGGCATAGAGGTCTTAAAGAATGTTAGGACATTTCTAAGACATGGACTGGGTCTGCAGATAGTGTCTGACAGCTCTTGTCCTCAGGACTTATTGTAAAAGCATGAGGCCACTGTAGGTTTGTTTATGCTTTCTTCCATGCAAGCTGTCTGTTCAGATTCCTTTCAGTGAGTAGAGATTAATACTGTTGGATCTCTGGTGTAAACAACACTGAGCAATGCAACCTTAGCCATTGGTATATTTGTAAACAGGCAGTAAATGCATGACATGTCACATGTTGTTTGATGCCAGATATTATATGAATTGTCAGGTAGGATTTGCTTCAGGTTTAAGGGCGTTACAGACCCAGGTATAGACATATAGACATGCTTGTAGAGTACGTAAGCTTGCCTTACAGTTACCTGTGTGTTTATATTCCAGTACATATTTTCTTAGTATCCAAGCAGCAACTAGTATTCTTACCTACAAAAAAAAAAAAATCTTCTAGAATTTGAGTCTCAAATTTAAATGTGCAGTGAGACAAATATTTACTAACCAAAGAATCCTGTTTATATACACAGCTACTGCCACGGTCACTTCAGCCAGGGCGACAGCCAAGGAACTTGTCAAAGCAGCAGTTTGAAAAGGTGTTTGATATGCTGAAATACAGGTAAAATCCCCCCAGTCACACTGAGCAAACAGCAGCTATTTTTGAGCCATGTGACAGTGCTTAAAGCTGGAAACAGTGGCTCACTTCATGTGACTTTCTAATTAGAGTCTTTATGCTAAGACTGATGTCAGGAAGGCAAAGTATTTGTGACACACTGTGAAAAAAATGTTTAATGTAAATAGAAAGCAAAACGCTCTATATACTTACACAGATAGACAGACACTGCACTAAATATATATGTAGATTTACAATAAATACAGCTAAAAAGAACAACATTCTAACTTACATAACCAAGTCAGGAATCTCGTACATAGTACGGGGAGTCCAATCGATGAATAATTTTCACAAATGATTCACTTGAACTATCAGAATGAACCGAAAACCCAGAAAAACATTTCGGTGAGCAGGTTTGATCTTTACTTCAGCTTGGACGTAAAAGGAAAATGAAGATTTGCTGAAAATGTACCCACTCTCAGGGCATCCAAGATGTAGATGAGTTTGAGCTTTGTATCTGAACTGATTTGTAGAAATTTTGCATTACTTCACTTGCACACTCCTAAAATGCTGGGTTAAAAACAACTCAGCTCTGACCCAGCGGTTTGGTTAAATGTTTAACCCAACTTGTAGTTTTATCTCTTTTTTAATTCTTTTGTTTAAAAATGACTACATTGCCGCCTTAAAATGAACTCGAAATTGGTTGTAAATTAAAAATCAGATACATACTTAGAGGGATTCACAATGATCAAAAGGTTTATTAATACACTAAAGGTTCTTTATTGGCTTTAATGGTTCCATGAAGAACCCTAAACTTCCATGAAAACTTTCAAATGCAGAAATGGCTCTTTATAGTGGAAAAAGGTTCTTTAGATTTTTTAAATGTCTGGGTTTGTCCATATTTCACCCAACACTGGGTTGTTTTTAACCCAGAATTGTAAAAAGCACAAATGGCTCTCTACCATCAGGGTACCATCAGAGTCCAAACAACTGATAAACTCAACAATACACAAGTAATCAGCATTACTTGTGTAATTCAGCATTATAATGAATAAAATCAGTGTATGTTATGGAAGGCAAAAGGCAAAATCAACATTTTCATCATGTGAAACGACTGCTGCTGATGCAGCTGACTGACATCTCATCCTTGTATGTTGTTTTGCATAAAATAATTTACAGCAAAAAAAAAAGAAATAAAATGTATACAAACCTTTATTTAGCTGAAGTGCACCAAATTTGCCGCACTGAGAACCGCTCTCTCCTGTAGAAAACACAAAAAGCCTGACTGTAACTCAACAGCTTGGTTTTACTCTGAGATCAACCCAGCAGTTAGGTATAAAAAATAACACAGCATTAAAAATGACCCAGCAGCTTAGTTACAGAAAAAACTACCGAGCACCTAGGTAAAAATTATATATATATATATATATAAACAATAAAATTATCCAACAAGCTGAACCCAGCATTTTTCAGAGTGCAGAAAAACTACCCACTATCTGGGTAAAAATGTTAAAAATAACTCAATAAAATGACCTAACAGGCTGAACCCAGTATTTGGGTTAAAAAAATAATAACCCAGCATTTTTTAGAGTGAAATCATTCATTAAGGCAATTTTAACTTTAAACCTTAAATGCTTTTGGCCAAAATAGGAGTCCATACTCAATAATTACACTTACAATTACCACCAGTGGAAAAAGTCCATACCCTGTTGTCCTCTAACATCAAAATCCACAGACATACTTGTTTAGAACTGTTTGCAGCCGTGAACAGTACTTGATCTGTGACTATTTCGCTCTAGATTCAGACAAGATTGTTTTTCACTAAAGAAAGCAATATTATGAATATAGGAATCGTATTTAAGCAACGGCTTTAAGTTAAAACATCTTAATGATGATTTTTTATTTTTTTATGAAGAAACAAACTCATCTATTGTACATTTTGGATGGCCTGGGAGTAAGTCATTTTAAGCAAATGTTCATTTTTGAACATTCAGTCTAAAGAGCATTAAAACATCGACTTATAAAACCACCTACTTAAAGAATTCCTAGGCTTAACATTATTTAAACTATACATGGTTTATGGTTAAATCTATTTGTTCTATGCGAGTTGTATCCAATACCTACATGTCTTATGCTATAGAAGAAATACAATTGTCCCATTAAGACAAGTGCAGAGCTGTATGCTGGGCCATGAAGAGCTCTATTCATTGTAGAATCAGAGTTCAGTTTGCCCCACTAACCAAATAGCACCTTTCATCTTCAGCCCTTTACAGAGCTACTGAAGTGGAAGGTAAACTTTACTCTCCTCTCACTCCTTTCGCTCCTCTCTCTCTCTCTTCTTGGCGAGCACTTGGCCTCACACTGTGTGGCTCGTTCTTAATGCCACAGAGAGGATAAAGTTAGTGAATACATCACACGGGTGACAGTGATGGTTTTCAGAGGAGCTCTGTACACATGGACATACACCTGCACCGCCAAATGAGAGTCTCATCAGCTGGAGACTAGTTGGAAAGACAATTAAACCAAGAATGTATGGGCGCTGACAGCAATGGTATTTAGTAACCAAAAATAATTTCTTCATTTCAATTAACCTTTGCTGGCTTTGCACGGCTCTGTATCTGTAGGCTGTTGACCTTTGGAAAATATCAAAACAAGACAGTCATTCGGCGTTGCTTGTGGAAAAAAAGTCCTTAAAACACCTTTAAATACATAGAGCCAATGCCATTTTCCACTGAAAATTAGTTGGCGCGTTGGCGTATAGATCAGAGAACGTTAGCATACTAAGAGGACCAATGCAAAAAACCCTTTAATTTTCTCACCTTACCGAATATGACGGTGAACACCGATTTCACCAGCATTCCCCCTCCAGGTTCTGCCAAATTACTGTCTTCTTCTCTGCAGGTGTATTGATAAAGGGAATCATCTTCTTTTGAATTAAAATTCTTCATAAAACTGTTTACAAGTGCAACAGAGTATATTGCATATTACAAAGGCTAAAACCAGAGAGAGTGAGCGTGAGGGAGAGAAAACAATCAACAGACTTCATTATTTTCTTTTCCTATCAAATTTGAGCTATCCTTGGATCTCACTAATGGACAGTTATTGAATTTCTCGGACTACCGTTGAAATGATGTTCATATCTGCAGAGAGAGAGAAGGAGAGAGAGGAAAAAAAAATGTCCTCTCATTTTATCCCTTAGAACATTGGTTTATCATAAGACCCCTTATTAAAGCTTGGACTCTAATTTTCTCCTTCGCACTTAGGGGGGCTTTTATGATTATGGTTACCAAGGTGATGTAAGGCACAGCCTCAGCTAAACAAAGCCAGTGTCACTAGAGTGAATAACCAAGAGCAAGGTGAGCACCACCACGGGAAATTGCATGCCATTACTGTTAATATTTACTCATTAAAACAGCCAGTGGCTGGAGAGATGCTTGCACAATTACTAATTTTTCAAATCAACCACTGCACATACCCTTCATTATGACCTCCAAGTTCTTTGTCCTTTTGAGAAGATACGCTACATGAAACTGAGTGCAGTCATGTTGTTCGTCGCAGGAACGAAACAAGTCTTATGTGTTGTATATATTTGTACTTAAAGTATTAGGAGGCGGATTTGATAGCTGTTTACTGTTCAGATGCTGCCACAACATTCAGATCATTGTGGAACGTAATAAATAAAGGAACTTTGTTTGCTTGCAGTGACAGGAGGTTAATGAAGAAAGCCTTTTAAACAGAAATATGCAATGTTTTCCATTGTCAGACTGTTTCTATATATGAGAGCAGTCTTTGAGCAAAGACTTTTAGTCATGGTCATTACGATTAAAAAACACACTGACCAAATCATGGGAAACTTAAAAAGGACATTTCGAGCCTGGAAAGACAGGCTTTTTTGTCTCTGTGAGAAATGATGTCTAATTTGGTCCAAGTGGTTGGATTGCTTGTCAGGTGCGTTATTTTAACTGTGGACAGTGAATGACAAAACAATAGGGCACTGAGAGAAAATTGTACGGAGTGTAGAAAGGAATCGAAATACTGCCTCCAAAAACCAACTCCTTTATGTGGCAAATTATCAAATAGAGGTTTTAGAACTTTTAAACCGTTGACAAAACTGACAGAACAAAGAGAAAAAAAGACGAGCTGTCAGTCATCACCAAAAAAAAGAAATAAAGAAAAACTCCTGCACATATGCTAGCAACATGTAAAATGGCAAATGGCATACTGCCTCATGATACTTGCAAAAATAATAGATTAATTCGTTCAAACCGAGAGCATCTGTCACATCATCACAATTTCAGTTCTGAAAATTATTCACTCATCGTAACCTGTCTGCTTTTATTTCAGATGCATAAAAAGATTAAAAGTTGCCTTGGTTGGTTTGCTTAACACACCTGGTGTTTAATCAGTGTGTCTTTTTGCTTTTTGTCATAGTTGCTGGCTTATCTGGAGATGTTTCAGTTCTCCCAGAAGTTTTGCTTTATTATTATTATTGTCATTAATGATTTCCTGCTGCTTTAGAGCTTGTGCCTTGTGTTTTATTTGCAAATTTAGTTTACAATGTTTAAAATGAAAATTACCAAACTGCTGAGTGTAATAATTAGTGTCAAAATACAAGTTTTAGCAATTTAGCCGAGCCGAGCTTCACTGCAACCTACATTAAATGTAATTAGCTTACAGACTCCGCATATTAAGTGGCACAGGATACAAAGTTAACAAAGTTCTAAATCAAATTTCCTTCACTCTACCTTTAATAAGAATAATTTTAGCTTTAAATAGTTGGTGATGATACATAGTATAGTCGTACATGTTTCCTAAATCATTAAAAGTCTGTTGTTGATGCAAGACTTTTTTTTGGAGGGTTGTAATATATCTAAGTTTTGTCAGAAATGTGTCCATATTTTCCTTAACATTTTAAAAACATTTGTGTTTTTTGGCTCATAACTGTAGTCTGTTACTGTAGTGTTTTTAAAGCGAGACACTGCAGGCAAAAACAACAGTTTTTTTTCAGTCACCTGTCAAATTTGAGATTTTGGGCTTTTTGGTTTTTCGTGAAATGTGTTTTCAGGCTAGTGGAAGGAAAACATCCAAAGACACTGTTAAGTGTTTCTTTTATAGCACTTTATTTATTTGTGTCAATAGATTTCAATTACAATACATATTTTTAAAGGCAGTTTTCTCAAAATTATTTTTTTCTCCTACACTGAGCCATAAATCTCCACTTCAGTAGCATTTACACACATTAGTGTCAAAATACAAGTTTTAGCAATTTAGTTAGTAGTTTAGTTGTTATTGTGTAAAGCCTAGCTTCACTGCAACCTACATTAAATGTAATTTGCTTGTTAACGCAGCATATTAAGTGGCACAGGCTATTTAACAAAGTTTCAAAATCAGATTTCCTTCACTCTACCTTTAATAAGAATAATTAAATAGTTGGTGATGATACATTGTATAGCTGTACATTTCATAAACCATTAAAAGGTTTTTGGAGGGTGTAACATCTCAAAACTTTCTAGGCAATGTGTCCATTTTTTCCTACCTAACATTTGAAAATGTGCTTATCATATTTTAATTTTTGGCTCGCAATTGCAGTATTTTGCAGATAAAATACTCAAAAACATGCTAGATATGGTTGATTATATTTTTAAGGTCATGCACATCTGATAGATGTATTAAAATTGTATTATTATCAATCTACATTAAATGTAATTAGCTTACAAACTCAACATATTAAGTGGCACAGACTATTTAACAAAGTTTATAAATCAGATTTCCTTCACTCTACCTTTAATAAGAATTAATAATAATTAAATAGTTGGTGATGATACATTGTATAGTTGGACATTTCATAAACCATTAAAGTCTGTTGTTGATGCAAAACTTTTTTGGAGGGAGTAATATCTCAGAACTTTGTAGGAAATGTGTCCATATTGTGAACTTATGCTTATGCAAAACCTAGCTTCACTGCGACATGAAATGCAATTATCTTAAACTGAGCATATTAAGTGGCACAGGCTAGTTTATAAATCAGATTTTCTTCACTCTACCTATATTAAAAATAATTTTAGGTTTAAATACTTGGTGATGATAAATTGTATACACTCAAAAAAAGTGCTTCAATCACGATGCCACAGAAGAACCTTTTTTTTTTGTCTAAATGGTTTCATAAAGAACCTTTAACATCTGTTTCACAAAAGGTTCTTTGTGGCTTCAGATTATAAAAAGGTAAGAAAGAGATGGTTCTTTAAAGAACCTTTGACTGAATGGTTCTTTGTGGAACCAAAAATGGTTCTTCCATGGCATGAAATGAACCCTTTAAAGCACCTTTATTTTTGAGAGTGAAATCATAAATGTTTCTTGCCAGTCAACTCTATCATAAACCATTAAAAATCTGTTGTTGATGCAAAACTTTAGGCGTGTAACATCTCAAAACTTTGTAGGAAATGTGTCCATATTTCAAAACGGAAATATAATGAAAAATAGTGCGGATAAAATACTCATGCTACATATGGTCGATTGTATTTTTAAGGTCATGCGCATCTCATAGATGTTTTAAAGTTGTATTATTATTTTTAAAGCCTTTCACTGACATGAAATGTAATTATAATTGTGTCAGGCTATTTAAAGTTTCATGTTTTTGAATTAGCTTTTGCACTGCATTTATTAAGAATCAAAACCTAGTTAAAACTATGTTATGTTTTCTAGTTTGCATGTTACATATAATTGATTAGATGTTAAAGCCATGTGCATCTGACTGCTACTACTTCCGCCTAACGTTAAGACGTGACAACATTACATAATTACATGCTCTTGGCTAAGAAGCTTGTCGCTAATAAGGAAAGGGGTCAGGTGCAAATGTTTAAGTAAAGGAATGTATTTAAAGTTCTCTTTAAAATTGCTCAGCTGCAGGATTGCATTGTTAGGGTCAGGTTTAGAGTGAATGAACTTACAGCTGCATGTGAGAAAAAGGACACATGACCTAAATTGACATGTAGGCTTATGCACTGTGATATAACTTCTAATCTGTTTGTTGTTTAATGCCAAAAGTAAGCCTCACTTGAGGTTTCTGTACAGTCAATTCTACAGGAGCAGAGCAATCATCTGCACACCACAGATATTTCATGTTGCAGTTAAGACTGTCCAGCCTCTGCACTAAAATTGCCCTGCTGTGCAGAGGAAGGCCTTTAATCTCCCACCGCCACCCTCTGCCAAGCCTGTAATCCCACTAATCTCCACCACATAGCACGCAAACACGCAGAGAATCCCTGTGCATCCATTCTGCCCAATCCCGGCAGAGCGTGCACTATCCGACAGCTTTCGCCTCCGTTAGTACGAAAGGGGTGGTAATTTGTTTGGGGGATGGGTTTCAGTGGGCGGAAATGGACCCGACCGTTGCTCCACTTCCGCTATAAGCCCATTGCGTGCAAGGCTGGCGTATGTGCGCCGGTGCCAACTATTGAATTCCCACCACAGAGGGACTTCTCAGTGGTCCAGGCAGTGGGCTCTGTCAACCCAGAATAACCTCATTTAGCAACATGTTGGGTGTGGTGGAATAGCAGGGCTATTTTTGTTTCCGTGCTTCGCTAGAGAAAACAGTTTACACAGCCGGATGACCGATCTGTGCAGAAATTTGCATGAGCCTCTTATCCGCACTGTTGCCCAACAACTCTGAACTGGTAAACATAAACATAAAAGCATAAGCAGGGTTTAAGTGAAATCATTGCTATATTCGCGATTCGAATAGGTGAACCTGACATTGAGCGTACCGTATTTTGGACACTCAGGTAAAGAATTTAAAGAGTAAAGAGTTTGTGGAAATGAATACCGGCCCCTAGACTCCCACCCCGAAAACCCCACATTCCCCTTCACTGACTCCCTGACATTTCTCTGAACCATGCACTTGAAATGTTGCACTGTAATTGATGTTGATCCTAGCATGTGTGCAGGCTGCACTACAAATTAGGATGGAAAAGGTTATCATAATATTTAGCTAGTCTAATTTGTCAGCTGAACAACTTCCCAATGGAGAAATTCAGAACTGGAGGATATATTTTAAGTGAAAATGAAAGTTTTGAGGTGTACACTAAAGTAATGTGGTTTCAACAAGCAGGCCATGATGAGAGATAGTTCTCTGCAAGTTTTCTGAAACAGAGTAGGGTTTAATCTTGTGTCTCAGGATTCGTCAGTTTCAATACTCAAATACCCAATTCACATATTTCTCAGTTTGAGAATTAGGCACAAAACTGTTTATGCAATATGGCCATACGCTATAAAAAAATTCAACCCACTAATACTGTAGTTTAATTGCTACCTTACATTTTAAGTAAAATGAAGTGGTGTCAAAGTGACAGTGATGGGTATACTGCACTTATTTTAACCACTTTGAATTTAATTTCTAATAAAGAAAATCTCAAACTGGAAACATTACACATAAAAATGAAATCTGAAATGACTGACAAGTTACATTGATGGACAAAAAAATGTAGCCTAAAAAACAAAGCAAAACATTTTTCAGGTATGCAAAATATATGATTGATTTATTATTACAATATAATAATTATTCTTAATAAAATAAGAATAATTATTGTTTTCATTCAGCCGTTTTTGAGTATATATATATATTTATTTACACACTTACTGTAGTGTTATATACGCCTTCTTTACATATTTACTACTCGTTTGTCAATGTCTAATCTGTATCACTTTCTGTTTTGGCGTCCCCTAGTGTTCTACCTAATCTGTAATCATTGTTATAATTAGACAAAAACCTGCATTTGAAATGTCTTGAGTTTTTTTTAACTGGTTGTGTTTTTTATATATTATTGTATTTTTTCATATTTGTACATTATCAAAAATATTATTTTTTTTAATGAGGATAAAACGAAGGTTTACATTATTTATCGTATTGTTTTGATATTGTTTTGTCATAACTTGCCTCTGTGTTTTATTTAATATCTTGTATATTTTATCCTTAAGTTTTGATTATGTAAATTGTATTGTAGTATTCAGCTTAGCGACCTTTTGTTCGACTATAAAGCTATTCTTTGATGCATGCTATGACAGCACCGACATAGTCTTTTGTTTATATTAACAGACCGGCATACATCTCAGGTCAGCATCATGATGCTTTCAAGCTGGAATTTGATATCAAATTGAATATAAAAGCAAAATATATTTTTCTAACATCATTTATTTTTATTTTTATTTCCTCCGTTGCAGGAGCAGATGATGACGGGTTAAATAATAACAGAATTTCTGCTTTTTATATTTAGATTTCAAATAGTAGGCTATGCTTTCTCTTTTGAAATTAATATCACACAAAGAGAGGAAGCAACCTAACTGACTCGTGAACTAAAAAAGTCATTTATTCGGCATTTTTTTGCACCGTCTGGTTTCATGTTTGCTGCTCAACACGGAATCGGTGAAAATATTTGCGTGTTTTGTCTGACAGAACCAAATAATTCAGACGTGCGAAACTATTATATTTGTTTTCCTTTTGGTGAAATTGTCTGTGCCAACGCAGCCAGGATGAAGGAAAACGGAGTTACTACGGCAACAATCCTTTCAGGATATATCTCCGTCTCTCTCCTTAAAAAAAATGCAATTGCAGAACATATGGTTACTCACTGTCAAAGCTGTGATTCTTCATTTGCATACTAACTATTTTCCGAATACACATTCCCTAGAAAACATGTGCAACTCCAGCAGATACATCATATATGGGAGAGAAAAAAAGACAAATGTGTTAATAAGAAATCTACGAAGGCATAACTTAATACATTTATTGCTTTTATATTACTTGATTATTCCCCCTTCTTGCAGGAAACGCAGAGACATTACATATTTTAACGGTGTTAATGCATTTGTTTCTTAATAGTTTTTGTTGGTGAGAAATGCAAGCAATTAATAGCCTAGCACATGGATAAAAGTTCTTCACTAGTTTGTTTATTATAAAATACTAATTAAATTTCCGACGAATGTGGACATTGTGTTACTGAAACATTTTAAGACCTAATAAAAAATGTTCAATGTAGTTTTGAAATAAGGCCTATTTAAAATAAATACATAGGCTACATTTATTTTCATTTTTATTATGATTATTTAAGCTATCGGCTTAAACTGTTTAACTGTTTGATCAGAATAATTTATTATATGTAGCCTATACGAAGAATCTCATTCATATCATTTCCTAACCTATTTTATTAAACACTATGGATTTTTTAAATATTATTAAAAATCATTTAGTAGATGTTTCACAATAGCCGTTTTTGTTCATAACATTTTAACGTTTGTAATCCATGTTTTCAATCGAACTTCTTGTTTTTATGTTTTTAAATGAGATATGACTCACATACAGTGCATTTTCCTTTCGGTCGTGTAACACCTGCACTATTGGCTCTATTCTCCATCTATTGTGGGGAGGAGTTTGGATGAGAGAGAGAAAAAACAGACTCAAATCATGCGTAACTCGATAGACAGCCCATCTGTAAGATTCTTCCCTTTCTTTCAGTCGGAGCTCGTCATCTCTTGTCCAGGAATAGGCTGATGGCGTTGTGTAAATGATTCATAATAACCGACTGCTGTTTTAGAATGGGATATTTTCTAATTAAACAGCCAAAAGTTAGGGAAAGGAGAGAAAAGCGAATTTTGCGTTTTCTTTACAAAATATAGGCTACGTTTAGAGATGAGCTGGATAGCCTTTAGCCAGTACAGCCTAAATAAATAGGTAAAAATAGAAATTAGACAAATTAGAAAATGTTTAGTGATATATAGCCTAGGTTACGATAACAAACAAATGTCGCGCAGAATAAGACAAAGGTAATTTTTACGTTAGCCTATACATAGGGTAATAAGTAAAATTCGTTGTTGAAAAAACAGGCAGTATTAAAAAAAAATCGAAGAGTGAATGAATGGATTAATAAATAATACAGTTTCTGTGTAGACTTCTTAAGAGATTTAAGTTGGAACTTTTAAAAACTCTTTTAAAAAGATTGCAATAGTCCACATTTTGACGCCATATTTACGGTAATTTCAAAATCAAACCAGGTAGTTTGTTTATTTGTTTGTATGTAGTTTGTTTGTAGTTTGTTGTAGCTAACATTTTTTTGATTTGCTGTCATTCATTAGTTAAAGCAGTAACACTACGAGAACCTTGTTGACAGAAACTCATTAGAGTTTTAAAATGCATACCAAACACACTTTATGACGTATATTTCCCGCACAGCGTCGTTTTCAATCACAAAAAAAATAAATATGGCGTCTAACACGACTAAACTCTTTTTCAATTTCTTGAAAGGCTACTAATTAGGTCTACAACTTCCCACACTACTACAAACATTTGGTAAATAGGCCAAATCCATTACTTGATTTTGGTTGTATAAATATTGTTTTCAACAGTCTGCCCGTCTATTTCTGTAGCCGTCTGTAAAATGTTATATTGAAAGACGTTTGTAGTGTCCCACCGAACCAACTTTCAGGATTTAATGCTGCATAAGCATACAGCGCCATCTGTCGATTAGGAATCTGCTGTCTTCCTGAGGGCAGACAGCAGATAACACCTACTTGAATTGGCGATGAAGCAGCAGCGTGCCAAAAACACAAGCCCGCAGTATATGATCTTTTCAAGCACTATGGCTTTATCACTCACATTTGGCCTCTTATCCTCCAAACTTGCACTTATTTCAGCCCATAATTATATAAGTACAGAAATATTTTGTTAACATTTAATCAGCCTTTTGGACAGAACTGCTGATACCAGTGTTACACTTCTTATCTTCACTTAAAGCTGGGAACACTGAAAGAAACACACTGAAAATCTGTCATGAGCACATGATACTTTATGCGTACACAACCAGCTGCACTTTATTATTCCAACATCTCTGAAGAAAGCGAAAGAAAAAAAAACGTCTCCAGTCCACAGGCAGTGTTGCTTTGCTGTCACACAGTCACACTTAAACAAAACACTAACATAACCAACCCCCATAGTACCACACACACACACACACACACACGCGCGCGCATACGCATACACACTACATTCATAAGCACATAAACACAAAACCACAAAAGCTATAAATGCTCTCAAGTTATCATTGATGCACCAGGTCACCACAAAATCTTTGTGGTGGTATTTCTTAGCAGAATAATTTAGTTAATAAAAGATTTTATAAGTTAATGTTTCTTATATGACTTCTTTTGTAAGTTATACAAACAAATACTGTTGATACAGTGTCTTCGACTGTTTAATGCCATTAATGGCTAATAATAATAATACACAATTTTATTCTCAGGTTAAACTCCAAAGGAGCCTGTACTTTTTATTTGTTCATTGTAGTTTAAGTGCAGTATTTTGTTAGCTTTTTTATGCGTTGTTATATAGTATATTTAGGTATGATTGTTTTTGTATGTATGGCTAGATTGGCTTTTGTGGCTTAGGCACTGTGTGTATAATGAGATTTGTGCTTGATCTGTAGTGTACTGTTGAATGAAATTGTGCAGAACTTTTGTTAGGAGTTGTCAAGGCATTTACAGTTGGCTAAAGTGGTGATTTCGCAGTATACAGTTGGCTTGAGTTCCATTGTTGTGCCCTTAAAGGGGCAGGCAGCAATTCACAGAACACTGACTCTGTCGCTGAGCATGCCCATCACTAGCTCGTCAGACTCTGCCTCTTCACGGACATCGGCATGAGGGTTGATTAAGTGGGCTGGGTACTGAAGGCCATTTTGTTCTGCAAAATGCTCCCAGCGCAAATCATCGCTTTCGTGGGTGATATATCGCTCCTGCATTTTGCACTCCAGAGTCCGCAGGTCCAGCCACATCTGGTAGTCCTATCATAAAGATAGATCTTTAGGGATCAAAAACGTTCTATACTGTTAAAATAAATAAATAACTAAACACTTTCTATCTGTCTATATTTTAAAAAGTACATTACACTTTCACGACTATTTTTAACAAAGTACATCGTTTTGATAATCATTTTGATGTGTTGACTAAAGCAAATGTTATTTAACATTCCATTTGCTATATAATAGTTTTAAATATATTTAAACACATGACGTGTAGTTTCAATATAAATTACATTTTTAGAATATTTTATTTAGGCATAAATGCTTGTCAGTGCATTCAAGTGTAATTATGAAATTGCATATAAAGATGTACTTCAGTCCTAAAGCGAGTCATAAAAGCACTCTAAAGTTCAGCTAATAGCATTTAATATAAATGTAAACTATAATACACTTTCATTTGCAATTAACATGCAATTAAGTGTCAGAAAACATTAGGTTCCGTTCCCTGTTGTTTGTTTTTTAAATGTTCTTTTAAAAATGTAAAAATAGAGTACAAGTGGAAGAAATTATTGTGACAAGTTCAATGGGTGACAGCAAATATGTTACACTACCAGTCAAAAGTTTTTGAATGTTTTTTTAAAGAAGAATCTTCCACTCACCAAGTCTGCATTTATTTGATTCCTGCAATACTGTGAAATATTTATATTATTTAAAATAACTACTTTCCATTTGAATATATTTAAAAATGTAATTTATTCCTGTGATCAAACCTAAATTTTCAGCAACATTACTCCAATCTTTAGTGTCATATGACCCTTCACAAATCATTCTGATATGCTGTTCAAGAAACATTTATTATTATTATTATTATTATTATTATCAATATTGAAAACAGTTGAGTACATATTTCTGAATTCTTTGATGAATAGAAAGATCCAAAGATTAGCTTTTGTAACATTAAAGGATGCTTTAAATTGATCAAAAGTGATTATAAAAGATTTCTATGTCAGATAAATGCTGTTCTTCTGAACCTTCTATCGATCAAAGAAACCTGAAAAAATATACTCAGCTGTTTTCAACATAATAATAAATGTTTTTGAGCAGCAAATCAGAATATTAGAATGATTTCTGAAGGATCATGTGATTGGAGTATTAATGCTAAAAATTCTGCTTTAAAATCAAAGGAATAAATGACATTTTCAAATATATTTCCATAATATATTTACTATTTTTGCTGTACTTTGGATCAAATAAATCCAGGCTTGGTGAGCAGAAGAGACTTCTTTAAAAAAACATAAAAAATCTTACAGTTCAAAAACTTTTGACTGGTAGTGTAGCATATCATATGCTATATGAATGTCAGAAATTATATATTAAGATGACCAGACCTGACATTGTATGGTTATTCTTGTCTTGATAAGATGTTAATATTCTCTAACACAGACATGGGGGGTAATTGCACCCCTATTTCAGTTGCCTAATGTGACTGTGGGGGGAAACAGAAAGTTTTTTGTGTGCATATCATAGCTTTTTTTTTACACAGGGCATATAAAAGTCATTATCTTCTAACCTGTAACCAGGGATGGCTTAGAGACTTGTCCACGCTGTAGCGCTTCCTCATTTTGACTTGCAGCAGGTTATTAATGAGGTCAATTGCTGTAACAACAAAACAGGTTGTCAGTGACCAGGCTGTGGTGGAAAACCTGAAGGATTTTGTGTCCAGAGGGATAATGAGCAAAACCAACATCATGTTAACATTATTTCAGGGGTCACAAATTTCAGAGACACTCCAAAGTTTCTTAACCTTGAGGCCTCCGCGCTTTAGTCTAAGGGATCGCTTGGCATTATTCACATGAATGGGTCGTAACAAAAATTGAGCACGCTCTCACCAATCTCTTTCTTTAACCTTTACCCTCTTTTCTCTTCATCTTTTCTTTTCCCTTTCCTTCTCTTTCACCTCTCTCTCTCTCACAGCTACACAGTTTACCATTAGCTTAGTATACGGGTAGTCATTAGTAGTCAAAAGTAGTTTTATATTTTGTCAAAAAAAATTGTACAGAGAAATTTTAAAAAAATATATACATTCTGCGTATTTACCATTGCACATGCATTTAAATGCATTGCAGTTAAAAGTGATCTAACCTAATTTGTTCTGTAATTTCTTAGGTTTTACAGCAGAATATTTTCACTTCACAGTAAACAGGAACAAATTCAATTAAAACAAAAAGTAATTGTTAAAATGGCCATACTTGATACCAACCAAACTATATAAATAAATAAAAATCAATGTGAATAATTTGTTCCAATTGCCTGTGTTCTTCTTAAGTAAGTAAACCGTGGTCTCTGGTTCTCTTGCTATTTTAATGAGGAAGGAGGAGGGCATTAGTGAATAAATAGGGTCAAAGGTGAGGGCATCAAAAATCTAGTTACGATAATGAGATGAAGGTCAATTCCATTCATACAGATTGCATATAACTTAAACATAAATATTATCTACCTGTCCTAGACCTCAATTCAAGCCTTTACACTGAATTAATACTGACCACATCTTTCTAGATCATGAACCATGACCCAAGCCGAAGTGATTTGGGTGAGTTTAGGTCATCTATGTGTACAGTCACAGGGTGGCGATAATTAGAACAACTGGAACTTTAGTAGAAACATCAAGCTGAAGTATGACTTCAAAATAGAGTTTAACATCATATAACTAGGTGGATATCAGTAGCAGGCTGGCTGGAAATAACATTTCTTGTGCAATGAGGTCATATTGGTACATTAGCTAATGAAAGTTAATTCATAATACCTAGTCTAATAAGGTTATTCGCATACAGCTGGCCATGTAAGGTAAGATTCGCAAAAAATAGCTCTGGATTAACGCGTGCATTTTGAAGATTAACACACGTATTGGACTCTAAATCGTTTCCAGCTTAGAGAGGTTAATACAGCTAGCTTATGACTTGGTTTAAATAGTTATCTTAGTAGTTCACAGTCTTTTTAATCTATTTAGTACAAAATCTGATTAAAGATACCTGTATGACTTTCTTTCTTCTGTAAAACACAAAAATGTTTCAACTGTTTTTGTCTAAAGGCCATATGTAATATAAGCCTCTGGTGTCCCTCGAATGTGTCTATGAAGTTTCAGCTCAAAATACCCCACAGATATTTTATTATAGCTTGTCAAATTAGTCCTTTTTTGGGTGTGAGCCAAAACATAGTGTTTTCATGTGTATATCTTTAAATGCAAATGAGCTGCTATTTCCGCCCCCATTTCAAGAGAAAGGCGGAGCCTTTACAGCTTGCGCTTCAAAAAGTTTGTCAACAACAAAACTTTTTTCTCGCAATTTCGAGTTTGCATATTTACATTTTTTTAATCAGAATTGAGAAATAAACTCGCAGTTGTGAGTTATAAAGTCAGAATTGCATGATATAAACCCACAATTGCAAGTTCTAGTCATAATTGCAAGATGTAAACTCACAATTCTAACTTTTTTCTCAAAATTGTGTGACAAACTCGCAATTGCGAAAAATAAAGTCCAACTGAGGGGGAAAAGAAAACTGCTATGTTTTCAGAATTGCGAGTTTGTATCTCACAATTCTGACTTAATAACTTACATTTGCATGCTATGAAGTCAGAACTGCAAAATATAACCTCACAAAAAGTCACAATTACGAGAACTTTCTCAGAATTGTGTAAGAATTACAAAATGTAAACTCACAATTGAGAGAAAAAAAAAGTCAGAATTGTGAGATTAAAAGTTGCAATTCTTTTTTTTTTCAGTGACGAAAACGGGCTTCCATACTACGGGCTTTCATTTGGACAAAAAAATTGTTTTTTTTATTTTTCTTTTTTTTTAGAATATATAATATTGTGTTTTCCACAAAAAAACAGAAACGTACACAGGTTTGGAATGGCATGATTCAATGATGAACAAATGTTCATTTTCGAGCGAACAAATTCCTTTAAACACAATTTTACCTTCATTCCATGTTCATTGATGGTTGTGCCACATACTGTTCATTCTCTCCAAAACTTACCCTCTGGGGTGACTGTTTTCCAGGGGTTTGGTGGGTACATGAAAGCAGCGTTCTGGATTTGATCGTGAATGTCTTCATCCTCGTTAAAGGGGAAGGTTCCACTGAGACTGACATAGACGATGACACCCACCGACCACATGTCCAGCGAGCGGTTGTAGCCCTTGTTGCGAAGCACCTCCGGGGCGAGGTACGCCGGGGTGCCTACCACCGAACGCCTAAAAGACTTCTCGCCAATAATACGTGCAAAACCGAAATCACACAGCTTCACCTGCAAGACAAACCGGTGAATAATGAGCTTTACAATAAGCAGACACTGGGAGGAATTGGCTATTTTACTCGACTAGGACTGAGATGCACAAAAGACCAAAAAAATAACATCCTTTTGTTCTCGCGCTAGCTTTTAACACCACAGACGCTGTAATGATCAGTTGTCACGGTCTGAACGAAAGTCAAGTGAAATTATCACCCAGTTGGATGTGGTTACAATGTATCTCCTGCTGATCTACACTTTCCAGCTTTGAAACATTTGTGCACAGCAACAAGCACCTGAGGACGCGAGAACCGAACACAGACGTTGACAGCTCTGGTTCCGCTTCCACCTTTGCAAAATATTTGTAAATGACACGCAGCGATTTGTTTAGTATTCTTCCAAAATGTTTGCCTGCGCTCAAACAGTGAGTCATCTTTCTGCTTGAGAGCTTCCAGAGACAAGCTCGTGCAGTAGACAGAAGAAACAATGGGAGGATAATTTAGAAATCTTTCATTAGAATGTAGAGACACACACAACCCTGTGCCTCGAACACACCATGAGAACGCTATAATTACCATCTTTTATTCTTGCACATTTACAAAAACAGATCCATTTATGTTAATTTCGGTGTGGCCTCACTTCATTCAGATATTTCCATTCTTTTGTTGTCGCTTCTCGTTCCGTTCGGATTTTACTCACTTGTGGAAAAGAGTCAGCGGAGGCTAACAAAACATTCTCAGGTTTGAGGTCACAGTGAACAATGTTTTTGAAGTGAAGGTGCCGGAGAGCGATGAGAATCTAGGAAAAGAGAGGAACGGCGTTATTATTACACTGCGGTATAAAACATAACATTGTAAATAAAAACGCAAAAGCAAAGGTCCAGCTTTACCGTTTACATTCGCTTTAAATATTTATATAGGACTGTGTGTACTGATTGTTGCGCTGGAGTCAAGAGTGTGCGAAACACGGTGCCTGTGAAACGAACCTGCGTAACGAGAAACTTGGTGATGCGTTCTGGCAGCCTCCCCTTCTCACTTGACAGTATCATCTCCAACATGTCGCCATGGAGCTTTTCCATGACAACAAAGACACGCTCTGGTGTCTCAAACATGCACTCAAGGTTGACAATGCCGGGATGGTGGAGGTTCTACATAAGACAGATATGACATTCATATTAACATCTAGATTCATTGCAAATTGTAATATTGAGGTTTTATTAAAATATTTTTATGGGCAAATATATTTGACCACAAAACCAGTATGGGTCAAAATTGTAGATTTTTCTTATTTTTATTTTTCTTATGCCCAAAATCATTAGGATATTAAGTAAAGATCATGTTCCATGAAGATATTTTGTGCATTTCCTTCAGTAAATATATCAAAACTTACATTTAATTTAAACATTAATTTTTATTTAATTTCTAATCTTAGAATTGTTTGTGTGTGTGTGTGTGTGTGTGTGTGTGTGTGTGTGTGTGTGTGTGTGTGTGTGTATATATATATATATATATATATATATATATATATACACACACTTTATTCTTTTTAAAATAAATGTATTTTCTATTTCTGTTCAATTTCAATTTCTAATTTTCTATTTCTATTCTTAGAATTTATAATAATATATAGAATTCATTAATCTATACTCCTATTTAGTCAAACCAAAATTTATTCAGACCCCTTCTCACATTATCACAGTTTATTCGCTACAATTTAGAAAATGGCAATAAAATATGACAAGAACTCAGAGTTAAATTGTTCAGTTAAATGTCAGAATAAATTCATCTTGATAATGTCTGATAACTTTGATAGAAAGGTATGTAATGGATTACAATCAACCAAAAATTCAGACAACTGTTAGTATGACAATATTTACACAACTATCAATACTTTGTTGACCAATTACTAAGCACTGCTTAATTTAGTTCAGTCTGTGGTGTAAAAAGGTTGCATTAGCAATTAAAGAAAAACACTTAAGCAAAACATGGTCAGGTCAAAGTGTCTGAATAATTGTTGGTCCTAAATTTGTATCAGTTTGTGAAGAATGTTATGTATAAAATGTCATAGTTTACTTTATTTTGCTATCCTCACTTGCATAAATGAACTATAATGTCCTGTACCCACTAGTAAAAAAAAAAAAGAATAATTAGATCTAATGTCAGAATAATTTTTGGTTTGACTGTATGTGTGTGTGTGTATATATATATATATATATATATATATATATATATTACATCTATATTTGTCCATTACATGTAGCATTTTTTGTATTTTGTGTGTTATTTGTGTTACCTGAAGAATGGCAACTTCATTACGCAGTTGACTTTCCTGTTTGGTGGGAAATCGCAGCTTATCTATGATCTTGATGGCAACATCCCTGCCTGTTTTCCGGTGTTTTCCTGCATTATATCAAAAATGATTATCTATATTGGGGTGTGCATTTAAGTATGGTTATATGTAAATGTCTATTCACTGTAAATATTACAATGTTTACCCTCATTACACATTCATTTTACTACATACAATTTGTAAAAAAGCTATGTGCTGTACTGTATTAAAATATATACAGATTCCAGAACATTTCCTCACTGAGTGTTCATGTCAGAGAACTCCCTGTAAATAGACTGGTACATTACCTCCATAGACAATGCCAAATTGCCCAGAGCCAAGTACTTCATCAGGGAAAATCTGATACACTGTGCTAATATCCTGTAAGAAAAACAGCAACAAAATGTAAGCCTATGTGCCAAAAAGGGCTGTTCCCAAAGCTAAGAAGCTCTGCTTGATACATCAGATTTCTTCCGATCTAGTCTTTTTTTATTTTGTACTGTAACAATGGCTGAATTCAGACCAGTAGCCTAAAGAGCTATTTCCACATCTCACTAGGACTGTGTCAGAAAGACTCGAGTAACCATGGCAACCCCATGGCCGAGCAGGTAATCAAAATAATCTCCAATAGAGGCATTGTGTGTTTATATCACACTGGAACTCAAGGTTGCAGGTATAGGCAAGCTAACAGGAACATCGAGCTCTTGCACATGGAAACAAAGCACGATGCAGAAAGAATATGAGATATATGTGTGCCTCAAATATGAGAAAAAGCTTACCACATTCTCTTGGATCTGGCAATTGGATACAGAGATGCTAATGGAGACCTCTTCTGTTGGTATAAAAACACACAAACAAATAAACTCATTATGTCTCTCTTGTATTGAATGCCATTTCCTTGGATTTACACCTTTACTAATTTAATCTACCTGAACAAAAAATAGATGACAATTCATATCACATTACAAGAGTTTCTCAAGATTATCTCAAAGAAAATTGAAAAGCAAATTTAAAATTTAACCTGCACAATACTTTATGAATTAAAATAAAGCTGAAAAAAGATATAAGTATTTAAAAAAAAAATAAAAAAAATAGACATACTGCCTTTGCAAATAACTTAAAATATGTGCAAGTTAAAGAACTAAAATTATAACTAAAACAATAAAAATCACAAAAGTATAAAGGAAAATGAATACAATCCATTAAAAATCTAGAAAATAATAAAATTAAATCTATTTCAAAATATGATTAAATACCTTAACAGTATATAATTAATACTACAGTAACACTGGGGTTGTCAAGTACACTTTTTGAATACTATTTATCATTCCAAGTACCTATAAATTATTTTATTTTTGTCCAAGGTGCTCATTTTTCTTGAGTATAATAAATGGCCATAAATATAGTTTTTCTGTAAATCAGCTGCTGGGTCATTTTTACTTTTAATACAAATGATGAATCCCCTCACATCCCAGATAGCACACTTACGTCTGCAGGATGTCTGTTAAAGATCTCTTGATCTGGAAAGCATCTGCTGTGTACAAACGTCTGGCAGACATCTGTAAGATGTCAGTTTTACATACATTCTAAATCATAAACATCTTAAAGACATCTGATAGACGTCTATTTGACATCTGATAGGAAACGTCCAATAGACGTATTGCAGATGAGCAAACTACGTCTTGCAGATGTAAATGTAGACATCAAACAGACGTCTCCGAGATGTACATGTGCTATCAGGGATTCCTACCCAGTGCTGGGTCAATGTTACCTAATGTTGGGTAGTCTGTACCAAACCGGTTAAAACTGGATACATTTGTCAGCGGTCATTTTGTGTTCTGTCCTGGCAGGAAACTTCCTGAATGAAATTAAGGTATGTAGGCTATTACATGTATTCCTATCAAATTATTACTGTATAAATAGGAAAATGTCTGTAGTCTGTGTAGAAAATTTCCTTTTTTTGTTTAAATATACGGCACATGTAACGTCTGCTTGGAACTCTAGTCTTCCACAAACTCAGCATCCACTGGATCTAGATTCCAAGCGAACAACGCACCGGCGCCACCATCGGAGTCTCCCCTCCCGCTAAACGAATGTGTGACCAGGGCTGAAACATGACGTGACATTGCTGTTATATGTAACAAAGTTTCTGTGCGCTCCAGTGACTACAACAGGAGAAGTATTGATAGTGTGCCATTGTTGCAGCATTGTTTGACGGGTTGACAACTTGCACGAGGTAAAGCTGTTTTTGATGTAACCTTCCAAACATGATTATAAGTCATTTAATAAACTAGAACAGCCTACCGTTTTCTTCCCACAGATTCTCATTGGCTGCTCTTGCTGAAACCTTTACTGCATGTTTTTGAAGATTTTATGATTGTAAAAGACTGACTTGATATTGAATAAAAATATTGTAAATAAAATGTTTTTGTCTTATATATATATATATATATTAACAGAGAGTGCATTTTAATTATTTAAAATGAAAAACCTTTAATAGGTTAACTGATACACCACTTTGTCAACCTAGCAAAAAGGTTAACGTATAAAACCCAACAAGCTGGGTCAAAATAACCCAGCATCTGTGCTGTCCAATATTTACCCAGCTGGGTTGCCAAATAAATCATAAATGTTTTTTTTACCCTGTGTACGCATAGAATGTACATATTTGTTCACAAATGTAATATTACAACTGCACTGCATTTCTGTATCTGTTGTGTTTTCCCCCCAGAAACATTCTAAGGGTCTTTGCATGAGCCCCTAAATGTTTCACCATGATGTTCATACTGTGGTGGCTGTGATGGCCGACGTGAGATATGCCCTTGGCGATGACAGGCATAAGTGCATGCTGGATGGCCATCTCCCACATGCGGGCCACGTCCTGTCCCACGCCGCTAACAAGCACGCTGCTTCCGTAGCCCAGCGTTCCCCCGTCGGCTCGAGCCAGGTTCTCTCCCACATAGTACACAAGAGACGCTGTGGCAATCTCAAAGCAATGTGGGTTGGCACCCTCAGGCAGAAGGTTGAATGTTTTCGCTGGTTCCAAAGACAGCACCTCAGATAGAGGAATTTCCTGTTGGAGAGGGTTAAGAGGTCTTATCTGAAAGCTGAAACCTCAATGATATCGCAGAGACATGCGTGTGTATCTGATGTGTGCGGTGATCCATGAAACCTATCAAGACAAACTATCAACATTATCAGAAGGAATGATGAAAGCCCTTTAGATACTTCCTAGATTAATTTGTTAATGTGCGTTTCAGGTGTCAAGCTTTATTTTTTTGACTTTAAGTTACCTTATAGTATTTGCTCCCGGTGTCATTCTGGAACAGGGTAATACACTTGCTGTCAAGTCGCCAGTAATGTCTCTTACGCTAGTGTGAAAACAACAACAACAGTTAAGACAAATGATCATGTACAATATGAAAAGTTCACTTGGTATTTCACCTATTAATTCATAAGGTTTATAATGGAAGCCCAGAGCACTTACCAACGTGTCTTTGCTGGTGAAATGCACAAGCCAGCCTTCTTTCATAACATTGCTGCTTTTCCTCTTGGTGTGTTTGACAGACTGAACCACCCGCATAAGTGGGATGTTGTTGCTGGTGGAAGGGCTTATAAACATGGTGACATGTCAAAACCTTCTAGAACATGTCAATTGCAGGTCAAAAACTATTTCATAGCATCAGAATACTCATACTGTCTAGTTCCTTTTTCCTTTTGTACTTGACCTCAGACAGAAAAACATCGACATGTTTTAACTCAAATTGTTACCTAGAACACAGCAAGACTAATAGTAAAATCAGTTTCCTCTTTGGAAGTGTGTTTTATGTATTTGTAGTTAATATTAAGTATTTTTATTTTATGTAATATCCGTTATACTATAATAGTTGCACTGCCATTCAAACGTTTGGGGTCAGGAAAATAGATTTTATTTAAGAAATGAATACTTTTACTGCAATAATAAACTGCAGAATCCTGGGATATATATATATATATATATATATATATATATATATATATATATATATATATATAGTATTACTCCCTAAAAAAGTAACTAATTGTGTTACTTAGTAATGTGTTCTGTACTTTTGCGTTACTTTTCTCATCAGGGCTTGGACTGAGAGGGATTGCGAGATATAAACTAGCAATTCTGACAATTATTTCTCACAATTCTGACTTTTTCCTCTGAATTGTGAGATATAAACTCGCAAATGTGAGTTATAAAATCCAATTTTGAGGGGAAAAAAGACATTTTTGCATTTGTTCTCAGAATTGCAAGTTTATATCACAATTCTAATTCACAATTCTAAAAAAAATAATAATAATAAGCCCGCAATTCTGAGAAATAAAGTTGCAATTCTGACTTCTCGGAATTGAGACTTTATTTCTCAGAACTGTGAGTTTATGTCTCACAATTATGACTTCATAACTCACGACTGCGATTTTATATCTCACAATTCTGACTTTATAACTTGCAATTGTGATTTTATATCTCTCAATATTCTGACTTTATAACTCACAACTGTGAGTTTGTCACAGAATTCTGACTTCATTTCTCAGGATTGTAAGTTTATATCTCACAATTCTGAGAAAAAAGTCAGAATTTCAAGTCAAATTGCGAGATGTAAACTCGTGGTGGAAATGGGCTTCCATAAGAAAGTTCAACAATCTTCAGCAATAAAAAAAATTGCTATGTTTATTTGAAGTAATTGCTTATTAAAAATTGGATTAAATACAGGATTAAATAAGGATATTTGTGTTATTTAACTATAAGTTTGCATAATATTCTGCATTTGCATTTCACTGTTTTTATTCATTTTAAGGAATACTGAGTGAGATCAGTAAATGCATGTTTACATTTAGTCTAGAACTACAATAAGCATCATGTTTACACAACGCGCACAGCGCCTCTAAACTTACTCCAGATTTCTCTCAACAAGGTGACAGCAGATTTGTCAGTCAATAAACAGGAAAACAAATGAACCGGTGCTACTTATTTGAAAACGTACCTGAGATATTTTCTTGTAAATTAAAAAATAATGCATTACTTTACTAGTTACTCGAAAAAGTAACCTAAATACGTAACTAATAATAAACGTAATAATATTTTAATATTTACAGTTATTATTGTATTTTTGACCAAATAAATGCAGCCTTTGGTGAGCATAAGAAATTTATTTAAAAAAAAACATTTTAAAAAAAGTCTTACTGACCCCAAACTTTTGAACAGTAGTAGTATTTGTAGTCATTTATTCATTTAGTTTGCATTCAGTATATTTTTTTTTATTTTATTTATGCAGTCACTGAGACTTATGTGTGATACTATTTGTGATTTTGGTTTTGTTTATAGTGCTTCAAGAGGTTTTAAGGAGCTACCTGATGATTCTGTTGGATTCATCTGGATCTTGGTCTTGGAAATCTCCAAGCTCACAATGTCCAGCTTCCAAAAGAGCAGCGGAGTCTACCACCAGAGACTCTTCCATGTCATCGATAAGTGGACTATGTCGGTCCCCATCATGGTCATCACAACCCTCCTCCATAACCACATCTGATTCAGCACCGGGACTCAACAGATCTATTAGCCATGATAAGAAAAGGATTGAAGCGAACAGGAAAGCAAACCAAGACAAAGTAAGTCACATGGTGCATAATGTGTGTAAAAAAACTGTCAGTTTAACACCACCAACCATAGAAACCAGAACATGAAAATGAGCAGTTTCAAATTTCCATTCAGAGAAGTACTGTTAATAATATCATATTATAATATAAATAGGGAATGTTATAATATAGTCCCCATTGCAGTTATATCATTATGCTCTTTAGTATTTGCATTCGATTTTATGCTTGCTGTTAATGTACAGAAAGAAATTCTATTTTTATTAGCCTTTATTTGTATTATAATGTAAATTATAGAGAATATAAATTTTTGCTTAACTATTATAAGTGATATAAACAAACAGATTTAGTCATACAACATTACCCCAGTTTTTTCATGTGAGAGCATTATGCTACAAATGAAGAATGGCGTTCACATGCCATTTAATGTTCAGTCAGATAAATGTTGTTTTTGTCGTCAAATTGCGGTGTTGATCATTGAATCGCATGGAGACACTAAAGTTAGACTTGCCTCCGTTTCTTGACACCTCTCCGAGGCAGTTGTTTGGCACTTTGGGTGCACATCGTTTATGGCAGTTGAATTTGCAATCTGAGACAGTGTGAAGGAAAAGAGAGTAGAGAAGAATGACAGAGCGACAGAGAGAGGGAGAAAGAGTTAAAGGGGGAGCAAGAGAGAGAGTTTACTACCAATCTGGCACATAAACATATGAGTTCCTGTTGTGCTGGTGGCTGACAGGCTGAGACCTCGCACACTGAACACATGAACATTAAAGCTGTTTGTAACAGCCCAGCCAACTGCACTCTTTACTGCTTGGCACATGGCATATATTCCTCTTACACAAACACATCGTATATAAAAAGCAGCTGTTGTGTCACTTTATATTTGTGCTCTGTTCTAGATGACACAAAAGGATCAACAAATTCTGTGATCTGTTACACTGATAGTTGCGGTGTTATCAGAACGTAGGATCTGTAATGCAAGCATCAATACATTACATACTGGCACCTAATAGACTAAAAATAGACTGCATTTTATAAATATAGTGTACTACGGATACTATTTTTTATAGCATATGTACTATTGTGCAGCAGATTTAATTATGCATGGAATACTACATTTGAGCTACCACCAGCAGTACACAACCATAGCAAACTGTGCTAAGTGCTGTCCCCCACAATGCAATGCATTTAACACACAATAAACTAGCAATGGACCCTTTTTTAAATTTCCAGGGTTCTCAGAAGCAAAAATCTAGGGTAAACTCAAATAGCAAAAGAAAAAGAAAATTTTATGCCATGGTAATATAACACAAATTACTGTATAAATGTACAGCATATTGTATATATAAAATATATATATATACACAGTACACTAGTAGTCAAAAGTTTTTGAACAGTAAGATTTTGAATGTTTTTCAAAGAAATCTCTTCTGCTCACCAAGCCTGCATTTATTTGATTCAATGTACAGCAAAACAGTAAAATTGTGAAATATTTTTACTATTTAAAATAACTCTTTTCTATTTGAATATATTTAAAAATGTAATTTATTCCAGTGATCAAAGCAAAATTTTCATCATCATTACTCTTCAATATGCTGATTTACTGTTCAAGAAGCATTTATTATTATTAATATTATTATTATCAATATTTTAAAAAGTTTAGTAATTTTTTCAGGATTATTTGATGAGTAGAAAGATCCAAAGATCAGAATCTGAAATAAAACGTTTTTGTAACATTATACAGTATACCATTCAAAACTTTTTTTTGTAAAGAAATTCTAGAAATTAATACTTCTATTTAGCAAGGATGTTTTAAATTGATCAAAAGGGATGATAAAGACATTTATAATGTTACAAATGATTTCTATTTTAGATAAATGCTGTTCTTCTGAACTTTCTATTTAAAACCTGAAAACATTCTACTCAGCTGTTTTCAACAAAATAATAATAAATGTTTTTGAGCAGCAAATCAGAATATTAGAATGATTGGAAATGAATGAAAATTTGAATGAAGGATCATGTGACTGGAGTAATGCTAAAAAATCAGCTTTGAAATCACAGGAATAAATTACATTATAAAATATATTCAAATAGAAAACAATTATTTAAATAGTAAAAATATTTCTAAACTTTACTGTTTTGCTGTACAGGCTTGGTGAGCAGAAGAGACTTCTTTAAAAAACATGTAAAAAATTCCAGTTAATAACTGTGATCAAAGTCTGAGAAATTGGTCTGTTTAATCCAAGACTTTAATGTTTCCATTGCAACTGATTATTTTACCATATTGCCAAATAAGTTTGTACTCAAAGCTGAATTTAAAAAATAATGGAAAGTAACCTATTTATTTCCAGCATGCATTAAATTAAACACTAAACATGGTGTATCTTTATGTGACAGAAATATTAAGTCTTATGCCATTACAAATTCAGCCAATATTTGCATAGTCATACTGTTTCATATTAATGTTTTTAAAAAATAATATGCAGTACTCTAGTATTTCAATTTGAACCCAGGCCTACTGAGCCTCATTATCTGTCTAACACAGTCCATCATTTATATAACAGCAAAACATCATATCTGCTAGAGAAATTAAAGCAAATATCATATTAAACACATTTGTGTACTTACCATAATTTGTGTAATTAGTTTTAATGGATATTGTGAATAAACTGCTATGCTTTCTGGACAAAGTAATGATTCACAGCAATTAGTAATCATTCTCTGATGATGGCTCAGATGAGTTAATACAGTTTTATTACAGAGTTACACGGAAACATCAGGATCAGAGGGGATTTAGCTGAGGCACATTATTATGCAAAGCAATAAGATACTACAACAATTACTGTAGCGTAATATTTTAGTTTAGAATATTGAGGATAAGCTCATACCTTTGCACTGTAGTCCCTGACGAAACAGGCCCTTGAGGAGCTTCTTGCAGTGCTGGCAAACGGTGGGTCGCGTATAGGAATGAATGACAAATGTGTGTGGCACCTTCACTTTAGACAGCAGGATCTTGTCTAACTCTATTGGCCGACCTATATAGGATTGAGAGTTGGACCGGCCTCTTCCAGGAAAGATGTCTGATGGTGTTTTTTGCTGCGAACAAATAATGTAGAGTATTGTGACGCATAGTCACAGGTTTAACTGTATTCTCAGTACACTGTTATTTTTTATAAATGTTAGGTCAGGGTAAACTGTGAATTTTTTTTATTGGGGCAAGTTGTCACACTGTGATGAATTTATTAATGTAATTACAGTTTTTGTTCGTCAGATCAATTGTTTTATATTTTTGTGTACTTTGTATTTTGGATTTCTCAGTATTTGATTTAGGTTTCATAATTGTTATACTGTGTGCATTTTTTTCGCGAAAAGCTTACAATATATCAGGTTGTTTAATGGCAGGTTCCATTGTGACAACTTACCCCCATATAGTGTGACTACTAGGGTACATTGTCACAAAACAAATGTATATACAAGTTTAAATGTAAATAGATTTCAGCCAAGACTTTAAAGATCCACTGAAGTGCTTTGAATCATGCAGCATTATTCTATGTGTTGACGTAATTTCAAGTGAAATAGGAAGACAGGGCGGGACATATCACTCATTCCCGTCCCCTTTTTAAAATAAACAATAATATATCACAGCTTGGGCCAGAGCCAATGAGCTCAGTAAAGCCACATTTGACAGCGTATGACAGCCACAATCTCATCCATATCGCTATAAATATGTAGGTCAGATACATTTAGTGGTCTGCGTCTGGTTCCAGACTTCTTTCGCCTCAATGGAAAGCATATTTAAACTGTCTGAATCGTTCCCTATCCCCTATATAGTGAACTATGTGCCTTTCGCCGTACAGAAAATACTAATTCTGTGAACAAGTGACCGATTTCAGCCAGTTTCAGCATCTAACTATAGAGACAGAGCGGCATGCGTCATAATCTAAAAACCATGCCCTCCGCTCGCCATTGACTTTGTATTGCGGGAAGCTGCCTCCTTGTCATTTTCTGACTTATAACAAAAAAACAAAACAATGTCTAAAAGCTGCTATGTGACAAGGTGTACAGTAAACAAGCTAAAAAACGCAGAGCTACATTTTTATAAGCTGTCGACCCCAAAAACGAGCATTTAGAAACACAAAACTAGAGCGCAACGTGTCATATTACTAGAGAACTATGCCCACTGGCGGGAAACTTAATCGGCGACAGTAAACATTCATTATTTTTATCTATGTCAAAGGATTATTTCACCACCCTGAGACGAGGTGATATATTGAGTATATAACTAATAACTAAATTTATTAGTCTATGTTTTGCTAGAGAAATGATCCAACTGAATGGCCCAACGTGAAATACCCTGGCATCTACAAGTATTTGTGTCCTTAAACGCTCATTTTTTGGAGTTGACAGCTTATAAAAATGTAGTTCTGTGTTTTTTAGCTTGTTTACTGTACACCTTGTCACATAGCAGCTTTTAGACATTGTTCTGTTTTTTGTTGACTTGTTAAGTCAGAAATGACAAGGAGGTAGCTTACCGATTGTTCCTTGACTTCTTGTCATTGTTTTGAAACACTCTAGCTTATAGATAACCTTAAAGCTAATATATTCATTTTGATTTCATAGGTATGTATTTATACAGAAATGATCTTCCAAAAATAAACCCACCCTTAGAACTATTCACTGGAGTAAAGTGTGTGACAACTAACCTGGTTGAATTTAAGAAACATTTTGGATGAAACCTGTGCTTTTTCGGCAGACGTGCAATTTTGCAAATGCTATCAAAAGCAAATTAAAAGTATTCATTTGTCACACAAATTCACAGGTACTAACCCGAGCCAAGTCAGCTCCACACCGCTGTCGATTAGGTGAACAAAAAAGGGCTCTACGAGGTTCATGCTGAGGGAGATTGTTGTATATGCTGAGCTTTGATGAATTTGCATCAACTCAGAACAACAACTTTCTCATCAAGCTGATCTTTAATGTGCTGCTGATTGGCAGAGATGCAGATGTCTTACCACCTGTTGTGAATAGATCTGACATCACGCAGGTGTGCATAATCAACTATTCAATGTGCTCTAAAGAAAGAAAATGATCAATAGCTTCCTGTTGCCATGTTGTACACTTCACCAAAGGCCTTAAGTAGATTCACGTGGAAGGTAAGGCAACCGTAGTTCAGCTAAAGTACAGATGCAGTTCATTTGCTGTAACCTGTCTAGGTGTAGGGAACATATTAGAGAGCAGTTAGCAGATGTTTGATTCTCCCGTCAGCAGCCGATTAACAGTTTTCTTCAAACAAACTCTACATGTGTACTACAACATTTCTAGTGTCAGGATGAAATGTCTCAACCTCTTGAAGAAAAGAGCTCTAGATCTGGCTTAATAAGCTTCAAAACAAAAGATCAAACAGATTTCAATTTTCATACTGCATACAATAGGGGGTGTATGACAGACAAAATATCACAAGGCGGTTAGTTAGAGCTGAATTAGTTAGTGCCTACCTCCATGCTAGGACTGACAGGAGACTGGGCAGGAATGAAAGGATGTGTGAGGAGAGGTAGAGAGAGACAGACAGAGAATGAGTAGTGTTAATAAACAGGACAAGCATGCAGAACTAGCATAGGGTGAACAAACAGGGACCAAATCTATGATCTGTCATAACATCAGACAATATTAGGGGAATGTAAATGTTGTATTTGTAAGCAGTGTTGTGGAAAGTTACTTTTTAAAAGCATTACAATATTGTGTTACTCTGTAAAAATGTAACTAATTCCGTTACTTAAGCCCCTTTCACACAAAGATTCCGGAAAATACACGGGTAATGCGTTCCGGGAATTGTCCTGGGATAGTTTGATTTTGGTTTATTCACACTGCCAGTGATTTTCTGGAATCTGTGTGTGTGTTCATACATAACCCGTAAAGGTCCCGTAAAGACACGTGACATTAGGACATTAGGCTTTAATGCAACGTGTACCATTACACTAAACTGACGAACGATATCCGCTTCAGCGCGGATAGTAAGAAGGTCTGCCTTCGAAACATCCGGTAAAAGAGTCGCACAATAACGTGCGTCATCACTTCACAGACTTTATGGCATTGGTTCTGGTTTTTGTTCACACTGGGCTCGTTCCGGGACTGATCCCAGCAATGTTACTAGGTCCCCAACCCAGAATCGTTCCCGGAATCAATCTCGGGACATGTTTACGTTCAAACAGAAGGCACTTCGGCAATATTCCTGCAATTTTCCGGAATCAAAGCGCAGTGTGAAAGGGGCTTTAGTTACTTTTTATGGAAAGTAATGTGTTACATTACTTTTGTGTTACTTTAGCGTTACTTTTTAAATTTGGGCAGGGCTTGCTTGTTTATTTTTAATATAAAAAGTTTAGCATATTTATATTTATATTTATATTTTATATATTTATATTTTTAGCAAATGCACTGCAAAAAATGATTTTCTTACTTAGTATTTTTGCCTTGTTTTCTAGTATAAATATCGAAACATTTTTGAATCAAGATGTATTTACTTGACAAGTAAAATCATTAATTGAGAAATTATAAGATAAGATAATAAGATATTAAGGCCTGGTTTCACAGACAGGGCTTAGACTAAGCCAGGATTAGGCCATAGTTCAATTAGGACATTGAAGCCTAAGGCTGAAGGAAAGGTAAATTTACATCTGTAAGAACTGTAGGGAAAGGAAGTTCAACACTCTTCAGCAATGAGAAAAATGAAGCCTAAATGTTAATCTGCAGTAAATCTTGCTTATTAGCATGGTTGAATTGGATCAACAAATGTCAGCAGCAAAGACAATGGTTAATAAAATGGGATTAAATAATAAAGGAAACAAAAAGTAACTGGCGTTACTTTTTTGGAAAATATTTTTTGTAAATGAAAAAATAATGTGTTACTTTACTAGTTACTTGAAAAAAGTAATCTGATTACATAACTCGCATCACTAGTAATGCGTTACCTCCAACACTGTTTGTAAGACGTATCTGTGGTTTGTATTTATTATTTGAGCATTTACACTGCCGTTCAGCCGTTTGGGATCAATATGATTTTTAATGTTTTTTAAAGAAGTCTCTTATGCTCATCAAAGTTCCATTTATTTGATCAAAAATACAGAAAAAGTAATATTATGAAATATTATTGCAATTTAAAATAAGTTTTCTATTTGAATATACTTTAAAACACAATCTGTTTCAGTGATGCAAAGCTGATTTTTTTTTATCAGCTATTACTGCGGTCTTCAGTGTCACACAATCCTTCAGAAATCATTCTAATATGCTGATTTATTATTGTTGGAAACAGTTGTGCTGCTTAATATTTTTTGGAACCTGTGATACTTTTTCTTTGATGAATAAAATGTTAAAAAGAATTTTTTCAAAATAGAAATCTTTTTTAACAATTTAAGTTATCACTGTGACTTTTTTTTTATCAATTTAACACATCCTTGCTGAATAAAAGCATTCATTTCTTTCAAAGAAAGAAAGAAAGAAAATATTTACTGACCCTAAACTTTGAATGTTAGTGTGTATTGTTAGTGTATATAAATGTTGTTCTTTTTAACATTTTATTTATCAAAGAATACTGAAAAAAGTATCACAGGTTCCAAAACTCTGACACTGAAGACTGGAATAATGATGCTAAAAAAAATTCAAATAGAAAACCACTATTTTAAATTGCAATAATTATTTTTGCTGTATTTTTAATCAAATAAATGCAGCCTGGATGAGCATAAAAGACTTCTTTAAAAAACAATAAAAATCTTTTGAGCAGCAATGTATATTTGAGTATTTTATGTTGTATCTGTGGAAGAAGGGAGCATTTGGTGCAGTATAGTGTCAATCTAATTTTGTCGTCAAACTCACCAGTAAAGCTTCATCAGAAGTGCTGGGAGACGGTTCCGCAGACACAGAGCGAGTGTTGGTTAGTCCGGTGAGGGACACGTTAGATAGTCGTCGTTTACGGATGCCGCTGCAGTTGTTTGGGATTTTGAAGGCACACCGTTTGTGGTAGTTCAGCCCACAGCCTAGCACAAAGATGGTGACAAAAGACCATCATCATGGTGGTCTGTTTATGCTAATGTAATGCTGACAGAAGTGGAATGTTTAGACATTTACCTTCACACTTAAGCCCCTGCCTCACTAAACCCCACAGCATCTCTCCACAGTGATCGCAGAACGCTGGAGCTCGATATGAGTGAACGAACAGGGCGTGAGGTCTGATCTGAAAATCCTCCACAGTAGCTGAAGCTGAAAGATTGAAACAACACACACAAAAGTGAAATGTAAATCATATATTTTTATATAATTATCATATATTTTGATTCAAAGTAGCTTCCAGTAGGCCAAATACAGTGTCTTTCTCCTCAGAGAATAAGTGCATCGATCTGTGATCAAATACATTTTCATGTAATATGTTGTACACTAAGAGAAATCATATTAGTTTTAATTTATCACAATTACATGACTGTAAATAATTCACTACTTTTGTTTCGGAGTACACTGTTGTTGAGTCAACTTAAAATAATTTGTTACCTGGCTGCCTTAAAATTTCCAGTGAACTCAAAAAAAAAAAAAAAAATAGTCAACTTGAAATGTGACAACTTAGATATTTGAGTTGATTCAACTTAAAATTTTAAGGCAGCCGAGTAACAAACACAGCTGTTAAGTTTAACAAACAATTTTTTGTCAATTAGTACAACTTAACATTTCAACTTGAATAAACTTATTTGAGTTGACTGAACTTAAAATTATAAGGCAGCAGGGGAACAAATTATTTTAAATTGACTCAACATTTTTTTTGCTTTTTACAGTGTAGATGTAACAAATCATGATTTATGTCTTTTATTTTTTAGTTGAAAAGAAATTTTTTGAGGAAAACATTTCAGGATTTTTCTCTATACAGGTGACTTTAGTGGCCAATGGATCTAAGGTCCAAATTGCTTTGTAACGTACTTCCACGTACACTGTAAAAAACTATTTGTGGAGTCAACTTAAAATAATTTGTTACTTGGCTTCCCTAAAATTTTAAGTTCAGTCAACTCAAAAAAAGTTTAGTCAACTTGAAATGTTGCGTTTTACTAAGTGACAACTTAAAATTTAAAGTTGAATCAACTCAAGTATCTAAGGCAGCTGAGTAACAAACACCGCTGTTAAGTTTAACAAACAATTTTTTTAGTTTAGTCAACTTGAATATCTAGGTTGTCATTTAGTACAACTTAACATTTCATAAAGCCCCGACTGGTGGAGGGCTACAGTGATGGTTGACTTTCTACAACTTTCTCCCATCTCCCGACTGCATCTCTGGAGCTCAGCCACAGTGATCTTTGGGTTCATCTTTACCTCTCTCACCAAGGCTCTTCTCCCCCGATAGCTTAGTTTGGCCGGACGGCCAGCTCTAGGAAGGGTTCTGGTCATCCCAAACGTCTTCCATTTAAGGATTATGGAGGCCACTGTTCTCTTAGGAACCTTAAGTGCAGCAGAATTTTTTTTGTAACTTTGGCCAGATCTGTGCCTTGCCACAATTCTGTCTCTGAGCTCTTCAGGCAGTTCCTTTGACCTCATGATTCTCATTTGCTCTGACATGCACTGTGAGCTGTAAGGTTTTATATAGACAGGTGTGTGGCTTTCCTAATCAATCCCAATCAGTATAATCAAACACAGCTGGACTCAAATGAAGGTGTAGAACCATCTCAAGGATGATCAGAAGAAATGGACAGCACCTGAGTTAAATATATGAGTGTCACAGCAAGTTTAGGACCATGTGATATTTCAGTTTTTCTTTTTTAATAAATCTGCAAAAATGGAGAAAAATCCTGGAATGTTTTGCTCAAAAACCTTAATTTCTTTTTGACTGAAGAAAGAAAGACATGAACATCTTGGATGACATAGGGGTATGTAAATTATAAGGAAATGTTCATTCTGGAAGTGAACTAATCCTTTAATGACCTCCAAAGAGTGAAATCAGCAACTAAGCAAAGTTGTAACTAGGGCAGTGTCCTATGGTACAAAAGCTAAAAAGTACATATTTGTACCTTATCTACCTCTAAATATCTGTATCTATAAAGATTCATACATTTTGAAAGGGTATTGCCCCAGTGATAGTTTTGTACCTTTTTTTCAGATTTGATGTTTTGTGGTATTAGCCGTTTTTTTTTTTTTTTTTTTTTAAATACAGAAAATAAAGTTAGTTAGTTAAATAAACTATTTAAAATTAATCTAAGATTAAATTAAGTTGACACCCTCATGTAAGCTAACTCTCAATTCTAATTTTAGCTCTTTATTTTCACCCTGTACGGCACCCCGCTAATAAGCAAATAATCAAGCTATAATTAATAAAGTGCCTGAGCTTGACCACAGCGTATTTCTGTGCTGTACACTTCCATAGAAATGTGTCCTTAAATTATAACACTAGCATTATAATTTTTAAACTGAATAACAGGAATGACCCCTGTGTCTTGCTCTGGAGCCCAATAATAGTGGAGTAAATATTATATTAAATGCATTATAATTATTTATGTGGAGAAACATAATTTGTGCAAAAAAAAAAAGCTGAAAGAAGCTTGAGACATATTTAAGTAACATACTTATGCAAAATAACCATGTCACTTCACCCCCAACAGCATGTGGGCTTTTACTCCAAATACTATCCTTTCACTTGTTTTAACAGTTACTGAATAACTGTTTGACATTCAACCAAACTGAAAATCGTGAGTCTTTTGTCTTTTAATATGTGATAGTTTCGGGGTTTCTCATTAGCTGCGTAAATCTGCAACATTTGATGATCCATGACTCACTTCACTTAACAACCACAATTACACTTCACAATTACAACATTAAAATAGATCAAATTACCTCAGATTTGATCTTTTTCATTATTCTCAGCTAACTGTCCTGATACTTGCAATTAACGTGATTGTGCATTTTATTTGAAGTTGCTTTGGTAAAACCACATCTGCTGAAAACATCAATGTAAATCCTTGGTAATTCATTAAAGGATATGCAATACCTGATGAGAGACGTCAAGTTTTGACAACCTTAAACTCTCAAGCATCTGTTATTTGGGCGTAATTGTGGTTGTTCAAGTGAAGTGAGTCATAGATCATCCCAAGTACTTAATTTCCAATTTACAACTTAAAATCATAATTAAAGTTGTTTTCCCATAATAACTCACATAAATAACCATTTTTTTTTGTTTGTTTGCATTATTTGGACTTTCGACTTCATGAGGGAATTTGCTTCGCTCTTAATCCCAGCAGCACTGAGTAAACATGTCATGATTAAAAAGGCAAACAAATGTTGCAGAGGGAGTTATATCTTTATTTTATGAACCGTCCTCTTTCGAGCTCCCACAAGGCATGTGTATCTTTGGGGTACAGATGGATGAGAGGGTGGGCCAAATCCAATCTATCAATGGCCAGTCTGGCACGCTTTTCCCGTCTCCACAGAGCTGCCACAAGGCCTGGGCAGCAGGCTCTCTGGCCTTGCCTAATTCTAATCAGATGGGCAGACCGTGTGTCTGTCAGGGTTAATGGGCTAGAGATGGTGGTCCCTTTAGAGGGGCCTGTGGTCAAGCACTAATTAATTAAGGACTCGTTCTGAGTGTTCAAGAGCTTTAAAATACAACAAAGAAGCGGATTAAGAGCTGCGTGACATCTCTGTACCCTATATTTCAGGACCTCTAAAAATAATACTGTGCGCAGCACAGCGTAATATTATAGAACAGAGCGGAATCCAGAGATATGACGAATTTTAATTGCCATCCAAACTCTTCCAAACAAACCCAGCTTTATTTATATTTGCAAATTGTACTATGAAAGGGAAGCTTTTGGGGTGGTTGGAGTGTTTTGATTGGCTCTTGTTGGCTGCATGTTGACAGGACCAATAGCGGCTGAGTGGCGAGCGCAGCGGGAGAACTGCCTGCCTCAACGCACGCATGTTGCCTCCTCTCCAACATGGCTTCCCCTAGTACGCTCAAGTAGAATACATTCTGATTAGCCATTCTGCAGCTAAATTACCTCAATTCATTCAAATTATTGTTTTGCCTTTTGTTTAAAGGCCAAGATATGTTTGCAAGTTGAACTACCTGTAAACTGTCATTAAATGCTTCAGGGAAATGAGTATGATGCTGAAAAGGCATCCTGAGTTGACTTAATGCAAATACTTGTTTCTCCCGTCGTTTTTTTCCTCGCTGCCGGTGGAAATGGGAAGTTTTCTGGTCCAACACACTCTGGCCTGCGATTGAGAATCACTATTTGGCACACGCATATTTCTTAATCAATATTCCTACAGTTATTAATCCCACACGTTCTGTATAGCGCTTGTGTCTTCATGCACTTTCTCCGTTGCAATTATGTTGATCTAGGCACAGCCAAACATCCTGTCAGCGTGTTTCACTGAAGCCAACCCATGGTTACTCTAAATTTATCCAGCAGAAAATAGACTTCAAGCAGACTTTAAGGACCGCAACAGACTGGGTAGAGACCCAGCAGAGAAAGCGTAGGTCATATTTTCATGAAGCGCTGCTCTTTTTAATTACTGTAGGAGATACTGTCAAAGTGATAATCCGAGAGATCAGCATTTATTGGCCCGCTCATTGCGCCTTTTTCAGATTCAGACCAATTACAAAGCATGCAAATTTTGCTTTGAAAACCATATGGTGGGCAAAATCAGATTTTCTTCTAATGCTATCAAAGAATTAATTTAGGCTTTAAAAGTGCTGTAAAATATTGTTTACTTCCTGAATAAAAATTTCCTTGTGGTTTACTCACCCCTATGTCATCCAAGATGTTCACGTCTTTCTTTTTTAGTCGCAGAGAATTGTTTTTTGTGGAAAACATTAAATTATTTTTTCCCATATAGTGGACTTCTATGGTGGAAAAAATTTTGAAGGTCCAAATTGCAGTTTCAGTGCTGCTTCAAACGGCTCAATGGCATAAGGAACAAGGGTCTTATCTAGTAAAATGATTGGTCATTTTCTTAAAAAAATTAAGAAATTATATACTTTTCAACCACATTTCCTGTCTTGTACTAGCTCTGCTATCGTCTTCACGTATAACCTAATCATCGTAATTTAAAAGGTCCTGTGTACTTAGGTTCAAAAAGGTAGGGTAGGGCAAAAAACTCCATCTCATTTTCTCCTCCAACTTTAAATTCATCCAACATTGTTGTTTTACGTTTTTTTGGTAAGTGTGTTTGACTTTCATTGCACGTTAGCTTTGTAAACACTAGGTTGATACTTCTATCTACATCATGCATGACCTTTCAACATTAGACCTGGGTGATTTTTTGAATTTTATTAATTAATTTGAATGTAATGTTTTGCCAAGATTAATTTTTAATTTAAATCGATAAATCATGGTTTTAAATAGAAATATTACCAAACGTTAGAATTAGACACTATGACAGTATGCCAATGATAACAGTAAAGAGAAAAGAACGATCAAACTGCACAATGTGCCCATATCAATAGGCGCCAGAGCCATAGCTGGGGTTTGAGGGGCCCTGTGCAGGTTGTACCTGTGGGCCCTGTTTGAAATGTTTTAATTTGTATGTTTATTCTATATATTTATTTACGCTATTTACACAATGATTAAGGTTTTCAAGTTTGTATGGTGTCCAGATACAAAAACAGATAAAATTGCAATGCATAGTCTTCACTGTATAAATTAAATATAGATGAATTCTTGTTAAAACTACAAAGTAATTCAGTCAAGAGCAGTCATTAATTTTCTTTCATTCATTTTCTTGGATCAACATTAAGCACACCGACAGCAGCTAGTAAATTAGGCGCGGTCACTTTAAGAAACACTGCATCCAATATAATAATACACATACAATTTCTTTGTCAACTGTTTACTTCACTTAAACCCTAACCGACAATTTTTCCGAGGATACTCTCCAAGACGGGTGTTTCAACATCATTTTGTATGTATTTGTCAGTTCAAGAGCAAGAAGAGGCAAATTCGATGCTCAAGCGCTTTGAGATGCATTTCTCTGCGTGCGTCCTGTGCGCCGCGCTTTCACTTCTTTTTGTGTTTGCATGTTTAAACGATTTGTATTTGTTCGTTTAGGTGCAGGAAGACGCGAAGGAGAGCTCGGTTCGGTGTTTGCGCGCTGTTCGTGAGACGCAGCTCTCATTGCGCATCGAACAGAACGCGCGAGTACTCGGTTGAGTTTTTCCGCATCTTGTGTTTGAATGCTTTAAACTGTTTTGAATGTTGAAACTGGCAAGGCTTAAACACGTGATGATAAGCTTTCATGATGACGCGCAGCAGTGGCCAGTCAACTGTCCTGTGCGTATTTTTAGGCCAGTCAGTTGAGATCGCTGCGGGCCCCTATAATTGTCACCCACCTTTCACCCCACTAGCGACGGCCCTGATAATGCGCACAGAATGCGCTTTTGTGCTGACAAAGATGTGACGTGGGCAGTGGAATAGGAAAAACATGAAAGAAGATGGAAGTTGAACTTCTTTTAACTTGAGCACTGTATTTTTTGAATGCTGTTTCATGAATGAGATGCTGCAAGAGACCTGAGCGCAACAGTCAAATGTGCCCATGTTTACATAGAAAAAAACAAGGGAAAAGCAGCACAACTGAACTACTACTGCACACTGTGACAGGCTTACCTTGACTTATGAGAATTTTGTAAGCATTTTATTTTTTTTTAGCATAAAATATGTATAAGACAAGTTTGTACAAGATGTAGTTGTAGTTCATGCATCTTTTCTACAAAGATATTTAACAAGCGATTTGTTTAACTTTTATATCATGTTGACAACTTAATGTTTGCTGCGCTTAGAATAAAATTTTCTTTAACTAGAGTGTTAATAAAGAACAAGTTACCTGAATCATGTTGTAGTTATATTTTCAAGTTGACTAGTCGTAAAAAAATCGAGAATTGGTCAAGCGTGTGTAAGACAAGCATTTGTGGTTAAAAAGTAAATTTTTATTGTTTAAAGAAAATGACGATCGGCTTGCTAGACAAGGCCCTTATTCCTCAGCTGGAATAGTGTGAAGCTGCAATAAAACTGCAATTTGGACCTTCAAAACGTTGGGCACCACTGAAGTCCACTATAAATTTCTTTGCGACTAAAGAGAGAAAGACATGAATATTTTGGATGACATGGTGGTTGAGTAAATTATCAGGAATTTTTTATTCTGGAAGTAAACCTCTCCTTTAATTAGTAAAGGAAAGCTATGAGTTGGACCACTGATTTACTTTTGCGCCAGAAACCGGTGAAATTATACCCTTTGAGAAAAGTGACTTGGGTCCCTCGGGGGGGTGTCATAATTAATAACCATTGACCTTACTTTTGTGACAGTTGTAAAACTCTTCTGTGTTACTTTACAGTGAAAGCAGCAGTCAAGTGTGTCATTGAGAAGTGTTACTCCGGTCTCCCAAAGGCTCGCCTATGAGAATGTGTGCATCTGGGTGTGTTAATCACCTGATTCATCTTGTCACAGACACGCACAAGTACAGAGAAACACACCAGACCTGGTAGAGAGGCTGGGGGGTAGAGGAGGTGTCAGTCCTCGCTTTATCTCGTCAGAATAGACTTCACTCAATTACCTGACATAGCACAGGGAGGAGAGGGGGAAGAAGAGAGGGGAAGGCCTGCCAAGTGTTTGTAGAAACACTTTAGCAGTGTCAAATGCGATACCTCCATCGCTTCCTCAGCAAAGCAACTCCGGTTTTCACACCGGGTGCGGCATCAAAACTTGGATGCGCATCAACTTTTCCAGAGTGGGAAATGGAAGGACTAAGAGACAAAAAACAGTCAGAGATGGCACAGGAATCGCACTCTGGTGTGTGGCAGACTGCAAAAACTTTGGCGGGTGTTGCGGCAAAGTCACAGTGTCTTGTCTAACTGATCTATAAAACAATGTGTTACGCCACGAATGAGAAAACGATGGATGTACATCTGCACCTAGGGGCATGACTACATGCTGAGCAATGCGACACTTACCAGACAGGACGACTTCCACCAGGTCCCCTTCCATAATTTCAGCTGCGCACCTCACCAACTGCAGGATGTTTTCTGAGGTTGGATCATGACGGAAAAGAAGAATCTTGTCATACATCCCGTAGAAGCCACATTCTGGGAACTGTGATGGAAGAAAAGTGATGTCTGTCAGGTGTTTTACCGAGTAAAGGCTATATTGAGTGGGTGGTGGTGTGTAGTTTATGATGGTTAGCTTACATCGCTTGTCTCTACTGATGCCAGACATATAATGCGTCTAAAAGCCCTGCCCACATATTCAAATTACAGACAACAGTTCTCATACCTGAAGCTTTTCATTCAGCTATTAAAAAGTACTCAGAAACCACATTATGATGCTCATGGGACAAACCTGACTGACAAAAAGCAGATTCGCAGGATTAAATGCTTTTTCCCTTTTTTTTTCTTTCTTTTTGACTGCTCCTAAACAGTTTTACGAACAGCAGCCTCACAATCAATTCAATGTCAAAAGAAGAGAGCAACATATTGACTGACCCGTGTAGACCGCTGGGGAAATGGCTCACTAGCCTCATTCCCTATTGATCCCTGCTGGGTTGAGTTGCAGCAACACTGCAGAGAAGGCCTGCATGTAATGGCAATTCAAACCTACACAATTCACAAAGGGTACTCACATCTAAGCTATTTGGCTTTTATTACACCACAAACAAAAAGATCACAAATAAAAACTACTCTCGCTGTCACAATGAACTTGTATTTGGACTTTGCATTTATACTAACATCTGTAGGTTCATACATGCAAAATATGTTGGTATATAACTCTGTGTTGAGTATCAGTTATTGATATATATATATATGAAAATATGTGTGTGAATTTGAATTTAAGTTAAAATATGGTTGAGGTAAAAAATTACTACTTTGCTGTTCAAATAAAAAAAATTTAATGAAATTAATTTAATAAAATTAAAATAGAATGATATAAATTTTATAGATCAATTTAAGAAATGTGACAATATAATATAATTAATATAATATATAATTTGAACTTTGAATAGCATTTTGATTATTATACATTCTCTCTCTCTCTCTCTCTCTATATATATATATATAATATGCAATTTAAGTAAAATTAAAATGAAATTAAATTATTTTTTTAAATGTTTTATATATATATATATATATATATATATATATTTAAAAAAATATATGTATATGATCAATTGAAGAAAATTTTAGTGAAATTAATTTAAATAATTTCTTATATATAATACATATATATCTAAATCATCAATTCAGTAGATTTTATAGAGAATTTATAATTTGTACTTTGAATACCATTTAGATCATACACATATTGTATTTTTTTTATTGTGTGTGTGTGTGTGTGTGTGTGTGTATATATATATATATATGAAAATGTGTGTGTGAATTTGAATTTGTTCAAATCAAAAATTTGAATGAAATGAATTTAAGTAGAATTAAAATTAAATTAAATTTAATTTGTAACAATAAATTAATATTTACTTATATATAGAATATATAAATGATCAATTCAAGAAAAGTCACAATATAATAATATAATATAATATATTTGCACTTTGAATAGCATTTAGATTTACACATTTTAGTTTTTTATTGTTTGTGTGTGTGTATTTAAAAATGTGTGTGTAAATTTGAATATTATTGCTGTTCAAATAAAAAATTTGAATGAAATGAATATAAGTGGAATTAACATCTTATAATCTTATATAAATCTTATAATATATATATATATATATATATATATATATTTATATATATATAAATTATAAATTTAAGAAATATCACACAATAATATAATATAATATAATATAATATAAGGGTTAATATCCTAGGATTCTGATTAATTCTTCTTTTTGTCATTCCAACTTGCTATGTGTTGTGGCCAAGTCATTTCAAACTCCAACTCATAAATTTAAAGGCAGCCAGTTTTCAAATGCTCAATTTTGTTCAACCTTTTCCTGACCGAATTCTCTTCACACTTCATAATCGTTTTTCTGGTTTTGCAACCATGCAGCTGAGAGCACGTATGTGCCTGATATTCCTGCGTGCATTTAAACGTACAAAGATTCAGGAAGCCGCTTCGAATTAGATTTCTGAAGAGGCATCTACAGAGAGCAAAGTATGGCACGGCGCTGAATAGGAAGTGAACGAACGTGGAGAAAATCCAATTTCTAAATAGAGACACCGAACAGCAGTGACTAACATTGAGAAAGAAACTGCGGGATTACAAAACGGCTCCATCCAAGATATCTGGGGATGCTAACAGACCGTGAAAGCATATGATGATTATCAGGCTACAGGTTAACAGATTGAGCACTAATCGTTCGCCTTGTTCCCAATCCAGTCGAATAGCCGTGTCACATTTATTCACAATTCCAAATGTGCCATTTTACAGTCAGAGCCTCTAAAGAGCATCTGATCGACGCTAATGTTTCAAGCTTGCTTCTAACCGGTGCACCGGTTTGGAGAAAAATAGCGATGACTCTATTATTGTTTAGCAACCCGGCAGAGGAGCTCACCTCCGAACGCCCACACAAGATGTACACTGCACCAAAACGCGCTGTTGGCGTATCATTCAGTAAGGCGGTTGACTCGCCTGTTAAAAGCATACCACCGCAAACCAATGCATGGAAATTAGATTCAAACCCCACACAGACTCTCCTCTGGCATTCTCACGACATTGCGGCGTTTATTAGATTCAATTTGACACCACTTGCAGGACGGAGTATCTGTTTTGCCGTTTTCTTTTTGCGGTTTAATTGTGCAGATTCCTTCCCCTCTTGTCTAGCTCTAATGAGTGCTACACAATGAAGATACACAGAGGCAAGTGTGCTTTTGAGGTCACCATGACAGCAGCCTCACTGTAACAGTGTGGGTTGTCATGGCAGCGGACACCCAAGGCTCTTTCCTGATTGAGCACTATTCATTTGTTTGGCACAAATGGATGCACATATATCTGCTGCATGTCTGAGCCATCAAAGCCGAAGACACACCGATCCTTGTCATTAACCCCTTGGGAGATGTCTGGCTCCGATCGGTGGAATCCTCTGACAATAACTCTATGTTATTGCCTCTTAGAGAGCTGCCCAGACCCCCTTGCTTGATGGTCTTTCATGACTGTCATTTTCTGCCATCTCTCTGTATGTGTTTTATAGATGACAGGCTAGCGCTGCGAGAAGAACATCAATTTGGATGTTGTCTTCCCTTTAAACAACTGGTTGTTGAAGCTGGTTGTCAGGGTGGAGCGAGCACTTGTGTGTGTCGAAAAAGGCAGGTATGTTTGAGGGGGAAAAAGGCGAAGGAGAAAGATGGACGGGCAGAGAGAAAAAGCGAGCCAGCGAGCGCTCTGAAAGCTCGTAAGGAGTGAATCATCTGTTCTAACTGTCAACCCCCTCTCGCCTACGCCATACCAGGCTCAATGCCCTGCTCTTAACGCTAAACCACTGTTCCTTCCTCCCAGCACCGCTTTGACATCCTAAAGAGCCTTAGCCCTTTAATTACTCAAACTAATGATATCAACCTGTTGTCATATTGGGAGACATGCATTATATTACATATAAAATACATATTGGATTACTGCTATTATAATTAAGCTTTAGCATGTATAAATACATGTGGATGCGCACATGGATACGATGATTTGCAAACAATTAACCTTTGCATTGATATGAACCAACTTTTAGCCTAGCATGTATGCAAAATCATATAGGTACTATAATTAAATAAGAACTTTTTATGACCTCTCAAAGGTATTTTTTAATTAACAAATGTGTGGAAGCACTGGGAAGTAACTGGTTACATGAAATCTGGATTATGCAATCAGATTCCAAAAATGAAGTACTTGTAATTAGAGTAAGTTACATTTTTAAATACTCATAATCAGACCACAGTTACTTTTTTATTGATTAAATGATTACATATTATTCACACAAGTGTTTTAACATTGCTTCAACAACTGATGAACACATTCAGTTTTATTTGAAATATCATTTAGTAGATTAATCGTGTATTATTATGTATTATTGAAAGGCTTTTGTCTTTGAAACTCGTTAAAATGCACAAATTCTAATTATTTCTTATTTGCAGACATTCTCAACCTTTTTGTTATCTGAACCTCTTTGACCTAATTTATTTACATCAGCAGTTCTGTAAAAGACATCTCCCTTAGCATTGAACTTTGAGCATTGTAACTTTGCAGATGTTGTGCTCAGCAGCGACAAAAGTGAAATCATCATCAATGACCCCTTTAAGTACCCTTGAGATTTTAAAATAAACCCCACTTTGGGAAAGCTTGATTTAATATAATGTTTAATGCACTTCATGTTGTTATTTACAATGAAAGGAATAATTTTTCTCACTCTTTGTATTTTTACATCATTATGGTACAAGATTATCCTGTTTAAATCAATGTGATAAATGAGTTAGGTCAAAAGTAATCTAAAAGTAATTTGATTATATTACCTAAAATATCTAATGTAATGGATTACGTTACTGACTACTATTTTTGTCATGTAATTTGGAATCAATTGGAATACAATTTGTAAGTAATCTACCCAGCTCTGCGTGCCAATAAGTACCTATCACTGCAGTTTCCAACAGAAATGAACACTAGAGAGAGTAAAACAGCGAGCACTTGTAATCGTTTTCATACACAGTTATGATTACAGCTCCATATGTTTCGCTTTCCAGTGTTCTGACAAATAATGCTACTCATCAGATTATGCTACTAACACTGTATTTTTAATACTGTACACAACAGGGTAGCACAAATTGTCAGAACACCAGCCGTAACTAGGGATGCATCGTTGCGATACTCAGCATCGGTATCGGCTCCGATACTTGCATTTCTGCCGGATCGGGGATCGGTCATACGAGACCGATCCAAATTCGATATTGTGCATATACTATTCTGTGTTATTGTTGAGCCCCACGAAAGCACAAAACATTACAAAGCAAGTTCAATGTGAGGTACAGATGAATATTTAAGTCGTTATATTCAAATTCACATAAACTCTTATGTGTCTGTCATCCTCCATTCAAACTGCATGTTTCGTTTGGTTACTACAGACAAATTAATGAAACTCTCTTCAAGAGCGCACAGTAACTGAGGTTTAAAACTGTTAAAAGAAAAGGCTCAATAAACTAACGAAAAACTGTAATAAACAACGCATCATGTGTAACATTTTACCAGATTTAGTCATACACCTATTCACTTTTATTTGTAAATAAAAATGTTTCGCAAGATTTTATAAAATTGTTTTATTATAAAAAATATTATTTTTCTAAAGTATCTTTTGCTGCTGAATTATCCACTAACCTAGTTCATAATAGTATTTTTGTTTTAGATTATGATTATATATTTTAATTAGTTATTTTTCATTAAAATGAAGTTGTCTATAATGTAGTAGATTGTGTTTAACACACAAAAGAGTGACGATCAGGTCAACACAGAGAAGTGAAGTTTCTGAAAAAATGGTATCGTTGCATCAGCCGTAACAAGCTTGCTCAGTAGCTCAGCCAGCACATAATTAGGCCGCAGGTCCACCAAAGCTTTTAGCCAGCTAAAAGCTGGAAGTCGCAGTGATGACTACAGCATTTTGCATTTTTTGAACATTTTGAATTTGAAGTTTAACATTCTTTAACTCTCTGCTCTGAGAAAAAAAACACCCGAACAAACTGTGAGCCCACCTGGCGTTTTAAAAAATGTGGTGCTCCCATTGAGAACATTTGAAAAAATATGCCTAGGTGGACACGCAGTCTTAAACTTAAGATGCGAAATCCTTGGGTACGAATCCCGTATAAAATATGATTCACATTGAAAGAGCTAAAAGATGAGAGATCGGGAAAAAAAAAGCTAAAACGGCATGCTTGCAATTGCATTTTACGTCACATTCGCTTTTGTTCACACTTTTGTGTAGGTTTAGGTGTAGTGTAGATAGTACGTTATTTTAAAACGTCACAAAGCATCACTCAACAGACATTTCAAGTCAGAACTGCGGTGACACGTACAAAACCAACGTCTGTGATACAGCTGTGGCTGGAAACTAACAACAGATTAATTTTTCTACCTATTAGATGGATTATTAACGTCTACATCTACCCCAACCCTAAACCTACCCCTTACAATAATGAAAAAACTGTAAATGTAAATATTGTACAGTACATCGGTATACCATATAGCCTTTACCAAAAAACATACCAAATGTACGTTCATCTGTACGTTTTCGCCATGAGACTAGTTTGGACTCGGAAGTCATTCAGAATCTCAGTGGAAATAGAAGGTAATTTGGATACTTTTGCATACTGTTTTATTAGGGTGACAATATGCTTGCTTTTGGCCGGACATGTCCTGTCTAGAATTTCTAAATTGCCTATAATGTCCAGGTTTTGCTGTGTTTTCATACTTGCTGAAGGTAATGATTAAAAAGTAGCTTGAGCAATATTGTGTAGGCATTGTACTGAAGTGATCAGCTGGTTATTGCTCTGTTGGAGGATGTACAGTTGTGCTCAAAATTATTCATACACTTGGTAAATGTGATCAAAGAAGGCTGTGAAAATAAATCTGCATCTTTAATCCTTTTGATCTTTCATTTCAAAAATGTACAAAAATCTAAGCTTTTATCTGAGAATTAGAATTGACAAAGAGGGAGGGGGGAAATCTCATTATGAAATAAATGTTTTTCTCTAATACACATTGGCCATAATTAATCATACCCTTTTATTCAATACTTTTAGCAACCTCCTTTTGCCAAGGTAATAGTTTTCTCCTAAATGCCTTATATGTTTAGAGAGCATCTGACAAGATATTAGAGAACATTCTTTCATACAGAATCACTCCAGACCCTTCAGATTTCTAGGTCAATGTTGGTGCTGCTTCTCCTTCACCCCACTCATTTTCTATAGGGTTCAGGACAGGGAACCGGGATAGTTCTTTGATTTTGGCCCAGTTAAGATTTCTAGCAGGAACAGCCAGGTTTTTATTTTTTTATCTGTTGAAATTTGATAGAATCCATGATGCCTGAGCAAGATGTCCAGGATCTCCGGCAGAAATACAGGCCCACAACATTAAACATACAGCAGTATATTTCATTGTACAAGGGGTATTTTTCATCCCTGTTCGCACAAAATTCATTTGTTTGCTGCTAAAAAGCTATTTTTTTTGTTTCATCTGACCATAGAGGCCATTCCCATTTGAAGCTTCAATAGTTTCTAGCAAATGAATATGCTGGAGTTTGTTTTTGGATGAGAGCATTTTCTTTTCTTGTTTTTTTTTTTTTCTTTAACCCTCCCATGTAGTAATAGGTGCTGTTTGATAAATTTGTTTGAGGCTTTGGACCCCGAGGCTCCACTATTTTCTGCAATTCTCCAGCTGTGATCCTTTGAGAGTCTTTGGCCACTCAAAACTATCCTCCTCACATTGCATTAAGACATAATAAACACATGTCCTCCTCCAGGCAACATTTTCTGTTGACTGGAAATTCTTAATTATTTGCCGTGGTGGTGGAAATGGGATTTTCAGTGCTTAAGCTCTTTTCTTACAGACACTTTTTGATTTGTAAAGTTCAAAAATCTTTTTCTGCACATCAGAAATATATTCTTTGAATTTACTCCTTGTGATAGATGATTAAGGGCATTTGGCCTTTGTGTTTCCTGATATTTATAGCTGGATATTTTCACGATCCTAATCACCCTAGTGTGCTAAAAATGCAAATATGAATGGGAATATACTTCAGAGATATTTTACTCATAAGAATTTCTAGGGGTACCAATAATTGTGGCCGTTGTGTATTAGACAAAACTATTTATTTCATAATGTGATTTTTCCCCACTTTCACTTTTATTACATTTTGATTAAAGGTTAGATTTATTTTATTTAGATTGATTTATTTTGAATGAAAGATCAAATGAATAAACAATTCAGATTTATTTTCACAGCCTTTTTTGATCATACTTAACAAGGGTATGAATACTTTTGAGCACAACTGTAGATGTGACCATGCAGGTTGTTTACTACTACTACACTTTGTAAATTTTGATTTACAAGAGTTGAAATCGACAATAAGCTTTGTTAATTTTGAGCAGCTCTGTGCTTCTCAATGATTGTGTTGGTAAGTTATTTTTCCTGCTCTAGTTAGAACATGATGGCTCTGCAAATGGATTTTTAAAAGCCATTTTGTATTATCATATTTAATATTGTGGTTTTGTCATTTCAGAGGGAAAAACATACATAATTGAAATGTGGGACATTGCCTACGTCTTGCAGGATGCGGGACAAAATTTTCAGGACTGTCCCTCATTGTACCAATTGTACCCAATCAAGGTTTGTGAGAAGGTGGGATCTACAGTCATCCTAGATTTATGAATACTACAGTATGAATTTGACATACTGCCTATTTTTCCACATATTATACATGTCATTTTACAAAACGGAAGTGGGCTCCTTTCCATGAATGTGTGAGACTTACATTTCATTAGCTGGTATATAATAAATAACTAAGAAAAACAAAGTGCACTAAGAACTATTTGCACTACAAACCAGTGTGTCTATAATTACAGCAATACATTACTATAAAATGATAAGAAATTATAAGAAATACCATTCAATGTACAATATCAAGAAACAAGCTGTTTTGTACAGCTATAAATAACAGAAGTGGAAGACACCCAAAGCCTCACATTCGAGTTACATATGGCAGCACCTGTTCTTACGTTAAAAATAAGATGGATATAGTAGACAAGCAGGCATATTTGGACGCATTGTATATGTATGGCTAAACCATAAACTGTCATTTATAAGAGCGACCCTGTGATGTGTGTCACACGTGTTCCATCATGGCAGATGTATAGAAAGTAAAGGGAAAACAACATAAAAAGATCAACTTGATATAAAATCAGGGCGGATTATCTGACACTTCACTTCAAAACAAGCACAAATTGCAGTGATGACTGCAGATTAAAGATGTGGGCTATCAGCAACAAAGATGACAACGACAACAGCAGCGCATATGCGGTGATGTCTAACTATATTAGGCTACGAAATCCATGCCAGTAGAAGAACAGACACCAGTGACGCACAGACCTTTGTCTTGTAATCAGTTTTGAGGATGATAAATAAGCAAGAGGCTATGAGCAGAAGAGAAATAGCTGTTCACACAAGTCAGTACAGCAGTGTGGTTTGTTTCCTTGTAGTGTTGTGAGCCATTATTTGCAAAAGCATGAGTGAGTCAAATGTTGCACCTCAAGGAAAAAGGATTCAGCACTGTTTTGGCTCATATGCTCTCATATTTGGCATACATGTTAAGCAAATGCAATACTATGAAGCATTTTCTTATTCACTGTAAAAATGTAATCATTTAATAATTATTGTTTTCATCCATTTGACTTATCACAGTCATTTTTGGCACTTCCAGAGGAGTTCTCAGAGTTTCATCTTGATTTATTTCATTAGTTTCACCATAAGTAAATTCAGAGTGGTTGGGTGAAGTGTAATGAACTTAACACTGTTGTAACTTTGGCAGTGTGGTTTGCTGTGAGAAACTGTACGAACGTGCCAGAAGGGAGAACGCTTTGTACTGAGAAATATAATTTGCAATATTATGCTTTCCAAAACATGTTTTAAAAATGTGGCTGACGACTTGTATTTAATATTTAGGAATGCTGTAAATCAAGCACCAATAGAGGACAGTGCACACATTTGTGTTGTTTAAGGAATGGCTGCTTTCTCTTAAAATAATACGAATAAATTATAATCTACAGACGCTTTATGTTATGACACAGTTAGCTCTTATAGTTGCTGTCATACTTCCTCACATCATACATGCTAAATTTAAAAAGATAGTTTACCCAGTTATGAAAATTCTGTTATCATTCACTCATCCTCTTGTCATTCCTCTTTATTTCTTTGTTCTGTACAAAACAAAAGAAGATATCTTGAAGAATGCTGGTAACCAGCTTTGGTGATCACTGACTTCCATTGTATGGACAAAAAATACTAAGATATAAATCCTCTTTTTTGTTCCAGTCAGTCATTTTGGAACAACATGAAGGTGAGTAAATGATAACAGAATTTTTTTTTTTTTGGTGAACTATTCCTTGCATGCATAATGTTACTAGGAAAGTTACTAGGAAAATGATCATCCTAGTTTTAAAAACACTATGAATTCTGACATACTTTTCTGCTTTTCAAGTACAACCCATCTTGTTTCACAACACGGAAGCAAGTTATTTTAAGAAGCTATTAGCCACTATATAATAAATAACTAGAAAAAAAAAAACAAAGTGCAGAAATCTATAAAACTATTTGCACTACAAACCAGTGTCTTTAGTATGTTTGGTGATAAATAACTGTAAGAGCTAACTGTGTAATCATAATTGTCATCAAAGTATTTGTAGAAAGCACTAATAACTGATTAACAGATTAAATTTAAAATGTACAGAACCTCAGACGAAGTCAAAAGTTTACATAGAAACTGCTAAATGTTAATTATTTACCATATAAAAGGGATCATACAAAATGTATGTTATTTTTATTTAGTACTGACAAGAATTTCACATAAACAACATTCACATAGCCCACAAGAAAAGTAACACAATTTATAAAATTACCCTGTTCAAAAGTTTACATACACTTGATTCTAAATACTATGTTGTTACCTGAATGATCCACAGCTGTTTGTTGTTTGTTTGTTTGTTTGTTTAGTGATTGTTTTTTATGAGTTCCTTGTTTGTCCTAAACAGTTACACTGCCCGCTGTAAAATCCTTCAGGTCCCACAAATTCTTTGGTTTTTCAGCATTTTTGTGTATTTGAACCCTTTCCAACAATGACCGTATGATTTGGATATCCATCTTTTTACACTGTGGACAACTGAGGGATTCATGTGCAACTATTACAGAAGGTTCAAATGCTCACTGATGCTTCAGAAAGAAACGCAATGCATTAAGAGCCATGGGGTGAAAACTTTTTGAATTTGAATATCAGAGTAAATTTAGCTTATTTTCTCTTCTGGGAAACTGGAAAAAAAAGGAAAATCAAAGAATTTGTGGGACCTAAAGGATTTTTCTCAAGTACAGAATATAGTACTATATGTAAACATCTTTTATGCACAATGTCTTGTTCAAGTCAGTACTAAATAAAAAATGACATGCATTTTGTATGATCCCTTATATTTTGGACAAATAATAAACATTTTGCAGATTCTGCAAGGTCTATGTAAACATTTGTCTTCAACTGTGTAAAATTAAACTGTATTTTTTTTTAATTCATTTCATTTTCATTTTCAAGTTCATTAATTTGATCAACAGTGACAGTAAAGACTACTACATTGTTACAAAACTTTTATTTATTTTATTTTATTTTTTTATAAAATAAAGTTCCACTGTTATGGACAGGTTGGTTGGTATAAGTAGGTTTAAGAGTGGGTTAAAGGGAAAGTTCACCCAAGAATAAAAAATTGATCATTAATTACTCACCCTCTTGTCACTCCAAAACCCATAAGAATTTGCTCCTCTTCGGGAAACACAAAATAATGTATTTTTGATCAAATCCAAGAGCGCTCGGACTCTTCTTGACAGTAAGGGTTCTACCACGTTCAAGGTCCAGAAAGATACCAAGACATCGACAAAATAGTTCATGTGACATCAGTGGTTTAACCGAAATGTTATGAAGCTACGAGAATACTTTTTGTTGTGGAAAAAAAACAAAAACAAACAAAAAAAACAACTTTATTCAACAATTCTTTGTGTCACCCTAGCGCCATTTTCAAAGGTACCACAAAGGTCTTATGGGTTTGGGACAACATGAGGGTGAATAATTAATGACAGAATTTTCATGTTTGGGTGAACTACCCCTTTAAGGTGTAAATTCTACACAATAAGTGAATTGAATCAAATGATCAATTTAAATGTAAGTACAAAGTAGTTAATGTCACCTAATATAAAGTGAAACCATTTCAAATAAATTCTGATAATTTAAACCTTTTTATTCATCAAAGAATCTAAATATTAGATTAAATATCTAAATAATCTAAATAATAGATTACATTTCTAAATAAATAATAAATATCTAAAGAAAATATTGTGGGTTTTCACAAAATTATTACGCAGCACAACTGTTCATGACATTTATAATAAAAATTAAATGTTTCTTGAGCACCAAATAGTGAATGAATAGTGGCTTTGTTTCTCATTGACTCATGGAAAAATAAGCATTTAACAGAGGGTTTACACAAACTGAAACAATCCAATAATCCATGTACTCAACATAAGAGCAGTTCCTGTATAAATCATTTCACAGTTCAAAACACCTGAGAGTGGAAATGTATCATATTAGATATGGAAAGCTGTAAAGTACATGGCTTTGTACATCTACCAGAAAGCCAAACATGCAACATTTCAGCGAGAACCAGTCAATGGGCCTGGACAGCATGAACCATAACCACCATCAGTCAATCAGTCTGCCCGAGCCATGTGTAGTCTGCAGGTTAGTAGCTGCTAGCTGTGCTGTAACAACCACTGATCAATACTATTGGAGCACTGCTCCTCTATTTATACACCCTATACACACACACACACAAGGAAACAACTGTTCTGCAAAAGACAGTGTTGCTGCATCAAGATGTTAAAGACAAGGTTCATGTCATATCGTTATATCTGTAAAAGCAAGTTTCAGGTAGTTCACCCAAAAATGATTTTTGTGTCATCATTTGTCCATATAATGAAAGTTTTAGAGACTTCACCATATAAAGAAACCATATAACGACTAGAATTTGCATAAGATGGGCCAAAAAGGAGCAGAGCACAAATTAAAAAAAAAAAAACAAGCCCTAATCACTGAGATGGTAAAGACCTTTATGTCTCAATTCAAAGCTCAACATTAAGTTCTCACTCACATACTGTACATTTACATGTGCTTACTCCTGTGGAGAATCATCTGGATGAGCGACACTATAAGATGAGACTGCACACTGTATCTAATTACAGCTCTCTTTTAGGACTGCTAAGATTCTCATTGTCACCTTAATAGCTGTATGTTCACACTTTATTAGTGAGTATTTTACAGCTCTCTTCCTCAGTGCCGACATGCCCACTAACTAACCCTTGGCAAAGTGCACTCGGCTGGAGACAGCGCAAGTTCTGCTGGGCTTTGAGGTGCTACAGCAGATCATTAAAATAACATGACAGGCTTAGCGGGTGGTGCACCTCTAAATTGACTTCATAATTTCGATATTTTGCCTATGATAGGGTGAACTGGACTACCTCACACAGCATGAGGTGCAACAAGCACGAAACAATACGTAAGCCAAGCTTTTAGTGTGCTTCTCCAATCACTGTACTGCTTTCGTTTGTTTTCTTAACAAGTCTAACCAGTTTAAAAGTGACATTTTTATTAAAGGTGGTGTCTATTTTAGTTGGTTTAAATATGAAGAGTAAGGGAGATTATGAAAGCAATTTACTTAAAAATCATTGCCTCATTGCAAAACCGTGTTTTATTAAAAGGGTCAATAAGAATGTCCACAATAAAGAAAATGCCACCATTTGACAGAAATAACATATTTTACACCATGAATAAATGTTAGTACAGTTGAAGTCAAAAGTCATACATCTTGCAGAATCTGCTAAATGTTAATTATTTTACCAAAATAAGAGGGATCATACAAAATACAGGTTATTTTCTATTTAGTACTGACCTGAAAAAGATTCACATTAAAGACGTTTACATATAGTCCACTAGAGAAAATAATAGTTGAATTGAAAATTACCCCTTTCAAAAGTATACATACACTTGATTCTTAAAACTGTATTGTTACCTGAATGATCCACAGCTGTGCTTTATACAATGCATTAAGAGCTGGGGAGTGAAAATGTTTTGAATTTGAAGATCAGGGTCAATTTAACTTATTTTGTATTTTCTGTAGTACAGTAGGGCAGTACTAAATGAAAAAAAAAAAAAGATATTGGCAAAATGAGAAAAATGTACATCTTTGTTCTGTTCAAAAGTTTACACCCCTGGCTCTTAATGCATCGTTTTTCCTTCTGGAGCATCAGTGAGCATTTGAACCTTCTGTAATAGTTGTATATGAGTCCCTCAATGTGAAAATATGGATTTCAAAATCATACAGTCATTGTTGGAAAGGGTTTAAATACACAAAAATGCTGAAAAACCAAAGTATTTGTGTAACCTGAAGGATTTTTCTGAAGAACTGTGGGCAGTTTAACTGTTCAGGACAAACAAGGGACTCATGAACAACTATCACTAAAAAAAAAAAAACAGCTGTGAATCATTCAGGTAACAACACAGTATTAAGAATCAAGTGTATGTAAATTTTTGAACAGGGTAATTTTTATAAATTCAACTATTATTTTCTCTTGTGGACTATATGTAAATGCCTTTTATGTGAAATATCTTGTTCAGGTCAGTATTAAAAAAAAAAACAAAAAAAAAAACAAGCATTTTGTATGCTCCCTCTTATTTTGGTAAAATAACAGTATGCAGATTCTGCAAGGTGTATGTAAACTTTTGACTTCAACTGTAAATATAAAATTATATATAAGCATATTAAAGGTATAAGTGTACATTTATGTGATCAAAAATACATAAAAGCAGTGAAATATTATTAGAATTTCAAATAGTTTCTGTTTTAATATATTTTAAAAATAATATATTATAAAGATGGTAAAGCTGAATTAGCATTTAAAAGAGACCTATTATGTCCCTTTTTACAAGGTAAATATAAGTCTCAGGTGTCCCAAGAATGTGTCTGTGAAGTTTCAGCTCAAAATACCCCACAGATAATTTATTATATAATTTTAAAAAACTGCCTATTTTGAGTAAAAGCAGAAACACACTGTTTTTGTGCATGTCTCTTTAAATGCAAATGAGCTGCTGCTCCCTGCCCCCTTTTCCAGAATAGGGCTCTGTTTTTATAGCTTGTGCCTCAAATACTCTGCTCAGAAACATTTTGATTATCACACTAAAATCATGCATTTTAAAGCCATATCAGTTTAAACTTCTGATATACGGTTTTCTAACCTCACACATCTAAAATACTCACACGGAAAGTGGCTGTCAAATGGCATGTGAGTACTAAACTAAGATAAGTAAGCTGAAACAAAGTAAGCTTTCATGTCTTATTGTGCTTAAACTGTCAAATACAAAGTTGATGTTAAAAAACACACGAGTTACAAAAACAGTCAGTTATGTATAAAGGTTGGGAAAGAAATTGCATGTTTATATTAGATCTGTGTGGAAGCAGCATGATATACAATAAATAAATCAATAAATCCACTTGTCTCTTGTCTCCTCTGAGGCTGGGACCCTAAATAGTGTTCTGTGCTCATCTGTACAGCCAAAGACAGAACAGTTAGCATGCGTTGCTCAAACTTTTGCCATGGCATTAGAATTGGTGCACCGTTGTCGCTTGTGAAAACAGAATGGCGGCGCCATGGTTGGAAACATGCAGATTAAGGGTAATATTATAATAAGATTCCCTTTCTATGTCACGGGGGAAGCGATTTTGCTTACCAAAACAAACTTTACCAAAGTTTTTTTTGTTTTTTTCACGTTTTCTGGGTTGGTAGATGCACCAGGGACTTAAACATAGAAAAAGTCATGATATGTCACCTTTAAAAAAAGAAAAAAAGAAAAAAAATATATATATATATATATATATTTTTTCTTTTTTTTTCTTTTTTCAAAAAAAGAAAAAAAAAAAAAATATATATATATATATATATATATATATATATATATTTTTTTTTTTTTTTTTTTTTTTTTTCTTTTTTTGAAAAAAGAAAAAAAAAGAAAAAAAAAATATATATATATATTTTTTTTCTTTTTTTCTTTTTTTAAAGGTGACATATCATGACTTTTTCTGTTTATATATATATATATATATATATATATATATATATATATCTTATTATCATCAATGTTGAAAACAGCTGTGCTGCTTAATATTTCTATATCTTTTATAAGTTCAAAAGAACGGTGTTTATTTGAAAAATAATTTTGTAACATTAAACTACATTTCTTTACTGCCACTTTTGATCAATTTTTCACATCACTGACCCAAAAAAATGTCAAAGGATATTTCGCACTATATGTATATTAGTAAAACAAACAAAAAGTGCTAAATGCTTAAATAAATTAGACACTTGATCTGTAAAGTTCATGGTGATGCTTTAAGGTTCAACTCGTAGTGAACCTTGTTATAGGGCTTTTTTAAGTAACTGAATGTACAGACTAAAAAAAGAAAAGAAAACACACTATATGACTGTGTTTGTGCTTGGTTCTCCTGAAGAGATAATTGTGTTTTCCAAACCCTGCTTGAACACCCATGAAAATGATGTAACCTCTTAGTAAACTACATTGACACTGAGACAAACACTACATATTTTTAGTCATTTCAATTACTGCAATATGCAGTGTTTACTTCATTACTGAAAGCAATTAACAAGTTTCTTTGTTAACTCTCCGTCATATTTCCATGTTGGAGCACACAAGAGTCCATATCTCAATAATGCTATTCAAGACTATTTTGCCCAAGCCACAGCATTATATACAACAACAAGAATCCATTCAGCCACCTGATTGGCTGAAAGACCAAAGGGTGCTTTGCAGCACCGCTACACATTGTTGAAAAATCAAGATGAATGGGATGCTATGAAGCCAGGGTCCTCAAAAACAGACATACACGCACGCGTACACGCATGCACACCGTCATGTATCTCATGGTAATGAAAGCTCTTTGAATACTCTCTAGAACAGCTGCTCAACAATAGGCTATGTGCAGCTCTCTTCTCTTACCCCAGTGTGGGTGTGTGTGTCTGTGAGTGCGTGACCCCACCACACATGGCTCTCGTCATCATAATGGCACTCAGATAAGTACTTCACAGGCAATCATAATCAGTTGCCAAGCAACTAGAAAGACTCACATAGAAAGACCAGTGCTGGGAAGATGACCATATAAGCTAATATCGATAATTCAGATATAATGTACAATGCAAATGTGTAATTGCACTAAAATCTACAGACTATTTTGTCGCAACCCTGTGAATAGCAAAACACACTGATCTTTTATCCTCACTTTCAGAGATGTGTGTCCATGTGCGTCAATAAAACCTGGCTCCACGACAACAGGGATATATATATATTTTTACCCATGATGGATGCATTAGGCTGACATCAAATCACATGTCAAACACAAGTAGCTGTTCCGCACAGCCGTCATCAGCTATGCTCATCTGCCAGCCGCGTCTATGCTATGGACTGAGCAATGGATCGGTTAGCGCTTAGCATGAAGAGTGCGGCAGCCCCGCTGATTAATAAGAACACTTTGAGGAGCGGTAATGCAAAAAGGTGCAAACTTCAAACAAAGGCGCTATCACTTTAATTAAGCCTGATAATCCAGAGCACTAATGGATTCACAGTCTATTAGGCAGCCCCTTGATAGCACTAAGGACTTTTGTCAATGTGAGAAAGAAGAGGAGATGGTAAAGAGAGTTTTCATTTCTTTCACTGCAGGTCATAATGCTGCCCTTTGTTGCTAGTTTTGTTATGTGCTTCCTATGGCGTATGGAGTGATTCTGTTGAATTTTTTTTAACTTATATTTCATATGAAGTTCATTTACAAAATCGCTTTTAGAAATATCAGCCTTGAATCACTAAGTCATTTCTTCAAAGACAATTCTGTAAGTAATCATAGAAAGTCTCCCAGAATTAGGGCTGTCACGATTTCTCAATTCAATCCAAGTACTCGATTTGAACCGTCAAAATACCGAAAGTGACGCATTCCATGGATGAGAATCCATGAAACTGTTATCATTTACATGTGTGGATCGTCTCAAACTCCAACTCATATTGTTGTGTGTTTGGGTTCATTATAATGTTCATCTGGGAACGCAGAGTGTGCCATTTCATCAGACTTGTGAGGTAAATAATTTATAAAACTATGCAAACATAGGAGAATACATCAGTATCTTTCTAAATATGCTAACTGTTCATCGCATTTTAAAAATAAAATTTAAAACACTCCCTCTGGCTGTAGCATTTCTGTTGTGAGGAAATGGCCAAATATTAAAGATTAAGTGGACATTTTAATTAAATGTTGTTTTGTCAATATTAAATAAAGGTTAGATCCCGCTGTAAAGTGTAAAAAAAATCGTCAGGCTGTTTATGCCCTTTGCCCTTTTTTCTTTTAATAATGCGTAATGTACATTAGATCTATTGTTTATAATATAACATGTATTTTAACAGTTTTGTTCAATAAAACCATATGATTATGTGCTTTTGAACGCTTTTGTTGTTATTTGAAATAATTATTATTGCCTCATTGGTATTATATTTGTATTTTAAGTAATTTTAAAGGCTACTGTCACTTAGGTCTAGTTTTATTACTACAAAAATTAAAATAATTATCCAATTACTCTGAATATCAAATTGATCGTTAGTGACAGCCCTACCCAGAATGTGATTTTGAATCAATTTAATCACAATAACGATGAAGATACAGTGACTAGAATAATAGTGAAATCCACACCACAACTGCAACGATAACAGCACAAAGCAACAATATCATTGGAATCACTTTCAAACTATTTTTTTCCAGATTATGAAGCCAATCAGAATCCATTAAGCATTCAGGAGCATGGGCATTTAAAGCAGAAGACAATTACAACACAACTACAGTGTGTTCTTAAAGGGATAGTTCACCTAAAAATGGAAATTCTGTCATTAATTACTCATTGTTATGACGTTCCAAACGCATAAGACCTTTATTCATCTTTGGGAACACAAATTAAAGGAACACTCCACTTTTTTTGCCAATAGGCTCATTTTCCAACTCCCCCAGAGTTAAACAGATGAATTTTACCATTTTCAAATCCATTCAGCCGATCTCCGGTTCTCCCGGGAGCCCTTTTAGCATAGCTTAGCATAAATCATTGAATCAGATTAGACCATAAGCATCATGCTCAAAAATAAAACCAAAGACTTTCAATATTTTTCCTATTTAAAACTTGACTCTTCTGTAGTTACATTGTGTACTAAGACCGGCAGCAAATTAAAAGTTGCGATTTTCTTGGCTGATATGACTAGGAACTATACTCTCTTTCTGGCGTAATAATCAAGAAAATTTGCTGCTGTACTATGGTATGGTATGCTTATGGTCTAATCCGATTCAATGATTTATGCTAAGCTATGCTAAAAGGGTTACCGGGAGAACCGGAGATTGGCTGAATGGATTCGAAAATGGTAAAACTCATCTGTTTAACTCTGGGGGAGTTGGAAAATTAGCCTATTTGCAAAAAAAAGTGGTGTGTTCCTTTAAGATCTGAGAGCTTTCTGATCTGCACAGACAGCAACGCAACCATGTTCAAGACCAATAAAGGTAAGGACATCATTAAAATAGACAATAAAGTCATTATTTTAGTTTTCTCTGTGCACAAAAAGTATTCTCATAGCTTCATAACATTAAGGTTGAACCACTGATGTCACATGGACTATTTTAAGGATTTTCTTACTTCTGGGCCTCAAACGTTGTAGTTGCGTTGCTGTCTATGAAAGGTCAGAAGCTCTCGGATTTCATCAAAAATATCTTATTTTGTGTTTCGAAGATGAACGGAGATCTTCTAGGTTTGGAACATGACAGTGAGTAATTATGATAGTTCCCCCAAAAACAAAAATTCTATCTCTTTAAAATGCTTTCCTCAATTTGACCTTTATCACTTAATCTGACCTCAGTCTTGCAGTTGCTGTGAATAAGTTTTCGTTACAGCAAACATCCTCATGCTCTGTTTCTAAAATGAATATAGCTGTTTCTTCAGCTGTAAATCTATTTATATTTCTAGAAATCTCGGCACTGACAAACTTATAATCACCACGATAGCTTATTGGACAGCTTTGCACACTATTATGACAGAAATTCTATTACACTTTTTAAATTGGTGCATGGTCAAGCAGTCTTGCTCCACCTTTCATGGAGATTTGACTTAAGGTGGTCCTTGATCCGATTTGTTATCCTGCTGTACTTAAACCACTCTCTGGCTCAGACCTTAACTTGTATCATAACAAAGCAGCAAAGCAAAGAGGCCAAATAAAGTTGTAACTAGCTGAAGTTGATTGCCAAGGCCAGCTTATGTGTAGAACATCTTGTCCTTAAAGGGACAGTTCACCTGAATTAAGCTTCTGTAATTATTGCTCTCCTTCATGTCGTTTCAAAGCTGTTTGACTTTTTTCTGTGAAACACAAAAGGTACATTTCTATAAAATATCATGTTGTCCTATTCAGTAAAATTAAAGTTACTTAAAAGGGCCATAAACTTTACTAGTGAAAGAATTTAAGTCACTGTTTGTTGAAAATTGTAACATTTGCCTGAACTCTTAAAAATCTTGTTTAAAAAAAGAAGTGATCACAGAACAATTTTAGGTTCCCCAAAGAACAGAGAACAGTTCTTAAAACATTTTTCCTCTGTAAAGAAACTTTAGTAAAATGGAAAAGATCCATGGATGTCAGAGGTTCTTCATGGAATAAATGATGCAATAACTTTAAAAAGAGCAGCAGTAACGTCCAATTCATAAATGAATCATTGAGCTTCAAAATCTAAACACCCATTCACTGCTGTTACAAAGCTTGAAAGATCCAGGATTATGAATAACAGATTGTATTCGTCTGAAAAAAAATTATACAGGGTGAGTACATCATGGGGTCATTTTCATTTTTGGGTGAACTTACAAAACCAGTCTAAACTATTTGTTTATCAAGTTCTCACTGAAGCCATCTGAAGCTGTGGAACATTGCACACAAGTTGCATTGACTACTTTTAGATTAGTTTAGACATTTTATGCCACTTTATGAAAGCTCCAATCCTCATACGATGTAATTGCATTGAAAAGACCTTTGAATACATTATTAAAATGTCTCCTTTTGTGTTCCATGGAAGAGAGAAATGCAGGTTTGGAACAACATGAGGGTGAGTAAATGATGACAGTTTTTATTGTCACTATTCCTTAGTATAAGGAAGTCAGAGTCGAAGTCTGCTTGTACTACGACAGGGAATTAAACATATGAAGAAACTGAACAGTTCTATTGTTAGTATTACATTCATCTGTTGTCACACATATGTTGTCACACATCAGACTTACCCTATATGTAACTATAAAAGAAAAGAGAAGGAAATGAAGTGTGACTCACAGTGACAGCTCTGGGTTGTCTGATTACATTTACGTCTGAACTACATGTTCTTTGCCATATGAACACCCATACATAGTACAGCAGGTAGACATACGAAACTAAACTTGCTCCCTCCATCCTGCGAACACATTCCAACACACACTGTTACAACAAAACAATATAAGCACAGAATTGTTTGAGACTGTCTGCACAACAATGTCACCTTTACCTCATACACACTTATTCAACATCTCACGTCGAACTATTTAAAGTGTTAAATGCTCTGAGTGCTTATGCTCAAGAGAGCCTTCCTATCTGAGAACGTGTATACAAGGCGTTGAAGGAGCTCAGGTTGCAGATCTGTTGTTCTCATTCGCATTTTTTTTTTCTTCTAAGTATATTTAAACAAGTACTTCTATTTTCCAAAACACATACTGACAACATCAGGCCTAAAAAAAAAGTGTTTCTTGTTAGGTGTCACATGATGCTTGTTGTTGTTGTTATGCTTAGCAAAATACTGCTCTGTATTTTAACACCTGTATGTCTTAAAACACTACAGACTGCAACCTCTGCACTTTATGTCGCAGAATAAACTAGGAAGCCTCAGGGGAGGGAAAGAGATTTTGGGAAGAAAACAATGTTTGATAATGGCGGGGAATTATGTTGTTGTCAACACCTCGCGTCTCGTCACAAACTTTGTAAGACGCGCACAATGAGTAATATTTCTGGAGTTAGTATCATTCTGGTGATGTGTCACAGCACAGGTGCTTACAAAACAGAATACGCATTTTGCTAAAAGATATTAATAACTGTGCAGATGTCATCGTATGCGCCTTTTAAGAGGTGGTGACAATCTGACTGCTGTGTTATCACTGTGTTATGCCATTTCTGAGAATATGAATCTATACCGATAACTTGAATTATTACAAGTACTTGTGACTACATGTTCTTTTTTACTGCATTAAGGTTGTCAGATGTGGCGATTACACAAAAAAGTTAAATCCATATTCTTGGACCATAAAACCAGTCGTAAGTAGCAAATATATACAGTTGTGCTCAAAAGTTTACATACTCCTTGCAGAATCTGCAAAATGTTAAAAGGCATTTACATATAGTCCACAAGAGAAAACAATAGTTGAATTTATAAAAATGACCCTGTTCAAAAGTGTACATACCCTTGATTCTTAATACTGTGTTGTTACCTGAATGACCCACAGCTGTGTTTTTTTGTTTAGTGATAGTTGTTCATGAGTCCCTTGTTTGTCCTGAACAGTTAAACTGTCTGCTGTTCATCAGAAAAATCCTTATGCTCCCACAAATTCTTTGGTTTTCCAGCATTTTGTGTATTTGAACCCTTTCCAACAATGACTGTATGATTTTGAGATCCATCTTTTCACACTGAGGACAACTGAAGGATATGCAACTATTACAGAAGGTTCAAACACTCACTGATGCTCCAGAAGGAAAGAACATGCATTAAGAGCCGGGGGTGAAAACTTTTGAACAGAATGGAAATGTGTACATTTTGCTAAGTTTGCCTAAATATCATATTTTTTCATTTAGCACTGCCCTTCAGCAGCTACAGAAGATATGTGCATGTTTCTAAGAAGACAAAATTAGTTAAATTTACCATGGTCTTCAAATTTCAAAAGTTTTCACCCCCCGGCTCTTAATGCATGTTTTTTCCTTCTGGAGCATCAGTGAGTTGTTGTATCTCGGGCCAAATAATGTCATATCCTAACAAAACATACATCTATATACATTATACATCAGATATCAGATGATGTATAAATCTCAGTTAAAAAAAAAAAAAAAACAACTTTATGACTGGTTTTGTGGTCCAGGGTTACATATTTATCAAAATGAAATGCATTAAAATTATCACAATACTCATTTCCATACAACAAAAGTAGACAGTAACCAGCAACCTTTTTTAACCTTCAAAAAGTCAAAATGACTTGTTCGCTATATTCCAGTTCAATTTGCTTCAGAAGATCACATCTGGTAGATTCTGCCAAAATAATAGAAAATTATAAAATAAAACATTAAGAAATAGTGCTGTCAAATCGATTAATCGTGACAAATTATGTATGATTAAATGTGTGTGTGTGTGTGTGTGTGTGTGTGTGTGTGTGTGTGTGTGTGTGTATTTATATGTCTACAGGTGTACATGCATATATTTAAGAAATATATGTAATATATATTTAAATTTGTATATAATCAGGGGTGTAATTTCCACTGGAGACAGGGGGGACATGTGGGAGACCACTTTTCAAAAAAAACTGGTCTCTATTTGCACTTTGAATATTGAGAGAGTAGCCTACTTTGATTATGACTACATTTATTGTTTGCACCTAATACGACTTCTCAAACGAAAGTTACACCCTTGTATATAACATAAATCAAATAAATATCAATACATATATATGTGTAATATTTCGGTAACATCTTATTGTATGGTGTCCTTGTTACACGTTACATGTACTTACTATTATAAAATAAATTATGTATAATTGCATGCAAGTAACCCTAATTAAAACCCTAATCCTAACAATATAGTAAGTACATGTAGTTAAGTAATATTACTCAGTAATTAAATGCATAATTACACTGTAACATGAAGACCTTAAAATGAAGTGTAACTAATATTTTTACAAATATATACATATAAACACACACAGAACACACACACACATATTATGTAATCACTAACTTTTATTTTGGATGTGATTAATCGCGATTAATCGATTTTGAAAGCACTTTTAAGAACACACAACTTAAAATATTCTTGCCTTACATATAATATTTTAAATAAATATTATTATATAATTCAAGGATAGATTTTAAAGTCTCTAAATAATTTAATCTGTTGCTAAATTTAATGTCAGTGTCTTGTTTGATTTACATAAATTTATAGTGTCATTCTGCCAAAGCAGTCTTAGTCATGGCACACACAAACAAAAAACTCCATAGCAACAAACTCAGGTATTATGTTTTTGTTTAGTAATCTCTATTCTGAATATTTAATAGTTCTCTCGTTGTTCTTAAACATGCATGGCTAAAATATGAAGTTCAAGGCCACGTTATGCAACTGTTTTATCAGGTGAGCCAAAATAAATAAATCATTCCTTGATGTTCACTCAGTATAAGATCATAAACTTGTACTGTAGGATATCCCAAACATCAACAAACATAGCATGAAACCTCTGGACACAATCCACTGAATAGTTTTGAAAGAATGCAATTGAGTGGGAGAGACAGGCCTGCAGTGCTCTGATGCTGTGTGTTAGTACAAGCCCTTTACTGGTTCAATAAGTGCCCGACGTCACCATGTCGTCATCGCTGTCAATGGAAAATACAATGCAGAACACTTAATGATGCTACACGTCCAAGTTTGTTTCTGCTGCTTCAGTTTATGGAGTAAACTCACAGTATGACAAGAATTAAATTCAAAATTCTTTTATCTTTTTAAAGTGTAAAGCTTACTTGTAAGCCTGAATGTTCTGCTTAACAGACTCCTACATGAACAAATTCACGGAAATTCAAAATCCAGCAGTTAGATATTTAATAGTCTATCATAAACAGATGCTGCCTTAAAACAAAAGCGAATATATAAATAAAGCAGTCAAGTTCGTGGTAACGCAAAATACTGTGAGTTTGGAAAGAAAATAGCTAAGCACCAAATGTGTAAGTCGTCTAACAAGTAAAAGTTATTTCCAAACTCCGGACGGTTACTTCTTTTCGTTATTTAGAATGATTAAATCTATGGCTTTTTTACGTGAACGCCAATGAATGAAACATGAGTAATATGGAAAGTGTTACCTTCTGGTCCACGATGGAGCATGCCATCTCTCGGACCTGCGCCAGGCTGAACTCGCCGGAGTCCAGCAGGACGGGTTCCCGGCTCAACCCGATTTGGATTTGGAAGGAAATGCCTTGCGACCCCGGGAGGGGGCTCGGCGGTCGGATCACCGGAGGCACGCTCATATGAATCCCCTGTTGTTAACGCACAATCACGTCTGGACAGCGATCAGATCGGGTTGTTTGATCGAGTTCACACACCGGTTGCGCAAACTGAGGCAAACTTCAGATCCCTAAAGACGTTCAGAGGGTAAACAGACGAAAAACGCGAATTTCAAGCAAAAACGCAAGCACGGAAATGCAAACAGTTATTTGGACATTGAGAGGCGATGATGATGATGGAGATATAGACGTCAGATATGTTTAATGTTGGGCTCTGATCAGACACCGCCTCCTGGCTGGTTCCTTCATCACGGAGGCTCAGATGATGCTGCAATGGCGAACGATGATGTGAATGTCAAAGTTTCTGTGCTGTGGATTAATTCTTTACACTATGAAACATATATTAAATCATTTTTCGTTTACAGGTTGTGTGGAACAGAGTCGATACCCTGACAAAAAATTGCCATGGTAACCATAGTTTCCGCCAAAATACTTCCGCAAAACCATATGGGGCATCCTTCAGACAGTGTAAGAAGCTTTTAGAATATTTCGTTACTGTTTTACACAACAGTTATGACTAATGACACGATACTAATTGTAATTTAAAGTTGCTGTTGCCAATGTGTTTTTTTTATATTATTGTTATTATTATTATTATTATTATTATTATTAGTGTTGTTGTTGTTGTTGTTGTTGTTGTGTATTCTTTTTTATTTTGTATCAAATTTATTTATTTATTTATTTATTGGCTGCTAGGGAATTGTTGCGGTTGTTACTGACCCACGTTCAACTTGAGTCCCTCTGTCAATGTAAGTTATTCTTAGTTATACCAGTCAAAAATAAATAAAAAATAACTTCATAAATAGATTTTAAAAAATCGATCTAGAGAGCAAAATATAAAACACTCATAAGATGCACTTTTTTATTATGCAAAACAACCAACTAAAAGGCATCAGCAACAACATAGCAACAGGCCAAACTGCTCAGAACACCTTAACAACGCCATAGCAACCATGAGTGATATTATATATACATGTACAGTACTTGTCAAAAGTTTGAAAACATTCTGAAATACAGTAAAAACTATTGTGAAATATATTTGGAATATATTTATATCTGGAATGACATGAAAGAAACAAAACAAACAGAGACAGACTAAATTCAGAAGAACTGTGCCAATGACAAAGATTTTAGAGACCTAGTTGTGTTTTTTGTTTCTGTCTTTTGTTGGTTTAGACCTTTTTGTATTTTGGTTTGTTCCAGTTCCTGTTTTACCATATTTGGTCATGTTCCGGTTCATCCCCCTCATTATGTTGTCATCAGTTAATTACCCACACCTGACTTAACCATTTACCACCCTTTATAACCCTGTTCAGTTTGTTGTCTCATTGTCGGATCTACTTTGTTACTTCCTGGTTGTGTATGTGTTCCTGTTCTATGTCTGTGGATTATCATTTGTGGACATTATTAAAGACTTTATATCGCATTCCTCCTTGTCTTGCAATCCTCCCAACACGTACCGTGACAGAAGATCCGACCGATACAGTTCCCTTTGTTTTGTTTTTCCGGTTTCGTTCAGTGTTTTTTTTTGTTGTTGTTGTTGTTGTTGTTCAGATTACCTCCTCTTCATGCTGGAGCAGGGGGATCACTCTCTCGAGGACCACACTAACAAATTTGTGTTTCCCGCCAACTTAACACAGTATCCGGACAGCTGCCTCTGCACGTTTTATAAGACCAACCTGAACACCGCCACATGTGCGCTGCTGTCCGGAGAAGGTCCTTGAGAGAGCCTTGCCGCATATACTGAGCAGGTGCTAGTGTCCTGCAAGTCTTCGATGAAGGTGGATTTCATGGACATCGACACCAGCCCCACTTATGACCCAGAGCCCAGCCAATCACCACCCTGACTTGCGGAGCAATAGCCCACCGTGGACAGGGAGCCTGATCCCAGAGCGATTGAGCCTGAGCCATTAGGAGCGACAGAGCAGACGATCGCCACGGAGCCTGAGTCCAACATGTCCGATCAGGTGCGTGAGCCGGCTACAACGACTGCGGCGGTGGAAGGATCAGTGGAGCATAAGGGTGCTACGGAAAGCCCCGCCCACTGCACCGCCGCTGAGGGTGAGCAAATGCAGGACTCTGGGGACTTAATAGACTTTTCTACAGAGATCATCATAGACTTTAGCCAAGTTTTCCCACCCAACCACCCTGTCTTGCCTCATCCATGTGCATCTGCCATGCCACCGCTATTGCCAGACAGCCCCTCTGCTCGCCCTCAGCCCACCATCTGTGTGGTGGGCTCGCCATGGGTCTGTCCTTCTCCATCGGCGTCATGGCAGGAGGATCCCTCACCATCGCCTCCAGCCTCTGAGTCCCAGATTTCGCCTCGGCCCTCCAACCCGTTGGCTCCACCACAGCACCTAGCCCCCTCATCTGCACCACCAACTCCAACAGGCTTCCTCGTCCCTCCGGCTCCACCTTGGTCAGTCTTTGTTCCGCCGTCACCACCGGCTACTTTGGACTACTCCCTCCCTCGAGCTCTGCCCCGGTCCTCTGTCGCTCCGGCTCCACCACGGACCTCTGGATCTCCACCTCTGCCTCGGTCGCCGTGCCATCTGTTCCGCCTTGGCCTTCTGGATCCTCTGCGTCTCCCCAGACCATCGGCTCTCCGCCTCGAGCTCCACCTCCACCTGCTCCCCCTCCATCGGTCGCCCCCCTGGAGTCAGATGATGCTGCAATGGTGAACAAGGATGTGAATGTCAAAGTTTCTGTGCTGTGGATTAATTCTTTACACTATGAAACATATATTAAATAATTTTTCGTTTACAGGTCGTGTGGAACAGAGTCGGTACCCTGACAAAAAATTACCATGGTAACCATAGTTTCCTCCAAAATACTTCCACAAAACCATATGGGGCATCCTTCAAACAGTGTAAGTCATCGTCCCGCCATTGCCACCGGCTCCTTTGGAATCCTCCCTCCCTCCAGCTCCACCCCGGTCCTCTGGATCTCCACCTCTGCCTCGGTCGCCGATGCCATCTGTTCCGCCTTGGCCCTCCGGATCCTCTGCGTCACCCCGGACCATCAGCTCTCTGCCTCAAGCTCCACCTGCTCCCCCGCCGTCAGTTGCCCCCCTGAAGTCGCCAGCCCTTCGTGGGATTCCATCGTGGCTGTGGCCTGGGTCTCGCCTGGCTCCTCCTGCTCCAAATCTTCCCCATGGCTCCTCCCCCGTCTGATCCACCCTGGACCCTTCTGTCTCCTCCCTGGCTACTCCCTCCATCTGATCCACCCTGGACACTGTTATTCATCCTCCTCCTGAACTCCCTCCACAATTGGTCCTTCTACAGAGCAAGGTCGCACCTTCCGGGAGGGGGCAAACTGTAACAGACACTTACTCTTTTGTTGTGTGTTTTTCGCTGGTTTAGTCCTTTTTGTATTTTGGTGTTGTTCCTGTTTTACCATATTTGGTTATGTTCCGGTTCATCCCCCTCATTATGTCGTCATCAGTTAATTACCCACACTTGATCATTTGCCACCCTTTATAAGCCTGTTCAGTTTGTTGTCTCATTGTCAGATCTACTTTGTTATTACCCAGTTCTGACTTTATCGCATTCCTCCTCATCTTGTGATTCTTCCAACACGTACTGTGACACCTATCTGCAAAGCTACAGTACTGTTAAACATTTTAGGCACTTGTGTAAAAATGCTGTAAAATGGGGATTTTGTAACGCAAAACTGAATTTCAGCATCATTCAGTATCCTTCAGTCTTCAATATCACATGATCTTTAAAAAACAATTCTAATATGCTGATTTGTTATTCAGTTATTATTTGTGCGTGTCAAGTTCTTTCATGAAACTCTAAATGGCACAGGCTGATTGGTCCTTACTGCAAACATGATATTCACAGCGTTAAACTACTTGGCACAAACTAAACTGAAGTTACTCTGAAACCCTCCACCTTTCCCAGCTCCACCTGTATAGATCTGCTGGGGGTTATTATATATGCTGTTTGTGCAGCAGCAGAATGTCTTAAATACTTACATCACCATATCAGTATATGTAGTGGCAGTAGTATTTTAATGTACCCTCTTTGCAGTAATCTTCAACAATAGCAATAGCCAACAGCAGAAGCAATTCAGCTGCGTAGCAGATCTATTCCACTAAGAGCAAATACATTAACATTGTCGTATCCATTACCATGCTAAAATCTTCAGAGTTGTCATGATAGAACTATTCTTATTATCAATGTTTAAAGCTGTTTTTGCTGCTTAATATTTTGTGGAGCATACATTTTTTGTAACATTATAAATGTTTCAACTGTCACCTTTGACTAATTTAATGCATATTTGCTGAATAAAAGCAATAGTTTCAATGAGGAATGTTTCTTGAGCCCCAAATCAGCATATCGGAATGATTTCTGAAGGATCATGTGACACTGAAGACTGGAGTAATGATGCTGAAAATCAGCTTTGCCATCACAGAGATCAATTATATTTTGAAATATATTACAATAAAAAAAAATGGTATTTTAAATTGTATTAATATTTTGCAATATTATTGTTTTTACAGTATGTTTGAGCACAGAAACTTAATACATTTTAAAAATAATATTGTCCTATTAGGTGACAGTGCAGGTAGAGCATGTCATTTTTGCTAAACTGATTAGAAAGAAGTCTGTGTTTGCGCAGTGTTCACACTGACAAGGGCACAGCGTTTTCCCAGACAGAGTTGAGTGGCTCATTAAATGCCTTTTATTTAGATTGAAACTTACACATTAGGATGCAAATAACTCTGACCAGGCTTGAGTGGGCCAACTGTGTTCATGCACCTCCGTGTGTGCCGGCATTTTGTAAACAGAAGGGCTCAAGGACTTGTAGTTGCTAGGAGAGAGGCCAGCTGATGCTCGCCTCCCACGCATAGAGCAACTGTGTGTTCATCACTGCTGTAGTACCATACAGAAGGCCACCAATATCACTCGATTCAATTAGAGAGATCACTAATAGGACTGCTTGTTTTAGGTCAAATTAGACCCACACAGGCTTACCGCTTTGTCAGAGAGCAGACAAATTTCCCCAAACAAATGATGTGTTGATTGTGGCAACATTTGTTACAGTCAGTTTCTTTCACAACAAGAAGTGTTATAGCTATATTGCTGGCTGGCTGTCAAAATGAGTGTTTTATAGGCAAAATGAATGACTACAAAAGTCAATAGCATTTTTTGTTTTAAGATGTAATGTTTACTGTACACTGTGAGCATATTTTTCAAGTTAACTGTATTGTCTCAACAGGCTGATTGATGCATCACAATCCATTTGGGATAATTAATAATCTGTGTCCTTTTTAAATTAACTAGCTGAACACTAACCTTTAGAGGTATTTTATTATATGTAATTAAAAGGAAAGCTGAAACAAAACAGAAATTTCTGTCATCATTTATTCAAACCTGGCCATACAGTGAAAGTCAGTCAGATCCAAAACAATACTGAACCCCATTAACTTTCATTTTATGGACAGAAAACACAGAAACATTTTTCAAATGATCTTCTTTTGTGTTTCAGAGAACAAAGACAGTCAAAGGCCACGTACACACTGCAAGTTTCAGGAGTGACAACCGCATATAAATGCGGGAGTGAGTCCCGTAAATTATCGTTTCATGTGTGTACAGAACAGCCACTCCTGCATTTGTAATCATAGCAACATTTTGCCATCTTGCAGAAGTAAATAAGAATTTAGCCGTTTAGTATCTGTCATTTTTTGGCTAAATACTCTTTTTGTCCCGCAATTTTAACTGAATTTCTGTAAATGCGGTTGTCACTACCTGTAATTTTCAGGAGTTAATACTCTTTTTGTCCCGCGATTTTAGCTAAACTACTGCTGATAAATGTGCTGTGTTTTGTTTATGCTCGGGAGGCTGCTTTAGAGGGCGCTGTATTGCAGCGTTGACATATCCTCGTATTTACAAGGGCTTTTAGGCATGTTATTTGGTCTTAGCTAATAAAGCTAGGCACTTTATGGAGTTGATAAAGTTGTCTGTGGCGGATATGAGATATATGATTTTTTTTTTGTTATAAAACATAAAGCATTTTGGTGTTTTACAGTTTTTTTTGCGCTTGTCATTGTTTGTTGTTGTTTTTTTTTCTATGAAGATCTGGCAACACTGACACTTCACTGCAGGGCTCATGAACGCAGCTAGCCTAGCCCTGTGTCCAAGCTAAGGATAAGACTTCTTTAACTGTTATTTTCTTGCATCTCACGTACAGATGCGCGTTTATATACGTCATTAACAACTAGTTGTTCAGTTCGGTTCCGTTCATAGAATTTCTGTAAATGCGGTTGTCACTACCTGTATTTTTCAGGAGTTAATGTGGCTATCGAATGCAGTTGTCACTCCCGTATTTTGGTGAATTATGTGTGTACAGAACGCGATTAAGGAGTAAAAGGTGAACTGACAACCGAATTTAGCTGCAGTGTACGTGGCCATAAAGGTTTGAAATGACATTTTAGTGTAAATCAGTCATTACCACATGTTTTTCTTTCACTTTGCATGTTTGTTTGTGAATTTTTGGTCAATTCTGTGAAATACAACATGAGGCACTGTATTTTGTTAAGGTGATGGCAACATCTCGCATGCTGCTTCTGTTCCAGGTGACTAACCTTTCCATGCGCATCGATTCTTGTTTGACTCGGTAAACTCTTCATGACACGCAATTTCTCATTTGACAAAAGGAACTAAAATTATTCCACTCATAAGCCTGTAAAATAATCTTCCTTAAATAAGTCTAAATTACAGAAGACAGGAAGTCAAAAGATTATCGGAGCATGTCACACAGAAAGAGCGAGAAAACGCTGGCATATGCCAAAGCACCTCTTGACAGATAATAAGGTTTCTCTGTGTTAGGAGCCATTACAGGTCAGGACCCCCAGCAGCATGTCATGATGACTTCTAATTGCAATTTATGTAATAAGTGGGAAAGAGTTTTAGTAACATGGTCGAAAATGGAGAATAAATGATTAGGGGCTTGGCAGAAATGACAGTTTTCAGTTTAGTACCCCGCTCACTCTCTCTCTCTCTCTTTCTCTTGCTGTGGCTCACTCAGCAATTAACTCAACGCCCATTACATCCTCAGTGCTGATCTGACTGACAGGGAAAATGTCTATATTTATAATTATGGAGAGTGGAGTGACTGCTCCATCAAGCCTTTTTGTGACATGGAGGTTTTGACTGATACGGTTGGTGTCAGGTGTGGCATCTCGGGCCAGTGGAGGTTGTGCTTTGGTTTGGTTAAAGATGCATTTCACGCAGTCCGACTCTAAATAAGAGTTCGTTTTCAGTGTATATATTTTCCTTATAGAAAGAAAGAAAATGTTATCAATTAGTGGCAAAGAGGAAATCAAAATGCAATATTTTGATATCAATATTTTTAGTCATTTTACATATGACTTTACAAATAATATTGGGCAAAAGGAAATTTACCAACATTCCGAGCAATTTGTGCGAATGTGATATATATGCTACGCTGTTTTTATTATTAACTCAAATTTAAGCTGAAATAAATAGTGCTTTTAACAATACAAAATGTCTCAAATAAACTTTACAGAAAATGCATGTTTCTACAATAAAATTACATGAAAGATTACATATTAAATATTTTGAAATAATAATAATAAAAATGATAAAAGCACATAACAAAAAATAAAAATAGTGTATACATATATATATATATATATATATGAGATCATCCAAAATATTTATTAAAACTATAGTGTAAAAGTAATGGTAACACTTTACAATAAGGTGTCATATATTAATATTAGTTAATGTATTAACTAAAATGAACGAAGAACGAATAATTCATTTATTACACTATTTATCCATATTCATTAAAATACAGTTGTTCATTGCTTGTTCAATGCACTTTGCACTGAGTAATGTTAACAAACTATTTTTGATTTTAATAATGCATTAATAAATGCTAAAATTCAGATTAACTAAGATAAATGCTGTAGAAGTATTGTTCATTCTTAGTTCATGTTAACTAATTAACTTTATTATAAAGTGTTACTGAAATAATTCTAAAATATGCTGTAACAACCATGTACACTCAGTTACTTCTATTCAACCAAAATTCAACCTTAGAGCCAAGCATATAATTTTGCCACCAGTGTTGGTAGGGTTACTTTAGAAATGGGTTACAGATTACAAGTTACTAAAAGTTATTTAAATTACTTTAAATAATGTAACTGATTGCATTACTTTTCTAAATTTCTAATGAATGTTTTCAACTGTTAATCATTTTCAAACATTTAAAGCAGGCAGGGTTAACCTTACAGTATGACTCAAACCTAATTACTATTAGGCTTTCAAAATCCTTCATTACTTGAATTAAGATTATACTAATTTAAAGCAACACCTGCCACAAAATCAGAATTTAGAATCACTCTATCTTTAAATAAAGATTTAAAATCATAGCAAGGAATAGATATTAATAGAAATACTCAGATGTAACCCCCTTTCATAATCGTTAACATTTTTATAGGTAACTGTAATTTAATTCCACTTTTTTTTTTAATTACAGTTACAATTATTTTGTAATTAAATTATATAATGCAGGTACATGTTACTGAATTTAAAGCTGAAATAAATAGTGCTTTTCACAATAAGTAATGTCTCAAATCAGCTTTACACAAAAAGCACGCTTCTACAATAAAATGGAAAGAAAGCTTAAATATTTAAATATTTAAAATTAATAATAATAATAATAATAATAATAAAAGTGGTAATAGCACATAACAAATTACTAAAATACAACTAAAATATAAGATCATTGAAAACATTTATTAAAGTTAAATGTATATAGTATAGAAATAATTCTAAAATATGCTGTAACAATCATGCTTTATACACTCAGTTACTTCTATTTAACCAAAATCCAACCTTAGACTGAGTCGAGAATATAATTTCGCCACCAGTGTTGGGAAGGTTACTTTAGAAATGTAACTGATTACAGATTACAAGTTACCCTAAGTAATAAGTATGTAATAAAATGTAATAAGTAATGTAACTATTTCATTTACTTTACTAAAATAATGTAACTAATTACATTTGATTACTTTTTAACATCTTTAATATATATATTTTTTAATGTTTTCAACATTTTTAAACATTTAAAGGGTTAACCTTACAGTAGTACTCAACAGTGATTATTGTCTAACTTTCAAAATCCTAACTGTAACGGATTATAGTTACATTTATTTCTTAATTAAATTACATAGCACAGTTATATGTTACTAGTCATTATCATTAACTAAAATTAAAGATGAAATAAAAAGTTGTTTTTTTTTACAATAAATAATGCCTCAAATCAGCTTTACACACAAAAAATGATTAAATATTACAATATTTAAAATCAATAATAAAAATGATAAAAGCACATTACAAAATTACTAAAATTAAACTAAAATAATATATAAGATTTTTTTTTATTATTTCTAATGAATGTTTTCAACATTTTTAAACAAGTTTACAGTAGTACTCAACACTGATTACTGTCTGACTTTCAAAATCCAAAATCCTTCATCAATTGAATTAAGATTATAATAATTTAAAAGCACAGCCACCACAAAATCAGACATTAGCACCTCTTTTTACTTTAGGATTGTTCTGAGGTTAAATACTGATTTAAAATTATAGCCCTGCCTTGTAATTGTTAACATTTTCGTAAGTAACTGTAATTTAATTTAAAATGTTTTCACAGGAACTGTAACAGATTACAGTTACATTTATTTATTCATTCATTTATTTTAAAATTCAATTATGTAACACAGTTACATGTAACTAGTCACTCTCCAAAACTGCGCAAAACACCAAAGTGCAAGGACCAAGCAAGAAAAAGATCCTAATATATTCTGAATAATTATACACTCAATGTAAACCATATCCGTTAATGCTGCAAATAATCACAAATATTAATAATAGTCATTTTTATTGATGTAACACATTTCAAAGATATTATCATATTGTGATCCAAATATCACTGTAATATTATCATCTGGTTAAACGCATTTATCATTTGGAAATTTTTAGGTCATGTCAGGTCATGCGTAAACACAAGCAACTGATTTGTTTTAAAAACATTTTTTTTTCTTTATTCAAAGCTCAGAATCAAATGTTTATCTCCGTAACATACAATGTAAAATCACCACTCATCAAATATAGGGTGCACACAGATCTATAATAAAGACTCGTTATGGCAATCAAAGGGTTAAAGTGGATGCATCAAAGAAAAATAAGCATGTCTGATGTGAAACCATTGTTTGACAAGAGCCACTCATCAATCTTTTGTGGGCCTCTTCAGCCACTGTGCCCTCTCTGCATGCTCAATCTCATTCAGTCCTTCATTCACTGACCTTTTGTTACCATTCATTATCTTTTCTGCAGACATCTTCAAAGCTAACAAAACTTACAATTCAAATTATTTGCAATTGCATGCCTGCTTTCCCATGAAACTGTGCACTGTTTGTTAATGCTCAGGTTCATGATGTAGTGGGTAATGCAAAAGGTTCATTTCATTTGATAAATTATTACCTTTTTTTTTTTTCTTTTTGGATATTGTGAGTGAGATTGACACTGACAGCTCGTCGTTCCAGCACAAACTTTGTTGCGCAGATCTTGTTTATTTAGTATGTGGTCAGCAGGGACGCATATTAAATATCTGGAGAGACTACTTGAGCAAAAAGTCTTCATTTCGTTGGCTGATTCTGTTTGTTTTTTATTCATTGTGATTGTGACTTTGGCAGCGATTTAAATCCCCACAGCGAAGACGCCTTTTCTGTAATGACACTTCTGAGGACTCTGCAAAAAGGTCCTGTTTAGAATGTTGTCGTTTTCCTGGGTGAAATTCAAATAACAATAGGAAGCATATATAACAGGGTATGTAAATGCCAATACCCCGATAGATGTGTGAAGTAAAGTGTTTTGGGTTGGGCCTGCACATAGTCAGTCTATTGTGTTCGTGCAGCATTTAACTGCATCATTTTGATTGGTGTAAAGGATAGCAAGGGTTAAAAAAATAGGGCCTAAAATGCTGCTATTTCTGTTTTAAAACATTGTTAGATTTAATTTAAATATAAAAATATTTTAAATTATTTTTCAAATTTAGCTCATCCTAGTGTAATTCTAAACCTGTATGGCTGTTTTTCTTCTGTGGGACACAAAAAACCCTACTGACTTTTGGAAATATATATACAGTTGAAGACAAAATTATTAGCCCCCCTGTGAAATTTTACATTTTTTTAGAATATTTCCCAAGTAATGTTTAACAGAGCAAGAGAATGTTTTCACATTATTTCCTATTATTTTTTTCTTCTAGAGAAAGTCTGATT